>JARJLF010001035.1:0-107097 GCA_029378395.1 Mycena leptocephala
TGGATTTTATCTTGCCAATTATCAAGTTGCTTTACTTACCGCCGCTCCACTTTCGCAGGTAACTCAGCTTCGTGACTTGGAAGAGTTCAAGTTTCGCTACCGAGGCTGGCACCCTCCACAATACCTCAACATTCTGAACAGTATGACCGAAATGCTCATATACCATTGTCCCGACCTACATACCCTGAGCATAGTCCTCCCCAAAAAGGTTATACCTCCCGACAATCCATGGTTTTTTACCCGCGCAAACTGGCCCTGCCTCCGCAACCTTACATTGAAATGTCAATGGGGTTTTGACCGTCCAGCCGATGATCTCGAAGGCTTTGTTGAACGGCACAGCGCCTCGCTTAGGTCGTTAGACTGGAATATTCGTGGCCAAGGCAATCGCATCATTCCGATTCCCAGTGGACACAATACTCTTAAATTGCACCATTTGTGCGTTTCCGACGTTCAGCAGATCTCTGATGCGGCGCACTTTTCGGCTGTGCGTGCGCTCTCGTTGCGGATGGTCTCGGCCACTCTCCAAGACATTATTTCGAGTGGAATTCGAATGGATCGAATCGAAAGGGTTCACCTTGCTTGCGGAAATGAAACGACGAGAATCAGCAGTGTTACAGTAAGGTTCGATACTCTTCATCCCTGCCGTTGCTGAACCGATTGCCTAGGACTTGAACGCTTGGTGTAAAGCAGTCCCGAACATCTTTCCAAATGTCGTCCATCTTGCTGGATTGTCAGTATTTCAAGACAATTATCTGCCTTATGAAACTGCCTCGCGACTGACAGACGCGCTTCCGCGGCTACTTTACTTGGAGCTGGTTTTGCACTCCGGAACCAGTCACCTCGGTGGTCAAGTGGAAGCGGGCTGGGAGAGAATTGTTATTCAACGGAACAACAGAGTCAGCAGGACGCGGAGAGCTCGACCTGGAGAGATTGTCGATCATCCCAGATGGGGTGCATGAGAGAACATCCTTTCTGCGCCATGAGATCTCACTACGTACAAACTCGGTCGTATACTTGTGGCGAGCCCGGAGTCCTGTCGGAAATATTCGATTTGGATTGTTTTTGAATTCGTTGGTGCCGTATTTTGCTTCAGGATGCATGGATACGATCACCGAAGACGGTTAACATCAATATTGAATGTCTATCGAACGAAGACACCGAGGGATACAACACAACCCGAAGAATTGAAATGAGGGAGATTCGCGGGGCGTCAAATACAAATGCATCGCACTTCATGTTGGAGGTAACAGTGACGAATAATAATACAGTACTCTACGTTGTCGGCAGAATGGTTCAGAATCTGAGAGCTCCCGGCCCCTGATAATAGCACATAACTGTGAAAAAAGGCGTGGCGAACGAAAGTAGGAGTGAGGAAATAGCGAAAAGGGGACCTCCATACTTACCGTGGAGGTCCGCGAGGACTGGGGCATTGCTGTATGAGAAGCTAATTGGTCTAGAGAAGATGAGGACGTCTGGATCGGTGGCGAAGTTGTAGTCCCACAATAGAATGAGATGTCGTTCCAACCATCTCGCCATGACTCGGGTATTACTCGTAGCTGAATGCTGGTGCGGGTGTGGGTGGAATGAGGGGCGGACGATGAGGATTGACTGGCGGTCCCGTCTTGAGAGACCAATGCCATCCTCGCACCTCGAAGGCTCGCAGGCCTCCGGACCACCAGGCAACCGAACATGGCAGCGAAGCGGGGATGACGCCGCGCGAAAAAGATAATCAAGCTGGTGGGAGTAGGCGCGGGCCACGGCTAGGAAAAAGGGCAGCCTCTCGCCATGGATGGCTGAGAAAGAACGAAAGACAAGAAAAGGCACCGACGCTCCGCGCAGCTGACTCGACCTCGACGTGCGCGGAGCATTGGCACCCGGCTGAGCATCAAATGCCAAATGCGCAGACACTGACACGCTTGGGTACCCGTCCCCACCCACGTCCTGGCACAGTGACGTCCCCGTCCTCGCGCGACCGTGGAAATCACGACGCGTGAAAGAGGGAATCAAGGGAGGTAGGCGCGTGCGTAGAAGCCTCCCCACGTCAACGAAACAGAGATCCCTCCCAAAAATAGAAAATAATAATAATGATAATAAAACGCACCCCCCAAAGCAAACTCCCAAATAAGCACCACATGGGACACGATGCGCGTACGACGAAGGTGAGCGCGAAGGCTTAGGAGGAAGGTCGGGAGCTGTGTAGGTAAGCGTCAGAAGGGAATGGGAGATACAGTCACGGCGAAATTAGATGCATGACCCCATTTGGAAATTGCCATCAAAAGGAGTCCTTTTCACCACTTCTGAGCCCAGTTGGGGATCTGCGGATGGTTAAAGTGTTTTACCTTACCTCCAATGACATAGGACTGCAGCACGGAAAATTTAATTGCAGTCAGAGGGCACAACGGCATATCTGGTCAAATTGAACAGCAGCTGCTTGCATTGTGCATACAGCTCGGATTAAGTTGATTATTTTTGCACCAAGTCTAATTACATGCTACTAGAAGCATATCCAGCTCTCAATCTCACAAACTGTGACCTGCCTAAGCTGAGAAGTGGTGAAAAGGACTCCTTTTGATGGCAATTTCCAAATGGGGTCATGCATCTAATTTCGCCGTGACTGTAGAATAGAAATGAATAGGAAGAATCAGACAAGGAAGCTCCGACCCCAGAGCGCTAGCCCAGAGCGGAACGTCGCGGAAAAACACGTCCGTCTGCGTCACAACGAGTCCTCCAAGGCGCGCGTAGGCGAAACAGAATAGAATAACAAAAAACGCCACACACCTCCATAACCGCACACAAACAAAACACATGCGCCCACCCTTTCCTAACCGCCGTCTCTGTGATGCCGATGTGCACAACGTGGTGCACCCACCAGCCGATCTGCGCCCGGTAGCATAAGGCACCGATGAAGCATGTCTGCTGTGAGGTAGGCCTGAAAAACCCGGTTAACAGCAACCGCCGCCCCACCCTCGGCTGCACCCTTGTCCTTCCCCTTCAATTAAGCCAAAATGGAAACCGCAGCCGGCATAGTCCAACACGAACGGCACCGCAGCACACGTCAATACGACACGATGCGACGCGCGCTGGCGCACGCTGGGGAAGGGGCGGCCTAGCAAGGGGCACAGCGCGCAGAAGAGGAGCGCGGGGAGGAGGATTGGTAAGGTGGCTGGGAGGGTGGGGGTGAGGTCGGCCCAATGCGAGGGCGAGGGCAGAGAGCGAGGAGAGGGAGGCGAGGGCGCACAGGGCAGCGAGGAAAGCGAGAGGGAGACCGAGACCAAAAAGAGAGCTTGCGCGGGCGTCGTAGCCGTTGGTTTTCCTGACAATTTCCTTTATCCCTGGAATCCACAACAAGCTAGCGCACTTCGGGTTATCGGTACGGATACGGTGGCACATTGGGAGCAAAAGACAAATGTTTGATGGATGATGTGGTGGGTTACACGGTCTACAGATAGCGTCAATCCCGAAGGGTCGCTTGTCTCTCTTTTGTTTATCCGACCTCTGTGTGCATGGCATCGGTGTCAGGGACTCAGAGACTCAACAAGAGTCGAAAGTTCGAGTCCTTCCGGAGCCATATGTTAAATCGTTCATTTTTTTTGCTCCTCTCTCGCATTTTTTTTTTGTCCTTCCTCCCACTGCATCTCAGTCCAAGCTCAAGCTCAAGTCTACGTCTGGCAGTCCAAGATCGAATTTCTTTCCCCATTTTTATTCACGAATGGACTCGGGATCACCCAAAACTTTGTGCAAGTAAGAAAAGTCTAATGGTAAGATGTTCCGAGTCGTTGTTGAGCGGCAATGTGCAACATCTTGGGCGGAGAGTCGGGGGTTCGATTCCCTCCGGAGGCATACTCTGCCAGTACGATCTGTTTTTATTTCTTCCTTTCCTTTTTGTCCAACTCCTTGACTCACATTTTGTGTGTTGCACAATCAAACTTTGCCTCAAAAACCAGCCCCATTTTCACCTGTAATTGTCCGAGGATAGGGTACGCCTCCGTAGTCTAGTGGCAAGACACTTCGTTATTGTTGTCTAAATAGTATGAAGCCATTGCGAAGAGTCAACATCGTCACACGGCATTTTGGGCTGGTAAGGAAAGCCTCCCTGGTAAGACAGCGAACCCAAGCAACGGATTTTGCAAACCGTCGAAGGTTCGAATCCCTCCGGAGGCATGGTATGAATTTTTTTCTTCCCTTACTTTCAATTCTTCCTTTTCGGCTCCCGCTCCTCTGCATCTGGATGCAAGTCCATGTCCGTGTTACTTACCAGCCTTAGTAAATAATGACTCTGGTCTCATGAAAGCAATGATCGATATCTTGTCCCATCCTGGTAAGACACTTCGTTGTTGTATATAGCCAGTAAATTTTCTCTAGGAGAGTCGAGGGTTCGAATCCTTCCGGAGGCATGAATGGGGGACAACGTAATTTTTTCTGGTGTGAATCTTTATGTGAACTTGAACTTTCATCCGGCGCAATCTAATCAAACTCGCACCACCTGCCCCGTGGTCCAAATCCTCTTTCCAGAATCAAGTGCTGACACCCACGTCAATCACTGTGGTCTGCGGCAAGACACTTTACACAGGGGGCATGCCCCACCGCTTATCAGCTCATAAGCCGCAGATGCTTATGAGCGGCGGGTAGCTCGCTTGTTGATGGCTTGGAGAAATTGCCTCGTGTTTCCCTCGTGTGTATGTGTAATGCATATTGATGTGGATTGGGTTCAAACCTGGGTAGTGGCATTCCTTTTTGAAACATCAGATTTTGTTTAGTGCAGACTCAGAAATACATAATGAATGTTGGCTACACATGTAACAGATTACTGAGCTCTCTCGGCCTCTCTGTAGACATTGTTGTAGTGCTGTTAGGCAAGCACCCACTCCCTGTGGACCACATATGCCATTAGTGTCGGTCGCACTTGTGTATTTGATGAATGTTGTTTGGTACAAAATTCAGAAAATATATTAATTTGACCTGGTCCACTTTCTGGAACATGCCGTTGAAATATACTATGCTACACCACTGTCTCACATTCTCAACAAGCTCACCCATTCGAGGCTGTATATCTCAGGCACCCAAATGGCAGCCAACCAAGATGGGGTTATCTATGTTCCATCTGGCTGCCTGGCACCAGTGCAAGTTGCACCTTTGATATTCAGTCAGATCATTTGTTCCTCCTCAAACACTGCAAACAGTTGGTGATGAATTTTTCTGCTTAACAAATAGTATCCTTCGGAAATACCATAACTTTCGGGACAAATTCTGAGGAGCCACAGAAGATTCTAGGCTCTATCAATTGCATTGATGAGTGAATATTTGCCGTGCACCTGACAACACACCCGAAAGAAACTCAACAATGCGGACTGAAATATGTCTATAGAGTCCGGTAATTTTGGAGGTACAGATTACATTTCTCTTGTATATTGAGCCTGCACTAAATGGAATGTGATGTTTTTAAAAGGAATGCTACTACCCAGGTTCGAACCCAATACACATCAATATACATTACACACATACACACGAGGCACACACGAGGCAATTTCTCCGAGCCATCAATAAGCGAGTAAACCGCCGTTCATGAGCGCCTGCGGCTTATAGATTTTAAGCGGTGGGGCATGCCCCCTGTGTTATAGTTGTGATATTGAGGGTTCGAATCCTCATGAGGCATGCTAGCACTGAACTTCCTCGCTGCGTGGATATCTTCAAATCCACATCTCATGTCTGAAATCCAAACCCTGTTTCTGGTGATTACTGCTCGTGCTATCAGATATTCATAATTTCATTACACCTCCGTGGTCTTGCGGTGAGACCCTTCAGATTTGTGTTATGTAAACATGCTTGTCCCTGAAAAGTTGAGGGTTCAAATCCTCTGGAGGGATTGAGACGACGCAACGCCGATGTTTTTCTTTTTTCTAATAAGTATTCCACGTTTGTGTTCCTGGTACTTACCCTGAATCTTCATTTATTCCCGCCGCGGCACAGAGTGCACAGTAAACAGAAGAGGCTGATCATTGCCTGACAGGACCATCGTACGATAATCCATACCTCCGATCAATGAGAAGAGAACTTAAGTCGTTCACCGTCCATCCTCCAGTATTTTGGCGAAGGGGGTTTGAACCTCCGGAGGCATGAATGTTGTGCACTCGATTTTTTTCCTGTCCTCCCGCTAGCTTGGATCTAAAATCCATGGAGGACCATAATAATAGCCATCATGTTGGCAGTGCAGCCAGGGACACGGTACTTCTCGAGACTGATACCAGGATGCTCCGGATCATTTCACGGCCACTTGACTGTAGCCGAGAATAGATGCGACACATCCTAATTACTGTGTCCAACACATGCCCATTGCAAATCTTGCTGCTTAGCACTGTAATGGAATGTTGCATGACCACCTCAGGTGTTTCATCACTATATTTGACTGAGAAATAACATACCTAGCCCAATTGTCTGTTTGATGACCAAAAAGCCCTTGGAGGGCCAGGAAGGGTAAGGAAAAATATTTTCATACTTTGGCTCTATCACCTTATTCAATACATATATGAATACCTCTCTACCAAAAAATCAGCTCGTTTGGACAGGATTCTAGCTGTGTAGCCAGGATCCATTGCCTGAGAAAGCTGGTTTGACAGATAGTGCAGGATAAAATATTTTCCTCAATCCATCTCTATTACTAATAGCGGCTTAATTAGCCCAAATTCTAGCTAAATTTCAAGTCAATCCATGCGGAACCCACTGGTACTGACACTGACTGTAAGCCTTCCACCTTCGTTGGGAATACCTGTGAAATGACCAAGAATGGATTGCAGCATAGGCAACAGATTTTACGGGAAACTGGGCAGGATATTCTGGTCTTTTGTTGCCCAAGGAAAAGAAAACTAGCTCAACCCTACACACCTTCTTTGTTTTTACCAGACAATGTACAACCAAGTCTCTTATCAAATAAATATGCTCATTGATTTCAAAGCAAACCACAGGGACACAAGCAAATCAGTAACCATAAATAACAACGGAGAAAATCACCAAAAAAACATATAATTCCTGGAAGCCTCAGGCCGCAATCAAACCAAGCTCTTTCTCTTCACACATTTCCATCTTATTCAGGTCTTCAATGTCAGATAGATCATCCTCCAGTAGTCCCAGCCAGTTCATTGAGCTCTGCTAGACGAGCCAAGTTGTTTCTGTGTTGCTCCAGCACATCATCGCTGATACCAGCAAGCCTGTCATCAATACATTGAACTTGTTTGGCCTGTGAGGAACGTTCAAACAGGGGTCTTGCCCTATCCCAGAACTGTACTGCCTTGAGCAGGTCGCTGTGCCCCATAGAAATGTCTCCGAGTCGAAGCATGCATTCAGCTCTGCTGCGATGGACATCCATCTGGGTAAATCCCTCTAGAGCAACTGTGAACAAATTGATGGCTGTCTGCTCATTGTTCTGGAAAAGGAAGACATCTCCAAGGAATTCTAGAGCCTTGTAGATTCCAAGCTTCTCTGATCTTTTAAGAGAATGCACAAGAAAAACAGTTGTCCAGCTCAACCTCCCATGCAAACAACCCCAGTGACTGGTATCACCAAGCCGTTCCAGACAATAAGTTTGCATTTGGGAGTATTCCAGAGTCACTTTGAGACACCTTGCAAGGATTGTCTTTGCTGCGAATGAATTTCCCTCTCTCAGGTGGAGATCTGCAAGAATAATATCACACATTGCCACTCCCTCAACAGTCTCTAACATTTTCTGGCTCTGTCACAATTCCTCTGCACATTATTCTTTGGAGCACCAATCAAGACATCAATTTCAGCGACATTAAGTAAAGCAAAACCATAGTTGTAGGGATCCTGCATAGTGGTTCCTTCAAGAATGGTATTATGGATATTGCGAGCCTCAACATACTCTGATTTGAGTCGATGGATTTCTGCCTGAGTGTTCATGATGTTACAGTCTGGGTTTCTGCTGGACATGCCACAAAGCCCTGAGAGGTGTCTTGCCCTAATACAGAGAGACATGGCTTCTATGTAGTTTCCCCATGTATAACAACAATGAGCCTCAATTTCCAGTGCTTGTGCTTCTCTGTATAAATCTGCAGAAATGATGGCCAGTCTCTGGGCCTCCTTTGCATGCACATGAGCTGCGAAGTAATCACCAAGGTCCCATTCAACCCATGCAAGGTTGCACAATCCTTGGGAATGCAATTTGGTGTTCCCAGTTGAAAGTGCTAAAGATATAGCAGCTCCACAAAATTTTGTTGCAGAGGATATATCACCCTTTGTCTGATAGTAGTAGGCCAAGGAGTTAAAGAATGCCTACATGAATTCATATGAGTGCCAACAAACCTATACAAAACGGAGAGCATACATTTAATATCTTGGTCATTGAACTGCTTGAGGCTTTCCAATGCTTTAGATACCAAAGTATTTGAAATTGGATATGAAGTCCATGCATCAATACACTCAATAATAAAGTATGCCTTGACACGATGGTCACATGGGTGTGGAAGGATATTCTCAATCTGTTGAAGGAGAGAAGTAGCTCCTTGCCCAATGCGTAGACTAAAGTTATTCAGATAGCATGTGCAGTAAATGCTATTCACTAGATCAGGATGACCCTGTTGCAACCCATTCTGAAGAACATTCTGTATGTTTGAGTAGTTTGATAATACTCGAGCAACTGTGCTAGAACTGGATTGATTTCCTTGGTATTCCATGTAGAATGCAAGTAATTCCTGGAAATGTTTGAGAAGAGGTTGAATGAGGTAATCTCCTGGTGGGTGGATCTTCTGCATATACTCGCTGATAGGTACCAATGCTTTTAGCCATTTGTGTTCATCACTGTAGGCTAAGGTGGTACCAATCAATGCTGATTTGCAAGCCAGGATGTTATCAATTGGGAGCTTGCTCTGCACAAGCTCAACATCTGAAAGACCATCAGGGAGCATTGACAGGAGGCTCAGGAGATCTTTTGAATGTGGAAAGGTATTGAGTCTAAGACTTGACAAGGACAGTGAAATTGACAAATCCAAGTTGGATGTTCTGTCATATCCATCTGACACCAAGGATGTTTTCTCCTCCTCCCAGCAGGATAATACATGCGAGCAACCCTCAGAGTCAACCAAATGGGCAACAAGAGTGATTGCGAGGGGCATATTGTCTGTCAGGGAGAGGACCTTATCAACCTCTTTTGAATCATGTGTGTTGCCTGCAATATCAATAAATGTTTGTTGTGCTGCATATCGTTCCAAGGGCTTCAAAGCTGGCAGAAATGGGTGAGTCCATGCCACTTTAGCTGGCCTTTCTGCTCCTCGCATTGTGATCTAATTTGGATCAGTCCAAAGCACAGGTGAAAAAACCTTGAGACCTACCACCAATGCAAGATGGTCCACACCCGTGAGGAGTGATAGAAATTCCTCTATTTTACCTCGGCACTCAACTGGCTCCCACAATGTCTCAAGATTATCCAGAATCAGGAGACTGTCTGAGCTGCTGGAGAAGTATTGGATGACTGGGCGAGTAATGTCCTTGCCTGGCTTCAGTCCAACATGAGCTCCTATGAGAGCAGCAAGTTCTACTTGGGTTGATGCAGAATCACAAGCAACAAAGAACCGGTACTGATTATATCTCTCAGTAATTTCTGTATGATGGAGGACAGCTCTTGCAAGGCTGGTCTTTCCCATTCCACCTGCACCCAAAATGGCAATCCTGGGTGTTCCTTGACTGAAAATTTGAATAATATTTGTTAGCTCTGAGTGTCGTCCATGGAATATCTGTGGCTCTGATGGCAGCATAGAGATTGAGTTGGAGCTTGAATATATGTCAGATACAAAAGATATAATGGAAAGATGACTGTAAACTGGCCTGTTATGAGATCCCGAATAATGCCTGCTGATCTATGCAACATTTATTAGTCGATTTTCTCAGAGAGGATTGAAATTCCTGTACAGAGGATGCTCCATCTGAATTGGTTGTGTCCGACAGAGCTTCAATCATGTCAAGCACTTCTTTATGTTGATTTTCTGCATCTTTTTTCATCTCTGCAATATCCTTCATGTGTTTAACCATTGTGATCTACATATCACATCCTTCAATGAGTGGTTGAATTACCAAACAGATGTCATACCTGAAAAACATGAAGTCCTTGTTGCAATCCAGCCTTGCAATCCTTGAGTAGTGTGCTCATCTCGCCTTGATGGAAAAACTTCTTGATCTTGCTGCCATTCTGTTGGGCTTCAACAAATGTATGAATCTTGTGGAGGGTTCTGATGGCAGTAGTTATTGTCATGGGGAAGGAGTTTTTCAAAGACAAGCAGCATACTCTGTGAACTTTCCCATATATTCAACACAGTGGGTGGCAATTCTGCTCCAGTTTCGGACTTGATGTGAACCATCAGAACTGCATTTAGCAACTCATAAGTTTGTTCCATCAATTGTATACATTCATTCTTATTTTGTCTAACGGTCTGTGGTGGTTGATTGAGATTCATGGTTGTGGCAGACTCCATTACAATTTACCTGCATATTTTTCAAGAGAGTCCGACTTGTGTTTGAGATTGCCTCCAGGAAGGGGCTCTTCAGACTGCTGGCAAGGATTCCCGTAGTATTTGCACTGATTGTCAAACATATTGTAATGTTGTTCAGTCGAATTTCAGTGACAGTGGGTTGGGGGGGCATCTTGTGAGCGAGATCATGGTGTGTGCGAAACATGTACATATTTATCTTGTGGGTGCATGGGATCATGGGACTTTGATTTTCATTGGCTACTGTTCATCTCCTGCACAGAAGATGTGATGCTCATATCTGGTGTAGAACTTGACCACATCAAATGATTTGCCATGTCTTAAGCAGATGTGGTGATATAGATTTTGCTTCTTATGCACCTTTTTCCCTATCTACCCACCCAGTTCTGTTATCTCGGGTCATTCTTGACTTTCCGCCGCAACGTGGCAACCCAAATGAGGCAATTTGATCGCGGCACAAACGGGGAGCATTCAAATCCTGACACATCAATCACGAACTGTCAGCCATACACCTTCCTTTCTTCTTGCCACCATCGTCGCCTGCCACACTGCTTGGATCCACCACCATCGATTGCCAAACTTGCCAGCTCTATCAACCACCATGGCACTCAAATCCCTGACTCGGAGCTTCCTTCACCACAACCAACGATGACCACGACGCTCACCAGCTGGGATTTGCCTGCCCAAGAAAACGCAGTCACACCTCTGTCAATTGCTCACTTGCGCAAATGTAATCATGCTTGGCTCGTGTATTTGGGATTGGCACTGCACCTTCACACGGCGAGAATGCCACCAGCCTTTTCTCGGCTACTCGCCGCCATCACTGAGTTCTCCACTGCCACTAAATTGCACCCCAAGAAGTTAGAACGTTGTCCGGTTATTCCAAGGTTTTCCCAGGGACTGCGTATCCGGGCCCAGTATTGTGACACTTGACTTGTGTGCGAGAATCTCGCTGTCTCGAGGCCCGTTTGTGCTCGGCCGAGGCATAAATGCTATCGTTGAATGTTTTTTATTATTTATTTTTTCTGGTGTCCCTGCTAGCTTGGTAAAAATCACTCGGCTCTCCTCCTACTTCAGTTGAAAGATCAATGCACACAAGTCTTCATTCATGTGATAGCAAGACAAAATAAGCCTCACCTCTCCGGTTTAGTCCTATGCAGATATGTCTTCGTATGAGGGTTCGAATCCCTCCAGAGGCATTGAGGCGACGCAACACCGTTTTTTTTTTGTTTTTTTTCCAAGTATTCGGCATTGGAAGAGGACCATTGTGCTGCATTTGACATGTAACAGATTTAATGTTGCCTGGAGTCCCGACCCACACCCCGGACTCGCGGAATAGGGTATACCACTGGGCTGGCAAGAAAGCCGTCGTAGACTATTGAAGTTGCCTAAGTCGGATTCTTCGGTATTGCGAAGAAGAGGGTTCGACTCCCTCCAAAGGCATCAATGTTGGGCAGTCGGTTTTCTTTTCCCGCCCTCCCCGATAGCTTGGATCTAAATCCCTGAAGTCAATCAGATGTTCTCCTGCTTTGGTTATTAGAGAGCTTGCGCAAAAGCCGCACGAGCCGCATGCGGCTTTTTTGCATTGCGCAAAGCCGCATGGCAAATTTGAAATGTGAGAGCTGTCAATCAACTATTTCAATGTAAGCTTACCTGAGGCGAAGGAGAGGTGCTGTGGGGAGAGGGAACATCCTCGGCATTGCCTCTGCTGCGTGGCAGACGTGAGAGTGTGGGGAAAGGAAGTGGAGCTTGAGTAATACCTTCGTGATGGGTAAAAAATGCGGCCTCCCACAGTTGCACATCCAACAAATAGCACTCTCAGGAGTGGAATATGGGATTCAAGGGGCATTGGATGGTATTTAGCAAGACAAGAATTAAGAACAGCGAAGAAAAACCCGCGGCTTTGCGCAATGCCGCATGCGGCTCGTGCGGCTTTTGCGCAAGCTCTCTATTAAAGGACCACACAAATCTTCATAGCGAGGCAAAATGAGCCTCCGTGAACTATGGAAGTCACCTCAGGTAGTTAGCAATTCTTCTGTCCGTTAATTTGAGGAGCTGAGGATTTGAGTCAGTTGGTCTGGAGGCATAGCGGTAGACGGCCCGGGGGTGAATCGTACTTGCAGGGAAACTCTGGCAACACTAGTGCATACATTAAATTATGTTTCACTGTCCACGCCTTAGCGGAGTCCATGAAGCCGAGATGCCCGAACTCATTCAACTGACCTGAACAGCTCTTAAAATCGTCCCTACACCACCGGTTGAGCAGGGAAGGCTGTGTACTATGGAATTCGGCTTACATATTCAAGTAATGAGGTGGTTACTGATATGATTAGGTCCGATTCTCTTCGGCATGCCCGCGACCAAGGTTTGTTTCCCTCACTTTGTTTCAATGAATACTTGCCTTCAATTGCCTCGCTGCCCAAAAAAGATAGTCCTGCACCTAGAGATGCTCTTACGCTCATTCCAACAAGATCATACTGTTGATGGCCTGCCCGAGTCGCACAAGCTACTTGACTCCGTGTGGTGTGCCTTCAATTAAAGTACATAATTCTTTTCGCCTCCCAGTGTCGCTTGTAATTGGGTCATTATTACTGACTTAGTGCCAAGAAAACCTCTGAAATTAAAGACGTAATATCATTTGCACGTCTTTTATGGTGAGAGTTCAATTCATCAAAATTTTGTGAGAAGTCCGCACTTGCTGCCGCGCTTACGCTGAACCGCTGTTCCTGCGCGCGGACTTATCGATTATCGGACTCACCGGAAGTGGTGGTGCTTGCGTACAACAATCAGGGTAATTTTTGGGTTGATGTTTAACGTATCGCATCCCTCTGGAACAATGTTAACTAATGTAGGTCAGTATGAGGATATGGACAACTCTTGATTAAAGGCAATTTTGAGGATACTGGTTAGCACAACGTATAATCGTCATCCGGCAGCCATACCTTCGTCAAGCACTGTCTGAAACTGTTGCTCCGGTACACCGTCCATCCGAGTTCGCTGAGATTTAATCCTCATAACACAGTAATCTCACCTCGATAGAAAATCAGCCGCTTCGGAACCTCGTCCTCGGGCTCCACCTCGGTCTCCCGGCGGTACCGCATATGGGCTGCCAGTGAAATCTTGCTCTGCGTTAGCAACTGAACGCCGCACCTCATCGACAAGCTCGAACAGCGGCAAAAGTCTGGGGGCATAACGGTTCAAATGCCTCAAGACGGGTGGTGGCAGTCCCCTCCCCCTCCCAGGGCGATATTCTAGTCATCTCTCTCAAAACCGAGTCGGTCTGAGGTAGTGGATATTTGCCTTCTCTCGTTGATGCGCAGCGGTCCTTTGTTCTTTGTCCCGACGCAGAGTGTTTTCCGTTGGGAACTGGTTGTATATAAATTGTAGCTTCAGAGTTGATCATGTTGTACTTCTACCTACGTATTCAAGCGTCTTCGGACCGGCTCTTTGTTCCAGAAACGGAGCCGTCAAATCTTCGTACTTACCACGTAGCGCGACCATTTTTCATTCCAGAAAATTACGATCCTCAAGGCCTCAAGGCTCAAGGCCTGGAATGTAACCAGTCAGTTACTCGCGGTTCAGATGGTGCGCTTCAAGGACACCGACACCGAAGTACTATATTGGTCCCTCAATTTAGTCCAAGTATTTTCGACAGGCGATTGCGGCATATTTTGTCAAAGCATATTTAGCCTGTGATGTGTTGGAATATCAAGCGGTGCGAACCCAGTACCGGCTTGATGAAGGAACGTATGTGACATACGATGAGAAGTCATCGTATGTGGTTTACGTTCATGGAACAACATTTGGACGTACATGGCGTACGTTCATAATTGGCGGAACGGACACGGCGTCCGATTGATGCACCATCCCCAAAAGGAAATTATGCGATCACATGTTGGAACGGACGAGACTTACGTTCAGCGTTTGCACCCCAGAACTGGAACGGACAATACATATGTTCAGTGGAAACAGCCTGTACCATGTGGAACAAGGCTGTCCATCATTGATGTAGAAAAGGTATAAAAGCAGGGTAGTTTACGCCTGTAATATTAGCAAAATATTAGACTCAATAGACTCGACAAACCACCCCCATCAATCTTTCGTGTTCTCACCCACACTCCTTTCCTGCTCTCTTCCACTTCATTGTCTGCGCCACATATCCTCCCTTGTATATCGCAACATGATGGTCTTGTGTGGCGTCATCGACTGATATTCTTCAACCGTCATTGTAACTATTCTAAGTGCTGGCATATGAGGGAGAGCCATAATGTTGTCGAAGTCCTGGGTTAGTTCCTGCGAATCTCCAATGAAAAAAACTCCGATCTCCAGACTGAGTTCTTCGAGATTGTTGGTCGAAGCAGCCGAGATAATCGGTACAAAGTGCGCGAGGTTATCGGGCCGAAAACACTTGATTTCCAGGCATTCTAAAGCTGGGAACCGCGAAAGATCCAGATTTTCAATTGCAGCGTCTTTAAAGAAACATTAGTGAACGAACTATTCCCGAACGGGTTGAAGCGAACCTGTGTCAATTCTAAGGTGCTTGATGGTGTGGACATCCCAGAGGGTCATTACAAGCTCTGCACTTGTGGAATCTGCTATATCAGTAACCACAAGACCGAGAGATCGAAGGGGCAATCGGGATGGGCGAGCCAAGCTCCCGCGCCTTTGGCCCAATGAAGCCGGAGTTCTCGGATCCATATGCGTTGCACTCTCGAATCCAAATCAACGGTACGAGGATTATTCTGTGAGTAGTCGAGGAATGAGATATGGAGGGATATCACAGTCAGCGATGGGGCCCTGCAGAGATGCGATAGGTTTATGATGGCGGAACAGCTATCATTGACGTGCACTTCGCAAACCGAAGGCATTGCAACCAGTTCCGCTAACAGGCTCGTTGCGGTGTCATCCTGAATGTCCCCCTTGTAGTTCGCTGATGCGGAGATATGTATAGTGTTGACCCTGGAAAGACCTATTGTAGATATCTGGGCAATAAGACCTGGTGGGAATTGAATATCAATGCGCCGAATGAATGGGGTTAGGTGAGGCGAAGATCTCAGAGCAGTGCAGAGACGGCCACCGCCAGCAACGTAGTTGTATAGCATATGTACGTATCGAGTGCGCTTTTCTGCATCGACGAAATGGTCGCAAGCCCACGGGCGCCAGAACTTAATCTGGCGAAAGAGGTACGCCTGGGCACGGACCGCATGGTGTGTGAATATTAATGTACGGCATACGAGGGAACAGGTTCGAAGATTGAGGTAACAGCGAGAGTCGTCCGAATCTACAACGTTGTCAATGGCATAGTCCCAGAGTTCTTGTGCAAGGAGGGTGGTTGCTGGGCGTGGCGAAAGGGCCATGCTTTGGCCATGTTTGTTGTTCGGAAAATTTAGACAGTGTGATTGACATACAGCTGTTGACAGTCCACAACATCGTCAAACACCCCCTACTAAAACGTTTGAAGTCCAGCACTCACTCAGTCTTGACATTAAATATCCGAAAAAGACCCCCCTGTTCATATAAGTACTCTTCTTTCATATGAGTTTAATTTTGCTTGAAACTGTTACAATGCCAGTGGGCATCGGCCATCTCGGTCATGAATATATAAGTTGAAGTTGAGTTGAAGGAAGATCTCAATGCACGAGGACGTGCATTCTGAATTTCTGGCCAAGCTGAGTCATTGGCGTGGATTATAATTCAACAGTCAAGACAACGAGTATTTCGAGCACGGTTCAACTTCAAGTTGTCTAAGTTGAACCGTGCTCGACGTACTTGAAGTCTCACCCACAACAAACAACTAAGCTCTACAATTGTTAGCACATGCCCCAGCACACGCAGCAGTACGCAAAAGCCCTCGTAGCATTCGGAAAACTTGCCATTTTTGGATGAGATCTCCGAGCTTGTGAAATTCGGACATAAGTTTGTCACCTTGTGGCCTTGTTGGCTTTTCGGGCTTGTTTGGCCTTGTCCGACCAAACAAGTCAAATGTCAAAAGTCTGGCTCATTAATGTTAGGCTCGTCCCCATCCGGTATTCGGCACAACAGACGCAAATCCATCACTCGCCAAGGCTCGCAACGCTGAATACTTCATAGTAAACTGGTTGTTCCAATTGTGGGACCGCGCCAGTATAATATATCCTCCTCCTCCTCCGGCTGGGCCCTCTCAGCACACTTTTGGCTGATGGAAATCTCCCCGCCACTTGAAGGGCTCGGACTTAGAAAAATTTGACCTCCCAGAACCCCTCCAATTATTGTTCCCAGCTGTGGAGCCTATTCCATGAACTTGAAGCCCACCAATTGACGCCCCATATTTTGTTGATACATACTACACATTCATTTTGCTCAAAACATGCATTTGTCGTCGTCACCGTCGTCGACAACGATGACCACCCCATATTTCACCCGATAAACAAGTTGGGCTCATTCGATAGAGAATTGAAATTATTCATATCTAACATACTTTGTTGGGGTCGATATTTTGAGATTATACGACGAAGTCCGAGCCCTTCAAATGGCGGGGGATTTTCCATCAGCCAAAACAGCGCCGAGAGGGCCCAGTCCGCTAGCGGTTGATCATTGTGTTGTGGTTCTCTTTGTCTGATTGTTGGCTTTGTTTGCTGATCTTCCCGATTCAGTTTTATGTCCGGCAGTCTCTGAGCACAAATAACAACATAGAAATCACCGTCAAAAGCATACAATTTGTGGAAGCCTCAGGCCACAATCAAATCAAGCTCTTTCTCATCCCCAATGTCCACCTTATCCAGGTCTTCAATGTCAGACAGATCAACCTCCAGTTCCTCTACAGTCCCAAATGGTGCATTGAGCTCTGGTGGACGAGCCAAGTTTCTGTGTTGCTTCAGCACATCTTTGCTGATATTGGCAAGTCTCTCATTGATACGGTTAACCTGTTTGGCCTGTGAGGAACGTTCAAACAGGGGTCTTGCTCCATCCCAGAAATCCACTGCCTTGAGCAGGTTGCCATGCCCCATGGAAATGTCTCCAAGTCGAAGCATGCATTCAGCTCTGCCGCGATGGACATCCATCTGGATAAATCCTCCAGAGCAACTGTGAACAAATTGGTGGCTGTATGCTCATCATTCTGGTAGAGGAAGATATCTCCTAAGGATTGGAGTGCCTTGAAGATTCCGAGCTTCTCTTTTCTTTGAAGAGAATTCACAAGATAAACGGCTGTCCAGTTGGACATCCCATCCAAATCACCCCAGCAACTGGCATCACCAAGCCGCTCCAGACAAAAGTTTGGATTTGGGAGTATTCCAAAGTAATTTCAAGGCACTTTTTCAAAACAGTCTTGGCTGCCAGTGAATTTCTGTCCCTCAGGTAGAGATCTGCAAGAATAACATCACACATTGCCACTCCCTCAACCTCACCCACAGTGTCCAACATTTTTCTGGCTCTGTCACAATTCCTCTGCACATCATTCTTTGGAGCACCAATCAACAAATCAATTTCAGTGATATTAAGTAAAGCAAAACCATAGGTGTGGAGATCCTGTATAGTGGTTCCTTCAAGGATGTATTATAGATACTGCGAGCCTCAACATATTCTGATTTGCGCCTGTGGATTTGTGCCTGAGTGTTCCTGATGTTATGGTCTAAGGTCCACCAGACATGGCACAAAGAACTAAGAGGTCTCTTGCCCTAATGCAGAGAGACATGGCTTTCGTGTAGTTCCCCAATTTACAGCAGCAAATGGCCTCCATACGGAGTGCCAGTGCTTCTCTGTATAAATCTGCAGAAACTATGGCCAGTCTCTGGGCCTCCTTTGCATGCACTTGAGCTTCAGAGTAATCACCGAGGGTAAATTCAATCCATGCAAGGTTCGCAATCCTTGGGAATGCATTTTGGTGTTCCAGTTGAAAGTGCTAAAGATATAGCCTCACAAAATTTCGGCAGAGGACATATCACCCTTTATCTGATAATAGTTTGACAACATTATAGAATCTGCCTGTGGAACTCACATTAGTCTCAACAGACCAGCAATCATCAGAGAGCATACATTTAAGATCTGGGTCATCAAACTCTTGAAGTGTTCCAGGGCATCAGAAGCCATCTCTCTGCATTGGAAATGGAATGAAGAGTCCATGAGTTGAGCAACTCTATAATGAAGTATGCCTCAAGACGATGGTCACAAGGATGTGGGAGGACATTGTGAATATGTTGAAACAAAGAAATAGGTCCTTGCCCCATGATTTCGCTAAATCTATTCAGATTGCAAGCACAGTAAATGCTATTCACTAGATCTGGATGACCCTGTTGCAACCCATTCTGAAGGACATTTTGTATGTTTGAGTAATTTAATGAGACTCGAGCAACTGTGCTAGAACTTGAT
This sequence comes from Mycena leptocephala, assembly GCA_029378395.1. Classification (NCBI taxonomy): domain Eukaryota; kingdom Fungi; phylum Basidiomycota; class Agaricomycetes; order Agaricales; family Mycenaceae; genus Mycena; species Mycena leptocephala. The sequence continues at coordinate 18,837 of JARJLF010001035.1, forward strand.
TCATTTCCTTGGTATTCCACAAGGAACTCAAGCAATTCCTGGAAATGTTGAGAAGAGGTCGAATGAGGTAATCTCCTAGTGGCTGGATCTTCTGCATATACTCTCTGATGGGTAACAATGCTTTCAGCCGCTTGTGTTCATCACTATAGGCCAAGCTGGTACGAATCAAGGCTGCTTTGCAACCTAGGATATTATCAATTGGGAGCTTGCTCTGCACAAGCTCCACATCTGAAAGGCCATCAGGAAGCATTGACAGGAGGCTCAGCAGATCTTTTGAATGGGGATTGAGTCTAGGACTTGACAAGGACAGTAAATCGACAAGTCCAAGTTGGATGTTCTATCATATCCATCTGAGATCAAGGATGTTTTCTCCTCCTCCCAGTGGGATAATACATGGAAGCAGCCCTCAGAGTCAACCAAATGAGCCATGAGACTGATTGTGAGGGGCATATTGTCTGTCAGGGAGAGGACCTTGTCAACCTCTTTTGGATCATGTGTGTTGTCTGCAATGTCTATGAATGTTTGTTGTGCTGCAGCTTGTTCCAAGGGCTTCAACGGTGGCAGAAATGGATGAGTCCATGCCACTTTAGCTGGTCTTTCTGCCCCTCGCATTGTGATCTAATTATTATAAGTTGAAAGCATTAGTGAAAAATCTTTGAAGGCCTACCAACAATGCAAGATGTGCCACACCTGTGAGCAGTGACAGAAATTCCTCTATTTTGCCTCGAGACTCAGCTGGTTCCCACAATGTCTCAAGATTATCCAGAATCAGGAGACTGTCTGAGCTGCTGGAGAAGTATTGGATGACTAGGCGTGTAAGGTCTTTTCCTAGCTTGAGCCCAACATGGGCTCCTATGAGAGCAGCAAGTTCTACTTGGGTTGCTGCAGAATCACAGGCAACGAAGAACCACTGCTGATTATATCTCCCAGTAATGTCTGTATGATGGATGACAGCTCTTGCAAGACTGGTCTTTCCCATTCCACCTGCACCCAAAATTGCAATTCTGGGTGCTCCTTGGCTGAAAAGGCAAAGAATGTCTGAAAGCTCTGAGTTTCGTCCATAAAATATCTTGGGCTCTGATGGTAGCATGGAGATTGAGTTGGAGCTTGAATACATGTCAGATACAAAGGATATAATGGAAAAATGACTGGAAACTGGCCTGTTATGAGATCCCGAATAAAGCCTGCTGATCTGTGCAATATTTATTAGTTGATTCTCTCAGAGACTGGAATTTCCATACAGAGGATGCTCCATCTGAACTGGTTGTATCTGACAGAGCTTCAATCATGTCAAGCACTTCTTTGTGTCGCTTTTCTGCATCTTCTTTCATCTGTGTAATGTCCTTCAGGTGATTGACCATTGGGACCTATACAGCAAATCCTTCAACGAGGGGTCAAATTACCAAACAAACAAATGACACACCTGAAAAATCTGAAGTCCTTGTTGTAATCCTGCCTTACAAGCCTTGAGGAGTGTGCTCATCTCGCCTTGACGGAAAAACTTCTTGATCTTGCTGCCATTCTGTTGGGCTTCAACAAATGTGTGGATTTTTTGTAGGGTCCTGATCGCAGTGGTCAATATCAAGGGGAGCTTTTTGTTTCAAAGTCCAGCAACATACTCCATGAATTTTCCAATATGCTCCAGTACACTTGGTGGCAATTCCCCACCCATATCTGAGGTGATGTAAACCATCAGAATTGTATTCAGCAACTCATAATTTTGCTCCAATAATTGGGCACATTCATTCTTATTTTGTTTAACTGTCTGTTATAGCTGAGTGAGATTTATGGTTGTGGCAGACTCAATGGTAATTTACCTCCATATTTTTCAAGAGAGACTCAGTTGTATTCACGATAGCTTCCAAGCAGGGGCTCCTGAGGCTGCTGGCAAGGATTCTCATGGTATTTGCACTGATTATCAAACATGTTGTAATGTTGTTCAGCCGAATTTGAGTGGCAGTGGGTTGGGGGGGCATCTTTGTGGTGGATCATGGTGTGTGCGAGACATGTACATATTTATCTTGTGGGCACATGGGACTTTAATTTTCATTGGCTGCTGTTCATCTCCCGCACAGAAGACCTGATGCTCATATCTGGTGTAGAACTTGGCCAGATCAAATGATTAGCCATATCTTAAGCAGATGTGGTGATTTGTATGTACATGTTTTGCTTCTTGTGCACCTTTTTTCCATCTACCCACCCAGTTCCGTTATCTCGGGTAGCCTCAAGGCCTTTGTCCCAGCAGTTATTTTTTCAACATCAATTTAACTTTTGGGGGTCATTCGACAGGCTGTCAGGTATGACATGACAGTCCATTTTTGACAGACCACATGCCCGTGAGTCAAGTGCTCAATGCCCACTCAAAAGCATGGCCTTTGTCAGCACAGGGCCTTGCTGCAGGGATAACTGCGACGTAGGCAGCTGGGCGATACAAGGAATAGGCAGAACACAGTCAATTAAGCACTGGAGAGCAGACTAGAATAGTGTAAGGAACGTAAGTAACTACTTAGGGTCTTTATACTATTAAAATAAAGGGGTATAGGGGAGTAGGGGTGACTGCAGACACTAAGGGGTGGTTGTGAGGGGTGTTGCAAGGGGCAATCGACAGGCAGGAGTTGGATCGAACAAATAGGGGTTGATCGACAAGTAGGGGTACAAGTCCAGGGGTCGATCGTATGAAGGTCGTGAGGGGTGTAGGAGGTTAAGGAGTGGAACAAGGGGTGACCAGGTTAATAGTAAAGGAGACCGGGTTGATAGCAAGGTGTGACCGAAGCAATAACCCAGTGGAGCATTCTGGAATAACCCGGGTTCTTTAGGCGCAAATGTTGGGGGCCGGGTTATTGAGAAAAAGTGAAAAGGAGGCAGATCATGACAGCCTTGCTACCATCACTTTATTTCTCTTCTCATTATCACCCCCATCCCAGTCAGGGGTGCATTAGATAGTACTATGCTGGGCCAGCGTCTGGGGGGATCCAGACACAGACAGAAAGTTGGCATTGACCATTTGTTCGAAGTCGAGGTAATGAGCTCTGGATGCACAGTGAGTCAGATATCTCCTCAATGGCAACATATAGCCATTCATGTTCGATAACCACTCCCACCATTACTCACAGGTATTGACAGGGGTGTTCAATATGACTATGGGTCAGATGATATAAGATGGCTCCAAAACAAATCACATTCCCGCTACGGTAAGGTACGGGTCTTAGAGAGCCTGATTTTTTCGATTTTGGCTGTGCATCACATTTTCCTCAGCATATTTTGCGTAATGACCTTTTCTTCCTGCCAAAATGTGTTGGGTTTTGGTCAGCCCCATCTTGTAAGCCAGTTCCTAATGTTTCCGCTGTCTGTATTTGACACAATTTTGACATGGAAATGTTCCTGCTTGTACCTGGATGCCGTACTTAACATCTGTCAGACACAGAAAAAGTGATTTCCAGATGTCAACCTCTGGAAAGCCAGAGCACGATGCTCCGATGGTATCAGTGTGGGAAGATTGCCGCCACTGTGGCACAGAGGCAGTTAAGTTCAAACTGACTGTGGCTGGCAAACTTTGGGTTCTGTGACTTATGCTTGTGATTATTCGACTCTAATTTTTTTTCTTTTTTTTTTTTTGGAGCGAGATACGGGACAACACAACTGATAAGATCAGCCTTGCCCATACACTTCGTGGCTCAGGCTGGCAATAGAGAAGAAGTAACCCCAGGGACTCACGTTTATGCATGCTGGTGTCTGGCAGTGTAGGGCTCCGATTCCTCTCAGTAGCACGCTACTGGAGAGGATCAATACACACTAAAACCCTGGACTGCAGAATCTGTGTGTCCTGCAGATTTTCTGCATCCATTAATATGTGTTTCCATGTACTTAGAACTAGCTTGAAATCTGAAGCTCTGTTTCCATACTTGTGCCAATCTGTGAGGAGTAGCCTCATCAGGGAAAACCTCACCTGGTATTTTTGCAATTTCTCGAAAATTTCTTTGCCCTGAAAATTTTGGAAATTTGAACTTTGTCAAAAACGACATAAATTTGAGTTAATTTACCTTCAATCATCTCATATTTATGTACATTTCAAAACCTCGCATATTCTTTGGAAATTTCGCAAAAGTTTTGTTCAATGCAGAGTAAATTTAGTACAGCGTCGCATATCAATACGTCAATCGCTCCAACGATTCGCAAAGAAGTCATTCACCTAAACCATTGTGGGACTTACGCTCCATCGCGGCTCCAATGGCGCAAAAGGACCCACCAGATATTACTATCACGCAAAATGAGAGGCAGAGTCCATCAGCAACAGGAAAAACAACGAAGTCATTCAAACTCCACTCATCATTGATGGAAACATGAAACATGAGTCTGTTACATGACAGATCCTTGATATCGTTCGTCACCTCTTTCTTCCTTTCCCCCACCATCCCCCCCCTCACACCTAACTCAATCCTCTATAATCGCCCACCATGAACATCTCCTGTTCCCTCAAGTCTCCAAACACATGCCTGTCCCACTCCCTGTTCTCAATACTGGTATCCATCTCAAAAACCACGTGTGGGAGTGCCACGTCATTTGGATTCGCCATAAGTTGCCCAGCTTTTCCTTTGTATCCTCGTGCCTCCCAGAGCCTCCTCAATCCTCCTCCCTTGTCCCCCTTCTCGAACTCGATGCTGTTCAGCAACTCACCTTGTGACTGACCAACAATTCTGAAGCCCATCAACAGCTGCGGCTCTCGTCAAATCAGCGCCTCGTCAAGCGGCCAGCCGGAAGCCAGTGCTTTATCGCAATGCTTTATCGTGAAGTCCCCCCAGCTCCTCAATCTTTCTCCGATGATCCTGTCAACGCATCCCTTCTCAAGCCCATCAACAGCACAACCCCATCGAACCATGGCATTGCAAGAGACCCTCAACTGCCAAGCAGCAACTCTACCTCAATAGCCCGTTCGTATCTCTGGTCAACCCCTATTCAAGCATCTTCTGCCTTTCATCTATCAATAAACACCAAGACCTTAACCATCTATGACCAGTCTTTGAGCCTGCCGCAGCATACATGTATGGTTCGCTGGCCTTATGACCGTATTTCTTTTGGTCTGTAGTATTTCCGGTAGATTTCGATATTATGTAGTCGTGTTTTACGTTGCAAGGAATGCTATCTTCGTTTTGTCCACTTTCTGTCTGATATGAGCTAGAAGAGGAATATTTAGGCGGCTTTAGTCGCCCAAATCTACCCAAAATTTAATCACAAGGCGGGTAAATTTTTGATATTTTTTTTGGGGGGGAAGATATTTTGAGTAAATTTGTCAACTTTCAAAACTAAAGAAATTTTTGAACATTTTTGGCGAAAATATGCAAAAATATCTGAGGGGGTGTTTCCCTGATGAGGTCTATTCGTAGTCGCTGGTTTATACAGCTAAGCCACCTGTTGTGTATTGCTTTTTCCGAGAAGTATCTCGTCGGGTCGCTACCTCTTTCGATGACTCTCATGCATCACAGTTTCCAAATTAGGTGGGCTGTTTCGGAGATCAGGATTCGGAACAAACAGTCCGCTCTGTTGTCTCGCTTCCCTGACTGTCTTGAAATGAGCAAGCCCGCAAGCGAAGATGCTCCCCAGATTTATTTCAGGCCAGTTGTGCCCTGTCTTCTCCCACAGTTCTTGGGCTAAGTTCCACAGCTTTTCTCGCCCGGGGCTCGCAGTCGATCAGGATATGTTCCATAGAGTCGTCGACCGCGCAGTGTTCAAAATTAGGAATGTTTCGCCAGTGTTCCACAATTTTATGTGCTTGGTGCATTCCCCGCCATAGGTAAGCCCTTGTTGTCCTTGAAATGTCCTTGTGATTTAATGACTTCCATATTTCTCCGTCAGTCGGAGTACATCCTGATAGCTCGTTAGCTGCGTGTCTAGTTCTAAATCATTATTCCTTTGCAATCGCTGTGGCAGAAACCGTGTGAAATACATCCAATTCAAACCAGTTTGGGACTGTTCAGCCGAGACCCTGCAACATTGAAAGTGGTATTGGTACCCATACACATACTTTCCACATGGTGTTAAATTGCCGTGGCTCAGTGTACAGGTGTGGGGGGGGGGGATTATTGTCCCCTCTCAAATATCCTGTGGTGGAGAATATGTTGGAAGGAATGAGAGCACTGTGTAAAGCCACCGAAACCCTTCGGAACCGCAACCGGGGGAATTAAATATCTATGCTCGGGGTCCGGAACCCCTTCAATGCCGGATTTCATGAAGAATCTCAGGTACCTCCAAATAAATATAACATTTTGCTCACTAATAATTTTCATCCAGAGTTTAGCCATAGATTGGATGCCCCTGTGGGTTTCTGTCTCAGTCCCGCTGTCCATGCCTTCTTATCATGCTCCCTGCAAATGTCGAGTTCACCCACCAGCTTGAAATTGGGGGGAAAACATGCAAATTCTCCCTCGGGGAGCTGAATGATTCTTCCAATTCTTCCATCGGTGAATTGAAGCCCTGAACAATGTACTGTAACCCAATGTGACAATCACTGCGTTCCGACCCCTTGTAGACAGAGGGTCTGTCTATCCCTGTAGACAAAGGGTAGACGGACCCCTTCGTCTACGTATGTCTACATCATGTAGACCCGGCTCGTCTACACATGTCTACATTTGTCGATGTCGGTCTACGTCAGTCCACGTCGTAGACCGACATAGACCGATGTAGACACACGTAGACAAATGTAGACAAGTGTACATATACCTCGCCCAATTTAGGCCCACCTGCGGAACTGGATGCATAATCTCCACGCAGAATGGGAGTGAAGACCGTGGTTGAAGAGAATCGAACGTGTGATTTTTCTTGGATTCTTCGTAATTGGTTCATCAATTTGATGGTTGTGTGTAGCTACCAAATTTAGAGCTTATCAATATGCCTACAAAACAGCAGGATGCGCAAGGGATGGCCATGAGCTGCCCTATCCAGTAGAACAGCATTATGAAGTTGACCGAGGTATGTCTACGTACGTCTACGCTGTAGATGCACGTAGACATATGTAGCCGATGGGTAGACAGACCGTGTCTACGCCGCGTAGCCGCACGTACACTGACATCACGGCGTACACATACATAGCCAGACGTAGACAAAGATCGACACATGTAGCCACACGTAGACCAACGTACACCAGGGTGCGTCTACGTAGGGTGGGAACGCAGTGAATCATTGTGGAAATATTAAATGGCCAAGAGCTCAACGTGTCTGTCTCTGAGAGACTAGACCAAGAGGTGAACGGCTCAGAAAACGAGTTATTGCAGTGATTCATCCGAGGATATGGTTTTAATAGATACATAGCGAGAGGCAGTATATGTCTAGTCTTGTATACGACCAATTCCACAATTGATGCCCATACCTCGCATTTTGAAGTGTATCTCCGTAGTTATAGGTTTTGGAGAGGATAATATCATAATATATGGCACACCTTTCAGCCAGGACACACAGAGGGCTCTCAGACCATTGCTGCCACAATGCAAACAAGCCGTAGAAGAACCACGGGAACATTCTCGGAGATGCCCGGAAAATGCGCAACTCGAGGTGGACACCAAATAAGGGCTATTTCTCGCATAGGATGCGATACATGGCAAGCTTAATGGTAGTTGTCCTGTCTAAAATTCGTTGCGAAGCTCCAGAAAATGGTCAAAATATATGCTACCTGGCGGAATCGAACACACGCCAACAGCTCAGCCAAAATTCATCCACAAACCATCCACACTTTGGCACATATGGTCCATCTGGAGGTCTCAGCAGCCAAGCAGCAGCCAAACAGCAGCCAGCTTGGCCAGAACGCCAGATCTGCCGTTTGATGTTGGTTGCCAGAATATCTACATGCACCGAATTACAAGTTCATTTCATCTTTTAAATCGGCGGTTGAGGGTTCCCGCCAGATTCCCATTGCAGAAGAAGCCTGAGGAAATTATCCCATGCATGGGAGGTTTTGATGGCGCCAGACCATAAGGTAGGTACATGGTCAAAGCCCAGACTAGAAATTATGACCCAACATCACAACAGTGGAGCTCATTAGTAGTTTTATAAAACTGGTCGCTACAAATCCTTCATTTCTGTTGAATCTGTTCCATTTGTCAGTTGGTATGTTCGCATTCCCCTCTTAGAATTAGATCTTGCTCTCCAAAATCATGTAGTTTACTGCACAATTTAATTGAACTGTGTCCTGCTGCTTGTCAGCTCTACTTGCTGTGGCAGATGCGCAGGGAAGCGAGATCCGCCACACGAGAGGTTGAGCGAAGCGAACACAAATGACTGTTGTAAGTGTAGGATTCACCCAAGAACCGTACATATGACAGCGGCTTTATATACAAGTAGGAGGTGGCAGTGCTAATTATGATCTCATCAATGATGCACTCACGCGATGGACGCGTCAAAGGAAACTAGAAATAAAAGGAATGTGGTGAGTAACAAAAATAACAGAAAGAAATAATATGCGAGGCGGGGACGGAATGACTGTCACATCTGTTACACTTGCTTTATTCAATCACTGGTAGACAGTGAAATCGACAAGTCCAAGTTGGATGTTTTATCATATCCATCTGACATCAAGGATGTTTTCTCCTCCTCCCAGTGGGATAATACATGAGAACAACCCTCAGAGTCCACCAAATGAGCTATGAGATTGATTGCAAGAGGAAAATTGCCTGTCAGGGAGAGTACCCTGTCCACCACCTTGGGGTCATGTGTGTTGTCTGCAATATTGATAAACATTTGTCGTGCTGCATCTTCTTTTAAGGACTGCAAAGGTGGCAAGAATGGATGAGTCCATGCTACTTTAGCTGGCGTTCCCGCTCCTCGCATTGTAATCCAATTGGTATAAGTTGAAAGCATATGTGGAAAAATAATGCGTGTTTACAGGTGCTATTGGTCAACACCCTATGCCGGAGCGAAGCGACGGCACGTCTTGTTGATATTATCGATATCGGTACGGGGAAAATAGACGGAAGATCCAACTCTAAATTCTTATATGGATCAGAAGATCGATGTTGAGGCCGAGTGCGGATTCAAAAATAAGTGATACTGTATCTGTATTTTCAGGAAAGGCTGGATTCAAGGCAGGACGACACGTTTCGTACAAAAACCCCGACCCAAATCCTTCCTATGTAATGTCATGAATTATCTTTTTCAACACACTCCGCCACCATATTACAGTAAATTTCCTTCTCTATTCTCTGGCAAGAGCTCGAGGACTTACGTCGCGTTGTAGCCTACTCTAGAAAGGAACTGGCGCCGGACACACGAAATAAACACACAAGTCATGCATAGAATTATATCAGTACCCCGACGGAATCAGGTCCACCATCCAATCTAATCCAGTCTACAAGAAATACACTCCTACTTGACTAATACGCACAGATACACCTCCGAGTCCTCAGAAAAGGACAGAAAAAAATACATACAGCATGGCATGAAGGGACATTACAGTAAAGAATGCACGAGTCTACATAAGTAGGTACTACCTCAAGTAAGTAACGAACGGTACACAGGACGGTGGTGGTGGTGGTACATGGAGCAAATAGTACAAGCAACGAATCCAAAATCTCCTTCCATATGCCCCACCTGTGAGCAGACGAAGCCCTCTATCCCTCAAACCCAATACCCAACGAAAAAAGGCGCGCCCGTTATCCTCCTTGGTCCACGCCCATCCCATCTGAATGAAGGACCACACTCACACCAACCCCCTCACATACCCCAACACCTCCTCCCAACTCAGCATCTGCAGCATCTTAGGTATCTTGGGTATCCCCGGTATCTGCATCGTGCGTACTGCAAAGCCGGCAAAACAGCAATCAACCCTGCGCTGACCCTCCTCACCATCATTGTCGCGTGGGGCCTTATCGGCCGGCGATGCTTGACGCGCTCGAGGAGGGCGGTGTGCCAGCACCAGCGCGGGGAGGGGGAGGGGGAGGTGGAGCCTGTGGGGATAAGTCAGCTCTCATGCGTAGTGGACACATAGAGGCAAGGGCGGGATAAAGGGCAGGGGGAGGGGGGGAAGCGGGCGCGACGCCGACACATAGAGGCAAGAGCAGGAGGGAACAAAGGCAGCGCATGGACGCCGAGCAAGGCGAGGAGGAAGGAATAAAGATGAGGAAGGGACCGCGCGGATGCCGAGCAAGAGCGGGAAGCAGAAGTGGGAGGGAGGCAAGGCAAGGGGAGTAAGGCAAGGGTGGGAGCAGGAGCACGGAGGGAGTAAGGGCTGGAAGCAGGGGCAGCGTGCGGACATTGAGTAAGAGCGGGACAAGAGGGGAGGCAAGGGCGGGAGCGGGAGCACGGAGAGAGTGAGAAAGAAAGGAAGGAGGGAGGGCAAAGGCAGTGGGAAGGGAAGGGAGGAGCGGGACGCAAGAAGAGAGTGGCGAGGGAACGAAGGCGGCGTGCAGATGCCGAGCAGGAGCAGGAGGGAGTAGGGGCAGCAAGCAAGTGTGGGAGCGGGGAGGGAGGCAGAGCAGAGGGAGAATGAGACAAGGAATGGCAGGGAGGGAGGAGCAGGAAGCAAGAGCGGAAGGCAGGACGGGATAAAGGGCGGTGAGGTGAGTGAGGAATAGACTCTCGTGTAACTCTGACGCATGAGGGGAGAGCGGGATAGCGTGGGAACACTGAGCAAGAGCGGGAGGAGCAGGCAGCAAAACGTGGAGGTAAGGCGCAGAGGGCAAGATCGGGAGGGAGCAGGAAAGGGAAAGGGTAGAGGAAACACATAAAAAAATGCACCAACAATCCATCAATAACTCCACCACCTTAGCTCTCTGAGCCTGCCACGCCGCGCTCCAGCAGCGCGCGCAAGACACGCCACAGGCAGAGGGTGACGCCCCACTTGTCTCCTCCATCTCCCATTCCGACGGTGCGTGGGGCGACAGTGAGTGAACCTGTCCCCGTCCTGGCATAGTCCATAGCCAAAGTACGACCGACACCATGGGTCACGCTGTGGGAGAGCATACACCCCGACTGCACACCGCATGCAGTCTCTTGCCAGGCTGAGAAAAAGCGAAGTGAAGTGGGGATGATGACGCGCGAAAGAGGGAATCAAAGGCACGCCGTGCACCCGACTCGATGCGCGCAGACCGGCTGAGCATCAAATACATGGTGGAGTCGAGTCCAAAGTACGGCCGACACTGACCACTAAACGCAGTTGACCCAACACTGTTGCGCAAGCACGTGACCCGGTGATCGCCGGTGTCACTGTCGTTATGGGCAACGCCAAGTCTCTCAACCGCCAGTTGCGCCAAGGGGGAATCGGGATTCGAATTTCCGACAGGGGGTAGGGGGGGGGTCTCCCCGGAGGGCCGAAAAAAACTTCTTAGTATATGTTATAAAAGAGCTTTTTGAGGGCTTAAAACAGTGTTTGGAGCATGTAGGATGACCAGAAAACGGTCATGACGGACTCAGATATGCTTGATGGTGGACGCTTCCCAATTTGGGCGGCGGATCAGCAGGCGCACGTGCAGCACCGCGTCGAAAATCTTGCCACCAACTTCATCTCAGAAACGCACATTGGGAAAGAGCAAGAACAAGAAGAAGAATGTAAGTAGACAGGAAATGATTTATACTTCTCCATGTCTAACGTGCTGCGAAGACCGGAGGGCCAAAATACGATGCGACCAGCACCATGGTATGTCCCAATTGCCACTAAAGCGTTCCGTTTCCTCGAACTCTTCCTTGCATCCGTTGGCGCGAAGGAAAATTCCCCGCGTACAAATTGGTACCCCCATGGGAGCGAGAATTCATCGTGCAGTCCGAACGGATATAACGAGTGGGCAGACTTTCCGGGGGGGAAAATAACCTTGCGCCCGTGACATTTCCCTGGTTCCTGCGGCGGAGGCCGCAAAATCCTTTTTCACCACTCCGGAATTCAACTTTCGTCGGGGGTAATCAGGACAGGCGTCAGCGAAGTCTGAATTGCTGTCATGTTCCCATCCCATGTCAACGGGAGTGTGTTCATCTGCAGGAAATCTGTACCTGGAATCAGCGTCCAGTTTGATTAAATGGTGCGAAAGCCACACACTCTCGGTCTATACTCTCCTCTAGTAACAGGATTATGTCCAGAATATTCTTGATAGAAAAGCCACGCTCGCGGACGAAGTAATCAAAAAACGTGCAGAAGTCGTCAAGGCCGCCTGGGCCGCGATATAGGAATTGGCGGACATCTGACATGTCGTATCTCCACGAGTTAGATCCGAACACACGCTCTACTAACTCAACAAGCAGTTTATCTCGGTCCTCCGGCTCCGAGGGGCCAAAGAAATCAGCCGGATTGCCTGAGAACTCGTCTAAAGCGAAATTGCCTCGGACGCCAGAAGGTATCTGGTCCAGCTTGAATCGGAGGTAATCTAACGCGTTGTATGGACCCTCTCTAGTATATGGGACACTAGGAGCATCGGGATCGTATTCTGGGAAGTATGACTCCTCAAAATCGGTATCTAGGGACGATGCTCGTGCAGAGCAGGACGCGAAAGACGCGTCATTTTCGAGTTCTGAGCTACTCGAGGCCGTCTCGTTAAACTCAGTACTCGGGGAAGATTCTTGGAGGTAACACGACGACGTGGAAGACGCGTCATTTTCGATCTGTGAGCTGCTCGAGGCCATCTCGGTAACATCGGTACTTGGGGAAGATTCTTTTGGGTAATACGACGCGATCGACGCGTTATTTTCGGTTCCTAAGCCACCCGAGGCTGTGGCACCAACGAGTGGTACACTGGACACGGTGCTTGGGACAAGGGCCGCAAGTGGCTTCCGTTGGAATAACGACGTGATTTTTTGGCCGATTCCTTTCGGAGGTTTGCAAGCGGGTTTGTGGTTTATCAGGTTGGCTGGACCAGCGGTCCCGACATGCACCGTTTTGTGGCAATTGGGACATACCATGGTGCTGGTCGCATCGTATTTTGGCCCTCCGGTCTTCGCAGCACGTTAGACATGGAGAAGTATAATCATTTCCTGTCTACTTACATTCTTCTTCTTGTTCTTGCTCTTTCCCATTGTGCGTTTCTGAGATGAAGTTGGTGGCAAGATTTTCGACGCGGTGCTGCACGTGCGCCTGCTGATCCGCCGCCCAAATTGGGAAGCGTCCACCATCAAGCATATCTGAGTCCGTCATGACCGTTTTCTGGTCATCCTACATGCTCCAAACACTGTTTTAAGCCCTCAAAAAGCTCTTTTATAACATATACTAAGAAGTTTTTTTCGGCCCTCCGGGGAGACCCCCCCCTACCCCTGTTGGAAATTCGAATCCCGATTCCCCCTTGGCGCAACTGGCGGTTGAGAGACTTGGCGTTGCGCATAACGACAGTGACACCGGCGATCACCGGGTCACGTGCTTGAGCAACAGCGTTGGGTCAACCGCGTTTAGTACACCGACCCCATCCTCGTCTTCGTGCTCCCCACCGCGTTCCACCTCCATACCCTGCTCCCGATCACCGCGGGTCGCGCTGGGTATACTCCGTCGGCATGCCGCACGCCAGCCTTCCGCATCGCCGAGACCGAAAGCGCAGCCTCCTCGAGTTGGGTCATGTGACGCAAAGAAAAGAAAAAGCACCGACGCGTGCATTGTGCCCCGGACTCGTTGCGCGCGGGTTAGCCACGTCCGTAAACCCACGCGCTCCCCGCAGCTCCCCCGTGTTCCCCACCCTGCTCCCAATCACCGTAAGGTTCCTGAGACAGAACGGCACCCTGCAGGCGCACGCCAGCCTCTCAGCAGGCTGGGAAAAAGCGGAGACTCCCGCAGCCTTCTGCATGGCCGAGAAAAAGCGAAGCGAAGCGGGGATGAATGACGTGCGACTCGCGACTCGCGAAAGCGGGGGAACGGAATAACGAAAATAGAGTGAAAGAATAGCATAGAACATAAAAAGTGAAGGAGAGAACAGAATAAGCACCCCCCAAAACAAACTCCCAAACAACACCAGATGGAACACGAGCCGCGTTGCGATGAAGGTGAGCGCAAAGAGGGTGTTGGAGCGCGTGCGGGGAAGAGCGTGGAGAGGCTTAGGAGGAAGGCCAGGAGCTGCGAGGTAAGGGTTAGCGTCAGCGTCATATAAGAGAATAGAATAACATATAACGGAGAAGGAATAGAGTATGCAATGGGAGATAGAATAGAATGGCAATAGGAATAGGCCGCACACACCTCCATAACTGCACACAAACAAAACACATGCGCCCATCCACTCCTAATCCCGTCTCCGTGATACCGATGTACACAACGTGGTGCACCCACCCAGTGAGGAACCCGATCTGCGAGCGGTAGTGGAGGAAGCCGAGTATGTCTGCAGTGAGGTATGCCTGAAAGACCGATCCTCAGCTGCACCATCCCTACGCCCCACCCTCCTTTCCCTTCTCTTAAAATCCCTTCCCGTAAGAAACCGCACCTGGCATAGTCGAGCACAAACGGCAGCGAAGCACACGTCATAAGACCCGCCGCCATGCCCGTGAGGACCCACGTGCGCTGGCGCACGCTGGGAAGGGGCGGCTTAGCAGCAGGTAGAGTGCGCAGAAGGTGAGGAGCGCGGGGAGGAAGATTGGTAAGGTGGCCGTGGAGGGGGTAAGGGTGAAGGTGGGCCAGCGCGCTGAGAGGGCGATGAGCGGGAGAGGAGGGTAAGGTGCACAGGCCGGCGCAGAAAGTGAGAGGGGAGTCGACCCCGATGCCAAAAGAGAGCTTGTCAAGGGGCCCGACGCGGTGGGCATGCTGGCGTTGGTCATGGCAATGGCGGCGGCGGCATCGACGGGCACAGCGACGTCGAGCATCGCAAGGGCTCCCTAGGACATTGACCACCATGCCCTCCACGCCTGCACCCCATATTGTCCGCAACCCAGGCTTCTGTGGAGTTATATGCCCGGAACCCCAGAGGATGGCGTCGGACGCCGGCGGATGATGTAGGAAGGCAGCAGACATCAGCTGCCAACGGGATGTGATGGAGATCGAAGGATGCCGGCAGATGCCGAGATAAGATAGCAGCTGTCGCACATGTTCTAAGTAGATGCCCCTATGTCGCTCATTGGGCGGAAGTCGCTGGAATTCGGCGGATGCCAAGGCCGCCCATGTGTTTTTTTGTTGGCACCATCTGCCGGTATCCATGCTGTAAAGTTGATGATAATGGGAGGACTCACACGACTCGCGCGTTCAACACCGAAACCGCTGAACAGCTAAATGCTTGGCTCAATGGATTCAAAGCCCACCTTCGTCAGATGTCTGCAACAAATTACGACTTTTGTGTGCATGTCTTGATGCTACTTTACAAGGAGATGGTAGAAGGCAGGATGCTGGAGAAGGAAAGAGAATTATCAAAGGAATTTTGGGATGCTGTAGAGGGTATAGCACAGGAAAATTAGCCAGTCAAGTATCAAAATTTAAATCCAGGTGAATTCCACCAGATGACGGTGGAAAGAGCCATAATTCCGGCAGACGATGGTGGAAATTTGGTTGATCTCTGGTGGCATCCTGCGGACAACGGTAGAACTTGTCTGAAAAGTCGGTAAAGTCTGCCAGCCACTGGTGGAAACAGGCCTAGATTCCGGCGGACGATGGTAGAAATTTGGTCGAGCTCCGCTGGCGTCCTCAGGATGACGGTGGAGTTCTTCTGAAAAGTCCCTTAAATCTGCCGGACTCTGGTGGAAACAGGCCAAGATTCCGGCGGAATTCTTCTGAAAAGTAGGTTAAATCTGCCAAACTCCGGCAGACGCCGCTGTACGCAGGCTACAGATCCGGCGGAAGCTGCCAGACACCGTACCAAAATCCATCGATTTCTGCCGGGTGGATGATAGAAATAGTAGAGATACAATTAAAAATGTTGATTCACTCAGACGTTGGTTTTCTTCCCAAGACTTCAACTCAGGTCTGAAAAGTTGTTTTTTTTAATGGATTCACAATGTGCACAAATAACTATCGGAATTCAGCGATATCCCATGGATTCCTGTCAGCACAGCCGGCGTCCAGTGGATTATGTCGGACGGGCGATCTGTATCCGCTGGAATCTGGCGGATGGCCCCCGGAATCCAGCGAACGGCACCGCCTGTGGCGGTGCGCGCTTATTACTGCTTCTGTGTCCAGCTCTCATGCCGCTGCGTTGTCAAGTCCAAGGCCATCAAGGCTTCGGATAATCTCAGACTCGTGCAGTCGAGGAAGAAACGCATCGACTTTCAAGATGCCATTGACACCGAGTTCGAAAGATGCGCCACGTCCATTGCGAGTATCGCGGCCACATACAGCAAGAAACCAGACTTTGTCCGCACCATTCTCTGCAGCCTCAGCCAGTTCAAGAACACGCGTGCACCTACCTTGCGTAATGCTGTGGTGCACCAACGCGCCTTAGACTACCAAGCCAAAGGTGTTTACCCCCACCCCCCTCTGCTTCCTTGTATGAAACCTTGGCAGGAATTTCGAAAAAACTTCAAGTCATCAGGGAGGAACTTCAGCAAGATATTGACGACGGTGCCTTCAGCCTCGACACCATCGAGGAGGAAGAAGTGACGAGGCTGCTCGAGCATCGCAAGCTCAAGAGGAAGGGCGCGCACGCGACAACCAAGGCTGTGCAGATCGATGCCAAACAGACCACAGGCTGGATTGGAGACATGGTGAGTTGTAGATTTTGTCTTTGTACTTCATAACCAACTAATTTAATGGCTCATTTGATGTCGGACTTACACCTGCGCACAGGTGTGTGCGGCGTCGCATTTTTCTCTCGTGGGAATGCCGACGACCCCTTGTTGCCGAACATTGTCGACTCCAACGACGCAATGGACTTCCTGACAGAGGGCTCGCAGATCTCCCCCTTGGACTTTCTCCGCAAGTTTGAGAGATGGGTTTGCACGCGGGAAGGAGGTATGTGCATTAGCTACATCTTTGCTCATCCTCATATTAACCTTAACCACTTCTTTCAGGCAACCGCGAGAGAAACAGCATCAACAATGTGCGCAAGGACGTGTCCACATACATACAAGATGGACTCCGTATGTGATTTTATTTCCCTTTCACAGCCATGCTAAACTATACACAGGAAAAATCACTAACAACCCCAACGTGTCGATGGAATACGTGAACTACGATGTTGCCATCCGTGAGGCCAAGGGCATCGAGCTGGCGGGAGTCCCATCCGATGTGAAGGTGGATAAGCACGCGGATTGGAATGTGGAAACGGGGCAGCGCATCCGCGAAATGCTCCGCACTGCGCTATGCACTGGGTCAAGATGACGAAGAGCCAGCATGAGGCCCTCGTCGCAGAGCTAAACGCGAAGTGTGAGGCCCTCGGTGCCAGTGCTTTGAAGAAGCGCAAGCCCCGCGCCGACAAAGACCAACCCCGTGGCCAGTACAAGAAGCGGGCAGCTGCAAAAAACAAGAAATCGGCGCCTGTGGAGGAAGCCAACGACGACGAGGAGGATGAGAGCGACGGTGCCGCAGAGAAAGAGGCAGAGGGCGTGCAGCCAACCCCGCGCACTGATAGCACAGTGCTTGCCCCTGGTGCCGGTGCCAGCACCAACCTCTCTGTGACTAGGGCCATCCCCTCCGACTTCACTGCCTCATCGACCTTTGCGCCATTCACCGGCTCCTCCACCTTCATCCCCTCCCTTTCCTTCGACCTCGCTTACCCGGACAAGGTCCCCGACTACAACCCTGCGCTCAACAACTTGAGCTTTGACCCGACCTTCCCCACGCTCAACATGGGCTTGGACCCTGCGCTCGACCCTGTGCTCCACTTGGAATTCGACCCGGCCCTCCTGCAGCTCCTGCAGGACAGAATGGCGGTGTACAACCCCGACAGTGACGCGGGAACGTTGCATACCCCTTATGACCCCTTCCCTCCCCAAATTCACCTGAACGCGCCCTTGCGCATCGCAGCTCCAGACGCCGCAGGGCCGTTGAACCCCGCAACATCATTCAATACCATCGCCAGCACGAGCACGAGTGCCGAAGCTTGAAGCGCAAGCGGGGGCCCAAGCTCGACAACAGCGGCATGGCTCAGCCAGCGAAGAAGGCGCGCAAGCAGCGGGGGGAGAACGCGCTGGCTGCGCAAGGCATGGGAGACGCGCCGGCGAAGAAACCGCGCAAGGTGCGCAGTGACAAGGACAAGGTTAGGGGGCCCAGAAAGAGCAAGGCTGTTGCTGTGCCCTCTGCATAGTGCGCGCTGCCTACCATGTTGCCCCTATCCTCTCTCATGCCTCCTCCTTACTGCGTATGTTTTGACTGACTTAGTTATTTGATCTTCATGTACCATGCTTCTAAAATGTGTTTATTATGCCTTTAATGCATACATGTGTCTTGAATTGAGAAACCAACTACATAGATGCCTCCACCCTGTACAGACCCCTCAATGGTGATTTCTTCGTATATTTACATGCATTTTTGAGGCGGGGGGACGCAGAGGCGGGCATGACATCAACAACTTTGATGGCTTTGATGGTGCCTTCGGCGCGCCACGGCGTTGCGCGCCATCTTTGATGGCATCCGCATAGCAGTATCAAAGATATCTATTGCTTTCAGTAATTTCTACGTTAAATAGCTCTGAAATTAACGATAATTAAGCAATCCTCGAGGAATCGCTTGAACGGCACTAATCACTGTGTTCCCACCCATCCTAGACTCAGCTGAGACTAGGCGCTGTAGGTTGTGCCAGATAGAGTTAGGTCGGTGTAGGTCCCTACACAGCCCCCATCTAGGCGACTACACATAATGTCTGTCTGGCTTTACGGGTCCCCAGTAAGGTGGCTAAACTCAAGTCAGTGTAGATGAGGGTAGCTCGTGGGGGTCCCTAAACTCAGCTGCACAGACCTAGACTTACGTTTTAATGTTGAACATTTCCATCATCTAATATTCTGAGCAACCGCGTCCCTTCCCCGCTTGCGTAGGTGGCTACAAGCACCTGTTGCAACCTACACAGATCCTGCCACACCTAGACCTACCTGTGCCAACCTAGCCAGAGCCAGACAGACCTCCACAGACTATTCTCTAGGCACCCAGCCTCAATCATCAATGTAGCTACTTCTAGGTTCCTACACTCAAGCTGAGTCTAGGAAGGGTCGGAACGCAGTGAATTAGAGGTGGAGATCAGATATATCTCCACCTCTTACTACAACGGTATAGTGGGCGTTACAGGTGGCTCCCCTCCAAAATTTAGAACCAACCGAACTCGAATGCTTCAACGGCACTCCCATCAATTTTCTTTTGCAAAGGTGGGCCATCGATAGTAACATGCCCGAATCTTGTATTTCGTCCAATTTCATCGGGAGAAGACCGAGAGCCGCGGAAGCACCATGGTTCTGACCACAGCACGGTCTGGGCTCATAGCATCCAGCCGTTGTTGGCACATCAAACAGAATCTGAAGTCGACCCGTAAATAGTGGCACCTTTGGCTAGGGCTTCCAACCGTTGCCGCGACGGCAACGGCCGTCGATTCGATGGCCGTTTTTTGTATTTCCAAACCTCTGACGGGACGGCACGGTCGACGAGACGGCCATCGACGGTACCACGGCTTATCATGGGTACACCGCGCAGAATCTGATTTTTTGGGGTCAGTTTCAGCGGTACGATCTACATAAAATGAACATAGAACCACCCTGGAACAACTGGGGAGGAGCATTTGAGGAACGTACCGAACAGAGACGAAATAGACGGTGGCGCCGTAGTATGTAAGCATGATGCGGGCGCTTAGCCCGGCGCTAAGCTCGATCTCCCTCTCGCAAGCAAAAAATGGGGTAATTTGCCAAGCGGTGATGGCCTACGATGACACGGTCGGAGTAGGGTCGGTTACGTGAAGTCGGGTGCTGTGTTCCAGCGCAAGGTTAGTGAGGTAAGCCGTGGACCCGTTGCAACACCCGTGGCGGCCGTTTTTCGACGGCCGTTGGCGAGGCAAAAAAATGGCTGACGGAACGGGCACGGCACCCGTTGAACGGGTGCCGTCGACCCGTGGCGACGGCAACGGGCGGAAGCCCTACCTTTGGCCTATTGCTGTCTAGTGGGGTCCCAGTGCGCACTTTAGGCACTAATGGGTCTCCCAACAACATTTGTGTAGTCTCAGCCTCTTATGTGGACGTGCAATGATCTTCACTGGGCATTTTAACAAAAGGTGATGGATCCGGCGTCCTCTTCCTCTGCCTACCACCAAAAAAAATTGACAACGATACGTTTCTTCGTCGCCTCGTCGCACTCACCTCTGTCCCTCGCCGTCGCCCAGTCTTCTTCGGGCAGCGTTGCAAAGAGCAGCAAGAGCTCCGCCGCCTCCAGCGGAAGCGTCACGCGCGGAGTCCTGAGACTGTCCTCCGCCGCCAGTTGGCCGCCAGTATGAGCGCCATTGCCGGGACCGCCCTCTCCCCGTGCGCTCTCAACTGCCTCACCGCCCCCGCTAACGTGACCGAGTGCGGGTTTCCGTATGTCCCTCTTCCTCCTCCTGAGTATGAATGAGGTTGCAAGTGCTCACGCGTTCGAAGTGCAGCTCACACATCACCAACACAATAACAATAACCGAATATGAACACGACTACGAACGCTAGAAATGGAGTGGATGTCGACGAGCCCACCGTGCGCTCCGTGCTCTTCAAGGTGCTCGTCTGTCTCGGCGGTATTGTATGTAACCCACCACAGGGTCCCGCTGAATGCGGGTGGTAAAGATGCGTTGTCTCCCCTTCTCCCTTCTCCCTCCTCTTCCCTTTGCTCGACTCCCTCCCCTTCCTCCTCTCGCTCCATCTTTCGCAAAGTTAATACGACCTAATCATGGATATACCGCACAGGTCCCGCCCCAAAAAGACACACACGCACATCCAATTCTACAGCCGGGCTCGCGCGCTGTACATGGCCGCGGGGGAGGGCAACACAGCGCATCAGCTGGATATTGGCCCGGTGCGTTCCTTTAATTTTCTTAGTGGTATGTCTCCATTCATCTATGAATATCCATCCCTTGTCGTTTAGACGACTCCTTGTCCTTTCCTCTTTCATTAATATTGCACCTCATGGACATACTTCCCCCTACCCTTTACGCACCGATCTCGCCTTGTCTACTCACCTTGTATTCAGCAATCTTCCCTAGTGTTCCATCAGCTCCCGATGCCACATCCGCGCTCTTCAAAGCCCTCATCTGTCCCCATCTGCCTATGTCCTCCGATCCCTCCCGATCTTCGCTCGATTGTCATTCCGTGATTCCAGTACATTCCACCTCTCCCACGCCTTCCTCTTGGGTTTTCATCGTGTAAGCCCCTACCCTCGTGTCGCACGGCACCGCTTCTTCCTACGAACGGTGCCCGGCCCCGGCAACCGTTCACGAGGAGTAAGAAGACAGCTTCGAGCGCGGAACCCACGATCCCCCGTCTTGGCTACGGACTCGGGACTTGCTCACTACATTTGAGACCACTAACCTAACATCCTCCAACATTGGTTTGGCATTTAACTGCTCGACTTCGCATTCACGCGGCACTATTATGCTAAACCACCGAATTTCATTGGCGCATAAAGATGGACTTTGTTGGACGGGTTATGGGTATGTCATAATGCTTCCCCTACAGTCATTCAAGTCTCAATTTATGCTCTGTGCTTTAGAGGGTAAGCCATTCTGTCCGGAGAGCAATATCACCCATCGTAGATGGTTGGAGAGGCCAACAGTTACGGCCCCCATACATGTCAAATTTGCAGTTTGAATGTACCCACTAATGTATATCTATCTAATGAATGATTTGGAATGCACTGGAGTGAATCATACAGGTGCAGACGAACGATTTAGCTGGGTGGCCCACTAGGCCGTTTATTCCTGTTTTGGGATACTGCCGGAAATAAAATTCTGCAGGCCATGAAATGCTCTTCTAAATTCCTGAAGAATTCCTCAGCTTACTCGTAGGATGCATACCTTCCTTTCAGAGTCCATATAATTGTATCTACCTTACTCCCTGGACGGGCTTCTGAACAAAAATCCTAAGGTGACCCAGTAGCCGGTTTCTGATAATATGTCGCACAGTCCACTAACCAGTTGACATTAGAAAGCTGTGTCATTGAAACTGTCCTGTGCAGGTTCTACATTGGTAGCTAAAATAATTTCCCATGCCCACACAAGTAGCAGGTCACAGAGAATTGCACAAAAATTGCGACCCCAGCACTGACCAGGGTTATTTTGGCGGCTCAACCGCACTTCGTACCCCCCCCCTCCCCCCAAAAAAAAAAAAAAAAAAAGAAAAAAGAAACGGCTTTCAGGATTGGGGTTTCTTTTTTCTATTTTCTTTCCTTGGTACAGTGGCAGATAACACGGCAGGTAACATGCCCCACCCCCCCACCCAAAAAAACGGCCTTCAGGATTGGGTTTTTTATTTTTATTTTTGGTACAGTGACAGATAATATGGCAGATAACATATTCCAACACATGCAGGTTGCACATTTTTTTCGAGTCATTGGCTAAGTTACAATACAGTAATCTTTACCGTCTATTCTATCCTTTCAGCGTGAAGCAAACACCGCTAAGATTGCGGAGCATTACTGGAAAACTTCCTTATCCAGCGCCATTAAAACGATTCGCAACTCCGCCGCTTTCTCAGATCCACTCTTGATACAAGCCGCGTCCGCACCATCCCTGCCTCTCGTAAATTACTTATGGTTGGGTTTTCAACCTGTGGCAGGAGTTTCTCCAACTCCGGATGGTTGCGATACATCCAAATGGCATGTAGAAGTCCAGTCCCGTCAATCGGGATATCCGTGGGATTGTCACCGCCCTTGTGAAACAGCGAGGTTGGAAGTGAGAGCAGCAAGAGCGCGATGGATACGGCAAGTCCAGCAGCGACCTGATTTGTGTTAGCCAGCAAGGAGAGATTGAGCGAAATTAATACCGCTATGATGCTCAACTGCGATGAAGACGTTAGCGCTGAGGCATGCCATGACGGACCGCCCGGGGTGCGGCCTACGTACATCTAACCGGGCCTCCGTAATGGTTTCGGTCACACTCGCAGTCCCACGAAGCAAAATAAATAGGGTTTCTGTGTCATTGAAACAAATTATGTCGCCACAGTAGACAATATTTTGGTGAATTGGAGGGAGGTGACCGACTTGGTGTAATGCGGAACATCATTAGTCGGGTGAAGAGTAAATCTAGGTTGCGGCGTACTGGTCCAAAAGATCGCGGCCATAAGCTCCGACAGCCCTTTTTCGACGTCTTGCAAGGTCAGATTTGCCGCAGGGTCCACTGGAATGAAACTGTCCACTGTGTCCGCTGGGAGCGGGAAAAGATTTAGCTTCTGGGCCAAATATCTACTCAACATCGATGTCCGGTTCATTAAGGCACTGCGTGTGTTAATGGATATTTGACGCACAGGTCTGCAACAGTGAGTGGTGCTTCGTTTCCATCTGTGTAAAAGTCGACTGGGTTGCGGGGAATATCTGAGACGGGTGCACTATAGTAGAGGAACGGGAACTAGCCTGTCATTAGCGTGGGGAAAACTGACATCCAATGTCCTGACCACATCAAAAATGTTCACGTTATCCCAGGGGGAGGATATTCGTTGGTCTAGTGTAGGGGTGCCAAGTTCCTGGGGATTTGCCGAGATCGGGCTCCACTGTCTGGATTCGATTTGATTGTGCGTCAACGACCGCTGTTTGATTAACAAGGGTGTAACTGCACTGGAGGAGCTGGACTGTGGAAATAGAAGTGTTCATTGGCGGATGAAGGCTAACCAGCGGCCCCAGAGTCCCGTTGGAATCAATGATGGGAATTGTGCTGTAGAGCATCACAGATTGGGCGTCGTACTTGTGGAAAGAAGCAATCATGCCAGGTTCTGAACAGAGTTGGAATTGAACTGAATGTGGTGTGAAATGGGCTTACGTGTTTCGGGGATTGTAATAATGCCAGTTGCATTCTGTGTGGACCAGTTCCCATCCCACCACCCACTCCCCTCGGAGTCGAGAATAAAATCGCTATTGATGTTTGTCGGGTAGCCGCAAGAAAAACTGAAGCCCGTGGCGCTGACGGTAGTGTTGCCTGTTCCGCGATTAATGTCGAGCACGTCAAACAACGTGCTCCCATATAATCCCAAGTTGGTCCCGTTTCCCACCACAGTTGGCAGAAAGTATAGTTGGCTGGTAGAGGTTTTCCACCTTCAATCCACGTTTATAAATTTAACCAAACGAAGATTCACTTTCTCACCCGGAGTTATCCAGCAATGCCACACCGTTCGTTATCGACAGCTCAACCAGGGAGCGATTGAAATCTGGGAGACTGTTAGTTCCAACGGGACTGGATATGGGGAATGTGAAGGTCGCTAGCGATAACACGGCCGGAATTGTGATGTGGAGGACCAGGATGTTTCCTAGGTACAGAAAGATGGAGACGATTCCTCCAATTGACGCAGGAAGCGCTTTCTGGTGCTGTATATAAGAAATGGCAGCCCCAATGCCCACCCATGCTGCGGCGTGATCGTGCGTTGCCGTTAATGTTTGATCAAGTTGGATGCTACGCCGCATCCACAGGGTCTGGGTCACGAACACCAGCAACGCCGCATATATCTTCGACCAGAGTGGTTACCTTCTGAACTGTCTCGACGAACAGACACGCGCACCGTAACAAAAGAGGTTGAAATCATTGAAATTACGAGACTGATAATCCTATTCTTCTCTGTGTCAATGGGAAAAACCAGTTGATGCTCCAGCCTCGTCGCCCAAATGGCGATGAGAAGTACATGCAGAGCGACGAGCGTGAGATGTAGACTTAGAGAGAGGCCGCGCAGCAGTGATGAGTCGAAGAACGGTTTCGTGGACTCTTCCATATGGTTCAGTGGCAAGATACATGGAATGAAATGGCGTAGACGACGTACCTTCTCTGGATTTATCAAGGAACGTCCTGGCTGAGTTTATGAGTGTTTCTGTAGAATCTTCCTCCCCTGTAAAGTGGCTGTCAGCGTCCTTCGAGTTCATTGCTGTCAAGCGCAGGGGTCGAGACTGGGGATGGTACATCAAGTATGGGGTGGGAGTGGGCTCTCAAGCCGTTATAACCCTGCAGCGTGGGGGAGGTTGCCATGGCGCCGCTGTGTTGCATTAGCACGAAGATGATCACTCACTCTATATTACGAGTTCTAAAAAAATATTTTTAGAATCGTTCTTACGGCAACTTTTTACCACCCAAATTTGAAGTTTTACAAGCGCTCGGGGGACCGCAGAGCGGTCCCCCTCCCCCTTTATTGATCACAGAACTTCAAATAAATGTAAAAACTCTGGATTTACAGCCGTTTGCATAAGAAAACAAATAATAAAATCAGCGGAAGAGGCTGTTCACGTCCAGACAGCCGGAAGCGCAGCGTGCTTGAGAAGCGAGGCTGTACATGTCAAGTGAGGGTGGGATTTTACGCGGCCGCGGCAGGCACGGCATGAGTGGAAACAGAGAGCTCGACGAAAAAGGTTAGCGCTGATGGCGGAGTTTAAAAAGGCTTCAGACGGACAAGGCTTAATTTTATAAAGAGAACAAGAGCGACCTCCGCTTCGCTCCGGTTGAAGAGCAAAGGGGCTAGGAATATTAATATTGGTTTCCTGGTATTTACAACATGACAACACTGGCTGACGTCTTTCATTCATTCACAGGCCCTTTTTTCGGAGCCAAATCAGCACGAGAATGAACCTTGTCATGCAATGCAGCCATCATCCGAATGTCCGCCGTGTAGTTGTACAAATCGATGTCAGAATTACCACAAAGAACTTTGTCAGTCGTACATGAAAAGCTTGCTGACTCAGCCATAGCGGTCTCCCGGTAGCATTATCGGAGTCAGAGCAAAGTCAGAGTACAAAAAAGAGTAAAAGTCAAATAATGCTTACGATTTTGCGGGGCGCTGATGGACTTTGCTGAGGAAGATGCCGGTAGGTATATACCGGTGTGGTCGGAAATCAGTCAGTTTCATCCCACGCAAGTCGGAACTGGCCGTCATTTCACGGTTGGCCGGCGCCGTCCCCCGGTGGCGACAAACTCATAGCATAAAAGACAGTTACAGCGATGCTGTAGCTCGTCGCTTTTCACTGGGAAGGCAGCGATAATACTGTTCCGATATAAAGGAAGGAGCGTCATTCATCGGGATACGATATTACAGAAAATATACTATGGTGAGCCTAGGCCCTACATTGGGGGTCTGTCGGCGAACAGAAGCCGCAGCGCAGGTCATAAATGACCAACCGAGTACGGATCGAATTGCATTACAATATTCTGGAAGTCCGAGGAGTCATAGTGGGTGAAACATAGGTGCGCGTAGGGAATGAAACAGCAAGGCTCGATAACCTTAGACGCAGTTTGAGAGAGCATGAACATGTCACTGGTTTCTACAGAAATCGAAATGATTTTCGAGAGACGAGAATGGCTTGAGACATCACGCCCTAGCGCCACCGGAAACAACC
Organism: Mycena leptocephala; assembly: GCA_029378395.1. Lineage (NCBI taxonomy): Eukaryota > Fungi > Basidiomycota > Agaricomycetes > Agaricales > Mycenaceae > Mycena > Mycena leptocephala. The sequence continues at coordinate 45,160 of JARJLF010001035.1, forward strand.
CAATATTTGAGAGTGGTCTTTGAGCCCAACAGTAGCAGTGGACAGAAGCGTTGAGATAGATTAATCACTTGAGGTATATCTGAGGACGGAAACGGAGACGGAAGAACTGCCATTCCAAACCATGGGCGCGCCGTTTTATATTGTGGAGGTAGGACTACGTGGTCCCGGCCGGAAGAATAGATGGAAGCTGTGCCGTAGGCAGTAGCAACTGCGCCGCACTGTGTCTTGTCAAGAAACGACTGCCTGTAGGTCAGCTGAGCAGCAGTAAATGAAGAGGCAGTGTCGGACGGCATTGGGATCTAGGACAGAAGGAGCTAAAGGGAGAGAGGGAAAACCAAAGGAGATGGATAGATGGGGAAATAGCACAGCCGAGGAGCCATTTGCTTAAAGAACAGTTAATAAAGAGAGTGAAGAAATGACATCTTTGTATCTGGTTTATGCTTACGTTTTACGTTGACTCATTCTCTTTAAGGGTTAGTTGTCACGTTTTTGGCTTAGTGATAGTCTATTCGGGGCATCTTCTTCTTTCTGTGTCTTTTCTTGGCGTTTGAAGAGCATGCTGAGTCGTACGTAGATTTGAAGTGGGTGCCGAGTCGACCCCATGTTGTTCAAGGTCATCCACAAAATCAGCGACAATAAAAATTACCTGGCGTCTGTAAATGCATTTCTGATGTGTGTTTTACTTTTGCTCTGGCTATGTGTTACAATGTTGCAACTCGCACTTTTATTTGTTCGTGCTTGAACCGCCTGCTTAACGCGTGATATCAGGCGACTGTTATACATCAGAAACCGAGAAATTCAGAAGTTCAGAAGTTCAGAAAGCCCACATAGAGGCACGTTTGATTCGGTAGAGCGACCCAGAGTATGCGTTGAATAACGCTCGAGTGGTGCTGTGGGCGGCGACGCAAGGGGGATTTCCGGATGCGTAGATGTCGCAGGGCCCAGCCGCGACTAATTAGTGTAACGGTCAGGCTTAAGACGAGGAGCGAAGATGGGAACATTGATGTGAGTGTTTCGTGAGTGCTGAGCTCTTAAATTCGTCAAGCAGTGCCTGCGTAACGTCAACCGTGGTGCACCGACAGGGGAGTCACCGCGCCAAGCTCCAACGGAGCTGGCTCGGGCCGCTCGAAACATATTGTCTACATCATTTACGAAATATAGCCGTTTCAGAAATAGTATCCGGTTTTTTATGTAGTGGCACTGGCGCTTGCTCGTTTTTCAGTTAAATCAATAACGATAGACACAACTTTTGTGCGAGCTCAAGTCAACGATTTGAGTGGAAGCGGAGAGAGCGGACCGCCACCCGCAATCTTTAAGAAGATTTGTTCTCACGACGTCATTTACAACTTTTGGCCGAAGTCTGCCGACAGCACCAAGACAGCACCATCAAAAATGTTGTAAAATCTATCATGCTTGCTCCTGGGGCAAATAAAATATTTTGAGCTGCCGGGGGTGTGCACAGTATGCGAAAATGGGGGGTCTTGCCAAATTTCAGCGGTATCGCAGGGCATTTGGGGTCACAGTAAAAAGTCCAGGATTGAGACTGATGAAAGTCGGTCGGCGAGTTCGGACTGGGTCGTCAGAGAGGTTCGTGTCTGATCCTGAATGATCGCTCGCCTCTTGTACTGTATCTGTATTTTCAGGAAAGGCTGGATTCAAGGCAGGACGACACGTTTCGTACAAAAACCCCGACCCAAATCCTTCCCATGTAATGTAATGAATTATTTTTTTCAACACACTCCGTCACCATATTACAGTAAATTTCCTTCTCTATTCTCTGGCAAGAGCCCGAGGAGTTACGTCGCGTTGCAGCCTACTCTAGAAAGGAACCGGCGCCGTGTAAGGGCAACCTCAAGGCCCGGGGGTGTCACAGACTAGCGAGGGGAATCCAAAGAGAAGAAACTCTGAGGATTCCCACGCTAGGTTCTGGGTATGTAAAAAGTGGCTACTGACTAGTAGCATGTGACCGGGTTGATCGGAGGGATCGGCATAAGTCTCGTGCTTGATCGCAGACTTGGTGCCATGTCGAATTGGTGGGCCGGTCAACGGGAGGCCGGAGGCCGGGCGACCGGTTACCGGACGTGGACCGGGTGGACCGGTCGGGGGTTCCCCTGACATCACCCCCCCTTGGAATGCGGCGCCTCGACACATAGACCGGAGAGAACAAATGTGGATGGAGGTGTCTCGGAATGGGAGGGAGTCGAAGGCGGCAGCAGCGATGGTGCGGGGTTTGGCTGGGTATTTCCGGTAAAACTCCGCAATGGCTTCCGGGGCGAACACATCGGAGTGCTTTACCCATTGATTGTGCGAAGCGTCATACCCTTTGTACTGGACCATGTACCAGAGGGACTTGTACCGGACCTTGGCATCGAGGATTTCCTCTACTTCCCACTCCGGTAGGTCACCAGGGGCGTTCGGAAGGATGGGCGCTGGCTCATTGTAACCTGGGCAGCCTTCGAAGGGGTCTTCCTCGGCGAGCTCCAGTTTCACGACCGGGAAGACCGGGTGGAGCCGGGAGAGCCGGGGTGGTAATTCGAGCTTGTACGCACCTCGACCGACGACTTTGACAACCTTGAAGGGACCAAGGCGTCGGTGAGAGAGGCCCGGGGAGGGTCGAGTCGTCAGGATGTCGGAAGCGTCGAGCCAGACGCGGTCGTTGACCTTGATGTCCGGGGCCGGGGTGCGCCGGCGGTCGTAGTACCGCTTGTACTCTTCCTTCGCTTTCACGAGAGCTGACTTGGCTTCGGAGATGCCGGAGGCGATCCGGTCGCGGAATTCGTTGACCGATTCCACCTTCGAATGCGGCCTGTTCGGCTCAAACCCCATCCAGGGGAGCCGGCCGGTGTCCGTCATAAACGGAACCTGCTGCGTGGAAGAGTGAATGTGGTTGTTGTAAGCGGATTCGGCTGCCGGGAGGAGTTCGTCCCAGTCATCCTGCTTGTAGTTAGTGAAAAGCCGGATGAACTGTTCCGTCTGCGGATGATACACCATGGAGGTGGCTGGCTTGATACCGATGAGGCGCCAGAGCTCGGTGGTGAACTCCGCAATGAACTGGGGGCCGCAGTCGGAAATGTACTTATCCGGCGTGCCGTGGAGTTTCCAGACGTTCCGGTAGTACAGCCATGCAGCGCCGACCGCATCAAGCCGGGTGGTGCACTCAATGAAGTGGGCACGCTTACCCAGGGTATAAACTACAACCATGACCGAGTCGTAGCCGTGAGCCTCTGGCAGCTCGACGACAAAGTCGACTGAGACTGTGCTCCAGCGTTCCTCTGGGATCTCGGTCGGGTGCAGCTCTCCGACCGGGAGCTTCCGGAGTGCTTTGGTCCGGCGGCACAGGTCGCAGGTCGCAACATACCGACCGATGTGACGGGACATCTGGGGCCACCAGTAGTTCCGGGAGACGAGCTCCAACGTTTTGAAACGGCCAGCGTGACCGGCCACCTGGGTGTCGTGGTGCTGCTCTAAAATCCGGCAGCGGAGGTCCTTGTCCCGGGGGACAACAATCTTGCCACGGAAGTATAGCAGGCCTGCGTCGACGTGCCACTCGGCGGACCGGGAGGACCGGGCGCCTCGGGCTTTAAGAAGCTCCCGTGCTGCGAGTGCCACGGGGTCCTCGAGGTCCGGTTCGCCAGCGAGTGCCTCACGAATGTCGCGGAGCAGAGGTACTTCTGGGCCAGCAACTACGACACCTTCGAGCACTTGGACGTGGAAAAGGTCTGGACTCAGGAGCGTCACATCCATATTGTCCAGACCTGGTCCATGGTCCGGTCGCCGGCTGAGCGTGTCCGGCTTACCCATAGAGCGTCCGGGCTTGTGGTGAAGCGTGAAGTCGAACCGGGACAGGTATAGCGACCACCGTGCCTGCCGCCGGTTAAGGTTCTGCGACTTCCGGAAGTACTCGAGGTTCTTATGGTCGGTCCAGATCTCGACCGGATGCTGCGAACCTTCGAGGAAGTGTCACCACTCCTCGAGGGCTCGGATGATGGCCAGCATCTCCTTGTCGTGGATCTCATAATTGCGTTGGACCGGACTTAAGCTCTTGGAGTAGAACGCAACCGGGTGCCACTTTTTGTCGGAGCCCACCTGCGAGAGAACAGCGCCAGAGGCGAAGTTGGAACTGTCCACTTCGAGCCGGTAGGGCCGGGACTCGTCTGGTAAGATCAGGACCGGCTCGCTGGTCACCGCATCCTTGATGGCTTGGAACGCGGTGCCTTCGCTCTCGGTCCAGACCCATGGTCGGCCCTTACCGGTCAGGTCGAATAAGGGCCGGGCGTCGTCCGAGAAGCCCTTGATGAACCGCCGGTAGAAGTTCGTGAAGCCGAGGAACTGCTGCACATCCTTCTTGGACTCAGGCGTGGGCCAATTGGCGACGCCAGCGACCTTGACCGGATCCATCTCCACATGGTCGTGAGAGATGATCACCCGAGGTACTCGATCAATGACTTCTCGAACTCGCACTTCTCTGGCCGCAAGAAGAGCTTATGCTCCTGGAGGTGCCGGAGCACTTCCCGGACGATTTCCCGGTGACGGGTAATGTCCGAGTGTGCGATGAGAATGTTGTCGAGGTATACCATGACGTCACCAGACAAGATGAGATCCTGGAAGATATCATTCATCATTGTCTGGAAGGTGGCGGGGGAGTTCGTCAAGCCAAAGTACATCACCAGGGGTTCAAAGAGCCCCGGTTCGTCCAGAACGCAGCCTTCCACTCGTCGCCTTCCGGATGCGGACATTGTTAAAGCCCCACCGGACGTCGAGTTTCGTGAAGAACCGGGCTCCTTTCAAACGATTAATGAGATCGTTGATCAGAGGGATCGGGTACGGTTCTTCACGGTCATCGTGTTGAGCGCCCGGTAATCCTGTACGAACCGGAGAGCACCGTCCTTCTTTTTGACGAAGAAGACTGGCGAGGCCATCGGTGATTTGATGGCCGGATCCGGCCGGTCGCCAATCCCTCCTCGATGAACGCGTCAGCTCACGTTGCTCGAAGGGGTGAGATTGGATAGACCTTACAGTTGGCCGGTTTCGCGTCCGGAACAGTTCGATGGTGTGGTCCCATAACCGGCGATCTGGCAGCGAATCGAAGGCCTCTCGGTTGAAGACATCCTCGAAGTCACGCACCCACTCCGGAAGTTCATCCTTACCGGGTGCGGAGTTCTTGGCGAAGGCTTCGGCCAGCTGCTGCGAGACAGTGCTGGTGGCCCGGATGTCTTCTGGGGGAGAACTGGGTATAAAAACCCGGTCTCCATCCTCGAGAGGGTCATCTTCGTCGTCCGAGTCGTCTAGCAGGAGTTCGGGCAGGTCCTCCTCGAACTCGTCATCATCATCCTCGCCGAGCCGGTCTCCGTGTCGATAGTGCAAAATGGCGGGCCCGGCTCGGAGTGCCGGACGATGCGGGCGATAGTCTTCGCTGCTTACGCTCGTCTGGCCTCATCGACGCAGGTCGTGCAACCGGACGGGCATCGGCTCATCTTGACCTCCCGGGTATCCCAGTTGATCTCGGGGTTATGCTTCCGGAGCCAGGAATACCCGAGAATAAGCTTTTGCTTACCGAGCCCGTTACAGCGAGTTGGACTCGTTCGCTGTGACCCTTGTAGGAGGACCAGAGTCGCGACATCTCGGATGAAGCCGGCCTCGTTGGGGAGCCGTCTACATTGAACACCGGAATGGGTTGCGAGAGCCGGCGACCGGGATCCCGCTCGCCTTAACGTACTCGGAGTCAATGAAGTCGGAGGTTGCTCCACAGTCGATAGCCCATCGAGCGAAGCTTCACAGCATTGTCGGTCGACTCGATCTCCAATGGAGGTGGAGGGAGTTAGCACCAGATCGCGGACCGTATAGCGCTTAGGAAGTTTGCGCTCCCAAGCAGACTTACGGGGCGGCGGTGGCCGGTCCGGCGGCGCAGAGGACCGGTCAGCCGGCGGGGGAACGACGGCGGTTGGTCGTCCGGGTTGGGGGGTGCGTCTATCGTTTCGGTCGATGCAAGAGGTATATTGTCTGACTCGTTACATAAAATGTCGAAACGATTAGGGGACGCGATCGAGGGCGCACTGCTCACTCGCCGCAGGGGGGAAAATCCTCCGGGGCGGTCGTCAGCGAGGGCCTCGTCGTGGCCAGGCGGGCCACGAGTTCCTCCAACATTTCTCCGCCGAGCTGGCGGATCACTTCGTCGAGCACGTTGGTCGTCCAGACGTCGGCCAGCGCCGGGCAATCTCTGGCGAAGTGGTTCGGGTCACCACACCGGAAGCATCCATGACGAGGGAGGTTGTGGGCATGGGCGTGGTCTACGTCCATTGGGATCGGGGCCAGAGGTGCTGGCACGGCGACCCTCGGTGGTGGCGTAGCGACCATGCTCGGTGTGATAGGGATTGTGCGGGTATGACCAGGTGCGACCGGGTGACAGCCGGTGCCTCCGGTGTTACGAGCGCGGAGCAGCAACTCGTATTGCCGGTAGGCACGAAGGCGCCATGCAGCATAGTCCCGTAGGTCCGGAGGGTCGCTTGACCCGGTGATGGCAAGGTTGATTGCCGGGTCAAGACTGGTCCGGTATTTGGTGACCTTTACGAGTGGGTCCTCGAAGCCCGCGAGGTCACTAGGTCTTCGAAGTCGTCCGTGTACCGGAAAATGTCCCGGGAGCCCATGTGATAGGAGCGGGACTCGAGCTTGATCAGGGCATGGTCTTGTTCATTTTCCTCGATGAACCGAAGCCGGAACTCGGTCAGGAATGCCTCAAAGGTGGGGAACGGGAAGACCGGCTTGGCTGACTGGTGTTCGGCCCACCGTTGCGCGGAGTCCTTGGCCATAAAGGACATGGCGTATTGCACGACCTTTTCCTCGGAAAGTTCACCGGACTCTACGAACGCTTCCGGCACAAGCCGGGCGTAGCTCCGGACACTGTGGATGAATGCCTGGCCTCGTGTTCGGTCGCTGTCAAAGATGAATGGGGGGTTCGGCCGAAGGACCGATTTTACGCCGGATGCAACGCCGGTCGAATTGCTGTATGTGAATAGTCCTGGACCCGAATCCGGAGCCGATTCGGCAAGGGACCAGACAGGCGAAACTGAGCGTGGGGTTATTAGATTGGTTAGCCTTGCGAGGGTATCTTCGATCCGGGCCATCCGGGCGTCGGCAGCTTGCGCGGCAGCGGCATTGGTCATGGCAGGATCTAGGACAGGGGAGGAGGGGGCAAAATTGGAAGTTAGGGTAGCGGGAGCACTATCAGAGTGGTCCGAGCCTTCCAAACCAAACTTCCCAATTTTGACCAGTTAATCCCTTAGAGAGTTTCTTCTGCTGTAAGGGCAACCTCAAGGCCCGGGGTGTCACAGACTAGCGAGGGGAATCCAAAGAGAAGAAACTCTGAGGATTCCCATGCTAGGTTCCGGGTATGTAAAAAGTGGCTACTGACTAGTAGCATGTGACCGGGTTGATTGGAGGGATCAGCATAAGTCTCGTGCTTGATCGCAGACTTGGTGCCATGTCAAATTGGTGGGCCGGTCAACGGGAGGCTGGAGGCCGGGTGACCGGTTACCGGATGTGGACCGGGTGGACCAGTCAGGGGTTCCCCTGACACGCCGGACACACGAAATAAACACACAAGTCATGCATAGAATTATATCAGTACCCCGACGGAATCAGGTCCACCGTCCAATCTAATCCAGTCTACAAGAAATACACTCCTACTTAACTAATACGCACAGATACACCTCCCAGTTCTCAGAAAGGACAGAAAAACATACAAACAGCATGGCATGAAGGGTCATTACGGTAAAGAATGCGCGAGTCTACATAAGTAGGTACTACCTCAAGTAAGTAACGAACGGTACGCAGGATGGTGGTGGTGGTATATGGAGCAATTAGTAATGGTACAAGCAAGCAAGTCTCCTTCACCCCCACCCGTGAGCAGATGAAGCCCTCTATCCCTCAAACGCAATACCCTGCAGAAGAAAAAAAAAGATCCCGCTCCTCCCCAATTCTCGGGTAGATCCTCCACACCCACGTCTACGCCAACCGCCTCACATACCCCAACACCTCCCTGCTCGGTATCACTATCTGCAGCAAAATAGCAATCAACCCCGCGCTCACCCTCCGCGCCATCATCGTCGTGCGGGCCTTATCGGTCGGCGGTGCTTCACGCGCTCGAGGAGGCCCAGGGCGGTGCACCAGCACCTGCGCGGGGAGGTGGGGGAGGGGGAGCCTGTGGGGATAAGTTAACTCTTGTACGTAGGTCGCACACATAAGGGGAGGGGAGGGAGGGTCGGAGGAGGGCGCGCGGACGCCGGGCAAGGGGAGGAGTGGGAGCGGAGGCAGGAGTGGGAGGGCGGGGAGGCGAGGAATGCGGGAAGCAGGAACGGGAGGGTGTGAGGATGGGCGGGGCGGCAAGCAGGGAGTAAGGGCTGGAAGCAAAGGTGGAGGAAGGAGCGGGACGCAAGGAAGAGGGCGGGAGGGAAAACAAGGAAGGGAGAGACGGCAGGTAGCAAGAGCGGGAGGGAGTGGGGGCGGGGAGGCAGCGTGCAGACGCCGAGTAAGTGCACTGATGCTGAGCAGGAGCAGGAGGGAGTAGGGGTGGGAAGCAAGTGCGGGAGTCAGTGAGGGAGGAGCGGGGAGGGAGGCAGAGCGGAGGGAGAGTAAGACAAGGAAGGGAGGGAGGATTGAGCGGCGAGGGAGCGAAGGCAGCGGAAGGGAGTGACGAAGAGAGGTGGGGAGGCAAGAGTAGGAGGATGGGGAGGCAAGCGGGAAGGAAGTAGCCGTAGAAGAAACGCACCAACAATCCACCAATAACTCCACCACCTCAGGCTCTCCGAGCCTGCCATGGCAACGGCAACGCCCCGCTCCAGCAGCGCGCGCGAGACGCATCGGAGGCGGAGGGTGCACCCCACGTGCACCAACCTCGCACCCGCATCCAGTACCGCCGAGTGCATTGTCTTTGAGGCAATGCTGCTCGCAGAGTACCTCTGCCTCGCCCTCCACCTTCTCCTCGCCCACCCTAACCTCCACGCTTGTAGAAGCGCTAGAACCCAATGCCCTTCGAAGCCTCCACCTTCTCACAAACCCCTTCACACACCCGCGGAACCACATCGCGTGCAGGGGAAGACGAGCGCGAGGAGGGCAGTGGGGAGGAGGGTTTTAGTCCTGCGTGCGTTGCGTGAGTACAGGTGGAAGCGAGAAGGAGAACAAAAAAAGTAAAAGAAGAAAGGGGAAGAGAAAGCTGAAACCCAAAAAGGAAACCACCGATTGGAGAGGCGCTGAACGCGGACCTCGACTGGCCGGATCAGATTCGACGAGGGCAGACGCGCTTGATACCCCCCCTGTCCCTGTCCTCGTCCTGGCGCAGTCCATAGCCAAAGTACGACGAACCCTAGTCCCCATCCCCGCTGCGCGACTGTGGGTGCCCTCCCCTGCATTCCGTGATCCCCACCCTGCTCTGCTCCCGAGACCAGGTGGCACTCTGCAGGAGAGCCCACCGGCACGCTGCACGCAGCCTCTCGCATAGCTGGGAACGAAGGAAGCGCAGCCTCCGAGTCACAATGGCGGCTCAGAACGAAAGCAGGAAAGAAAGGAAAAAGCACTGATGCGTCACGCACCCTGTCCCGACCCAAGGCGTTGACTCGACGCGCGCGGACCATGGCCACCCGGCTGAGCATCAGCCTTGTGGGTGCTGCTTCTCCCCTCCCCACCCTGCCCCCGATCACCCCAAGGTTCACACTGCGGGAGAGCGTATACCCCGCTGGCACACAGCCTCTCGCATGGCCGAGAAAGCGCAGCCTCCTCGAGTCGGGCCATGGAACACAAAGAAAAGAAAAGCACCGACGTGCATTGTGCCCCGACTCGATGCGCGCGGTCCAGCCACGTCTGTACGCCCGCACGCTCCCCCCTGCGTAGCGCCCGTCCCCGTCCAGGCGCACGATCGATGTCCGTACAGCTCATTAACTTACCCTTTCGCGAAAAAAGTCGGGCAGTGCCCGTGGATGTTTCGCAAAAGGTTTTGGCCTTCTGCGTAGGTCACGTGGGGTCTCTCACGGCCTTTCCGGCGGCTTTTGGGACGCTTCAGCATCGCTCTGGCGGCACGATTTTTGCAAGAAAATATATATTTAATATTACAATTAAACGTCCAAAAAGCTGCTCAAAAAATACGCGTCAAAAAACGAGAGCCACCACCTATTCATTACCCCTATTCGCGCATCCGCTCCTCTGCCTGCTCGCAAGCACCACACACGCTCATCCTGGCCCTACATCCATGAGCTCCACCTCGGCATCCTGATCTCCTGCTCTGTCGGCGCTGGTAGTCGGCGTAGTCGGCGCCACAGGCGTTGCGGGGGGCGCATCGGCGGGGGCCACGGGCCCGTTGGTGGGCGCGTTAGCAGGGGGTTCGGGCCCGCTGGTCCCAGCTCGCATTGCGGCGGCCAGGGGTTCTTCAGGGCTTGCGGTCAGCGGGTCGGCGACCGCGCTGGCTTCTTCAGCAGCCCCTCCGGCGGGCGCGGGTTCTGTCGGCGGGGTTTTTTGGGCGGGCTCTGCGGGCGCGCGTTCTGGTTGTTGCTGTGCTTCGAGCGTGGGTTCTGCCGTCGCAGGCGCATTCATGGGGGTATCGGCGAGGGCCAAGGCTTGCCGACCCTGATTGCTCGCAGCTCGGGTAGCTGCGATCACCGCGCGCATCGTTATGGTCTGCGGGGGCTGCGCGCGTGCCGGCAGCACGGGCGACCCCGGGCGTCGTAGCAGGGGGGAGGGACTCGGGATGGACATTGCGTTTGGGCTTGGTGTCGGCACGGGCGTCGAGACGGCAGCGGGAGCGGGGGAAGGGGCGGGCGCGTTCCATCGGGGATGACAGCCGTTGTGGGGCCTGGCCCAGCACCCTTCTCTGGCCTGTAGAATAGAATATTAAAATTTCATCCAAAAACCAAAAGGAACACCACTTACCCGACCATCCGTTCGAGCACCCATTTAACATCAACGATGGCGCGTTCCCAGGCGTCCGACGCCATGTCCATGTGCGTCCGCCACCATTTAAGGCAGATAATGATGTTCAGGAACCCTTTTGACCGGGACACCTCAACACATCCCAGCATCCATCTCCCTCCCTCACCAGATTCCCGTCGCGCAGGCGCCACTGGGGGTTCATTGCTGTCCACCAGGCCCACCACTCTGTTCCATCGCCTTGACTACGAACTCGGGCGTCCCCTTCCGAGCGTTTTTCACCCATACGCCTACTGCTTTTGGGCGAAACGTCGTTGGATGCGGTTTAGTCTAATAAATCATACGTTAGCACTGTTCTTTAGCTTATCATTCATGATTCCCTACCTTTGAAGAGAACCCGCTGGACTCCTCCAGCCGCAACCACAAGTCCTTCACAGCGGTCCATCCGCTCCCCATCTCCGTCTCCCCGACGTCGTCCAGCGCGCTCTTCGCCTTCGTCACCCACGCTGCACCTTGCGCTCGTCGTTTTTCCACCCCTGAGTCGCCCGTCGCTTTCTTCCCTCTCCTCGAGTTTTGACCGGTGTGGATGACTCCTCACCCTCATCACTCTCATCCTCGTCGCTGTCGTCGCTATCCCATTCATCTTCCTCTCCACCCTTCTTTTTCTTCCTCTTCCTCCCCCATCATCGTCCGCGTCCCGCTTCTTCTTCATCCCAAAGAACGCACTCGCGTTCATGAGGCCAAGGTCTCGCGTCCAGGCGCGGTTACGAGCGATGTTGTTCTCCTTTGCAGGTCGAAGCTCGACATACGCTTGAGACGCTGCACGTAGACCTCTCGCTCCTCTTGCGGCATCTCCAATATTTCCTCTCTCAGCGGCGCGGTCATGTTGCGCACCCGAACGTCTCTTCGGGTGGGACGGTTGCCACGACGCGATGGTTGTCGACGTCGAGGTGGAAGCGGGCGCAATGGCCGACACGAGCGCGGTGGGCGAGGAAGTGGTGGGATCGTGGTCGTGGTGGAGGCGCGTGTGATGGCCGTCACAATCGCGGGTGGTAGCGGCGGAGTAGGGCTCCCGACATAATGGCGTCGTCAATCTGGTCATCCACGAGGGAGCGAGAGGGGCGGGAGCATCTCGACATCCACCGTCGGCTTCATAACCTCAGTGGGTGCTGCCTCATTACGGTGTCGTTTGGGGGGTGGCGGCGGCTCTGACATCCGCACCATGTTCTCACCCAGCAAGACCGACGGATCGGGGCGGGGCGGCTGGGGTCGATGTCTTCGCCGATTCTATACTCATTCAATTACTCATCCGCGCATTTATATTTAAAAGATTCTTACCGAGATGCACGGCCTGAACGAAGTTGCATAAAGCTGCAGCGCCTTTCCATAGACACTGGTCCACTGCGCCCAGTCCTTCCCGTCCACTGAGCCGGCGTTCCAGCTCACCATGTCAAAGATCCCGTCGATTCTCCAGCGATAATGTTGATGGTATAGCCGTGAACTCTCGCAGCCCGTTTAGAAGCGGGGCGACTGTCGCAGCAAACTTTTCGCGGCTCTGAAACAATGTCAGTCTCTGGACTTTTACCACATCAAATGGGCACTTACTCCGCCTGAATTTCTTCCTCGAGCTGGGCAAGCCTTGACCTCCTCCTCTATGCCGCCATCTCTTCGGCATGGGCGTCGTCGCATTCCATCTTCAAACGCTCCCTCACTTCCTCTGGCTCCGCTGCCAGCATCTCGCGCGCTACTTTGCAGGCAGCGCTATGTGCTGGCTTCATGGCGCGTCGGAGTATAGTTCCTCGAAGCGGTCCGCTACGGCGTCTTTGTAGTCGGGTGACGTAGGTAAAATGAAGTGGTCTGCGTTTTGGTGGGCCTCGTCCTCCTGGCGGCGCATTTGGCCCAGATACGTGAAGAATGGGTTGCCGTATATCCCATAGAACCCGGCCGCTGCGGCTAAACCATCTTTTGATTTTCTGTATGTACATTTAGTTAAAGGAATAGATTCCGGTCTCGGAGCGTACCGCTTTCGTGTCCGTCAAAATCCGCGACTTCTTTCCAGCTCCTCCGGCGTAAGATCCAAATCCAGGGCTTGAACGCGGCCTCCGCATCTGCTGGTGTTCTCAGGGCTCCGGGGCTCTTCGTTCAACGCCAAGCCCAAGGAAACTCTCGCCAGTAATCATGGAAGAAATCCGTGAAGAACGCGCGCGTGCCGCCATCTTTATCCTTGACGTTTTTACTTTTGGTTTGTTTTTCTTGGACGCGGCCAGTATGCTGGCAGACGTCCGTCATAAACTGCAGGCGCACGCCTTGGAAGTCACTAGGGTCCGCGTTTTTTTGGCGGGTCGCCAGGTTTTTTTTGGGTTTTGGCGGTGGTGGATTTGGGCATTTAGCAGGGGTGTGGTAGACGGAGGACGAGATGAGAGACGCGTCGCATCGGTAGTCACATCGCCTAGATTATGTGGTCGGTCGTCGTCAGTTTTTTCGCGAAGTAGCCGATCGCTTTGCTTGTATTATTTTCTGGGGATCATTGATGACTCAGCATTCCACTTGGTGGATTTCATTTCAGTCGTTTGGTTCATGCCAAAATTACAACCAAGAAATTGAATTACTACTAGACCATATGCAAAACTATACAAAATATATACTAGTTGGTGTCTAAGTAGAGTGTTCAAGAGGGATAGTAAGGATAGAGTGTCCACAAGAAATACAGAACGTCACAACACAACGATTCAACAACGACACAATAACACCCGACACAAGAAAACCAAACACAGATACGATACACAACAAGACGACGATCACGGGCAGGAGGAGCGACGAATACAGGGAAAGAAGAAAGTGTCCAAAAAAAAAACGCGCCCCTCAATCCTCCCCAACGAAGGGCTTGCCCGTCATCCACGCCTCGAGCTTCTCGGGGTTATCCGACACCATTATCTTCGCGTCGGGGAGCTCCAGAGTCACCGCCGCCGCCCGCGCAGCGGCAAAGCTGTTATAAAAGACAGCGACCACCGCGGATCCCGTATTGACGCACCCGTGGCGGGGCCGCAGCTGCAGGGGGGGGGAGGCGATGGGAGCCTGGGGGCCGGGGGGTAACGAGGACGGAAGACATGGTGGGAGGCGGCGCGTTGGCGTTGGCGGTCGCGGACGCCCGAACGGGTGTCGCCATCACCGACGGTCCCCACGTTGGGCAGCAGCGTCGGCGTGCTGGGAGGCGACGTGGGCACGCTGCGCGATGAGGGTAGCGCCAAGCGCGGCGCCCGTGGGAGTGAGCTGGACGCGGGTGAGGGGGGTCACACACGGAGGCACGTTGAGATGAAGGTTCGGTGTCCCCGGTATCTTCTCCTTTTTGGGGGGTGGGGGAGACCGGCTCCGTTGTCGCGCGAGAGGACGAAGGAGAACTGAAGGGGGAGGGTGCAGGGCGAGGAAGGTCGCAGCGGTGACGTGCACTGCAGGCACAGGAGCGACTCCCGCGGCCGTGGGGCCCTCGTGCACGGCACTGAGCTCGGGTGCGTCGTCGCGTTCACATCGAGAGGGAAGTTGACCGGCTCGATGGGCGGCAGCCGTTCTGGTGCAACGCCGTGCACATCAGCGCCCACCAGGCATCCGCCTCGCCCTTTTTTTTGAATGATTTTTGTCGGCTGTCCGTATAACGTTCCGTCTGATCGCGCGCTATCCAACTGGATGGCGGTGAGCTGACTAGCCCCAACAAAAAGGAGAGCCATACGACTTACGAATTGGTGTATATACCACGCACGAAACCCTCAAAGACACATAATAGAGGCATTGCGCACATCGGTCGTGTTCCGTGGTGGATTCATGACCGGGGCAGGGATGGTACGGAGGAATACAAGTCATCGTGGAGAGAAGGGGCCAGAAGACGAGATAGAGACAACAGAAGAGGGCGAATGAGAGATTGAGATGAGGGACAGAAAGAAAGCAGATGAGCTGGCAAGGCGAGAGGTGCTGGCAATAAGTATTCGGTCCAGCGTGGCGGCGTAGTTCTGAGGTAAAATGGAACGCTCCAAAGAAGGGCATAGGGCGAGGAAGGGTCCAGGGCATGCCAGCCCAGCCCATAAACACGTCTTCTCTGTCTTCGCGTCTTCAATCTTCACCAATGTCCAGCTGCGAAATCTACAAAGGAGAGCGGTAAGTTGTGCAGCAAAGCCGGCGATCACGATTTGATGTGGCTTTTTTTAGTACCGTCGACCTCACCATGTTCCACGTTATCCCACTTTGATTCACTACGACGTCGCCTGCAAATACCACATTCAGAACCACCAGCGCAGCTGCCAGCTCGAGTATCTTGGGCAAATTTACCACGGCGAACACAATAACACTGCGACGGTGAAAAGACTGAGCGCGAATGGGCTGCACGCCGCCCTCGGACCATGGCCGAGAGATGGACCGGCATCTGGCGCTCATTCATCGACTTGGACTGTGTCAAGGTGAGTCTGGGTTTTCATTTATTCTCTTTGTTTTTTTTGGCGGCGCTCACACGATCATCAGGCCAACTCTGAAAATTCGCACCAGGCGCGCCATACATTCTTGATTTACTCCTTACCTTAGGATACGTTCTGTAACCCCTTGTCCCACGTCTGTCAAGAAAAAAAATTGTCTGCTTTATTTTGGGGCACGATACATGAGATATTTTTCAAGAATACTACGGTGGAAGAGAAATACTACGTTGGAAGTGGCGCGGTGAATTTAAGTGAAAAGTCCTCCCTCGGAACGACACGCTACTCGCGTCCGAGGCACGGATCGATGGAGTCGCTGATGGCAAACATGTCGGTGAGATCCCCGCACGAGAGGTCATTCTCGTGTCCGATGTGTAAACCGAGGGGTCGGGGTCGGGGCTGGGGCTGGGGGTGCGACCGCGAATAGGCGCATCGAATCGGCGTTGTATATAGGCATGTATGCCGTGCTTATGGATGTACGCCCGCTTCCGCGCCAGTCGCTGCTTTAGCGCCAGGATTTTGCGATGCCTGGAAAAAATACGCCACCCATTGGTTTTGTTTTAAAGGCAAGAAGGCGAAGAGACGCACCTTTCACGGTATCGTGCGCTAGCTGCACGCGCCAGGTCTCGCTCACGCAGGTACTCTGCCCCTCGAAGATTTTTGCGGCGCTGGCAGCACGAAAACGACCGGCTTCCAATATGGCGTCGCGATGCCTGGTTAGAGAGTTCAGCGGGCGTCCATTTGATTTGTAACAAGTGGAAAGACATACCGTTCGCGGTATCTGGCCGACGCAGCGGCTCGCGCTGCCCGCTTGCATGCTTGTTGCTCGGCGGATGAGGGCGCTTTTCCTGGATCTGGGGGGTTGCGGAAGAGAACACGAATGTCAGAATGCAGCTCAGCACGGATGTAGAAGTGGACTTACGGAGGTGCCTGGGAGTTATCAAGAGTAGCCATGGGTGATGGTGGAAAAGAGTTAGAAGGCCTGGCAAAGAACGATCAAGTTTGAAGATTCATGAACCCAGACAACGCAACTTTCACCCAACTTGTGGTGGATCGCCAAAAAATCCACAAAAATCTCCAAGACCAGGGGAATGCTATTCAAGTTGATCTGCCGATTCATATTGGCGTCGAGATGTGGAGAACACCACTATAAAATATTCGACCCGTAGTAAGTGCGTCATATAGCCAGTGGTGAGTGCGTGATGCGAACCACGTCGACCACACTCTCCACAGCGTCCACATCTGCTCGGATTTCGGTCTCAGTCGAAAGGGGCATGCCTAGCCTGCCCCGTTGACGTTGCGTCGACGGCTGTATCTTCACAACTCCCTGGCGGCGACGTGATCTGTTCAAACACGGAGGATCTGATATGCATAGCCAGTCACGATTAATGGAAGCTCCACGCAGAAGGGTATTAATGACTTACTAGTAGGACCCAAATACCAATACAGAAATGTGCCCAACTCAAGTATCAAGTGCGTGGACGGGCCACAAGGGCAGAAATTCGCGTGAGGGTGTCCCTGGAGCTTGTGTACTCCGCCCGCGACGCCGTGGGACCTCCTGGAAGGCTTGGAGGCTGGATATGGGTAAGAGAATGTACTGTGAAGGTGGTGAGTACTACGCGGGTGACCGACCAAGGGGTAACACATACCATAATGTCGGTGAGAAGACACGCAGATAGGGGCTTCGTGACGGGTGCATATTGTGTTACCGGCGAAACGAGTTGGAGAGGATTGAGCGAATAGTTTGCGGAGAGAGATAAGAATGGACCTAAGGCGGCTTCCCGACGACTTCAACCTGTGAAAGAGTGAGCAGTTGAGACTAACGCGACAAGACTTTCATTGAAAGGACGTACGGAGAGTTGCCAGTCAAAGAAGCTCAGCGTCTGCTGCAATATCATTCCAATGTGCGTTGCGGAAAAGGGCGGGCAGGGGAGCCAGCGTAGCATGCCAGATTAGACTGGCTTTGTACGAGAATCACGAAATCTTGGGCTCGAATCTTGCTGTAGGAAAGGCCAAAGGCGACCACCGCTCATTCAAGACGTAAATAATACCCAATCCGCGGGCGGCGGACGCCACTGGCTTTGGGGGTATTGAGGGACGAGAAGCGTTCTTGTGTACGCAGCAAAAGCCAGCTCGACGATTCCGATGTCGCGAGCAGACGCGTTCAAGAAAAGGAACGTGTGACAGCGCACCCTGGCGCAGTCCCTAACATTCACACGCACACGCACACGTTCTCCATCGGAGCAATCACCGGCCAAACGGTTGCCGAAGCGCTAATCACCACTACATTGAGCGCCCATCCGAAGACATGACGGCACTATCGCGAGGAACTGACCATCGAACCTGGATCCCCGTCAAGAGGCACCGTGCTGGAGTCATACTCCAGCACTCGTCTTCAGCACCGAGGTTCCAGAAGCGACAGCAGCGCCAACCGATGAAGGAGAATTCGACCCGGGACGTTATGAAATGGGCTTTGATTCCGAGGACGACGCGCCCCGCGCACCTCGTCCAAATTACCAAGAATTGTCAACCCTCGGTGAGTCTTATGGCTGCATTTTTTTTTTTTGGGTAGAAATAGTCTAACATGGAACAGGATCCCGTCCTTCATCGTTTCCGCGGGCTATGCGACGCGTATCTCCTAGTCTTTTACGCAGGGATGGGCGTATGAGATATGACACGGAAATTTGCGGCGTCTGTGGTGATCAGGCGGCGCTTGCCCAATTTCGGTGCAAGGATTGTTTTGGCGACACTGTTATATGTGGCGGTGCATGGTGGAGCGCCATGTGGAAATCCCTGCATCGGATTGAGGTAAGTTACACCCCTACCCCACCTTCTGACGCGTCGGCTGACACGTGTCTCCTTCAGCGGTGGAATACAACGTTTTTTGAGCCGGCCACGCTGAAGGATCTAGGTTTGCGCGTACAGCTCGGTCATCCACCTCGCGAACGCTGCCCCGAGCCGAAACAGCTCCACCAAACTTCGTCGTGCTGCATACCAATGGAATACACGACGTCGCGGTCGATGTGTGCGACTGTCCCATCGGCTCACCGCTGGGAAACGACGAGGATCAGCTATTGCGCGCAGGGTGGTTTCCCCACAGACGACCGCCCTCGACCTGTGCCACGCTGGCTGTCCTCGATCTCTTCGTTTTGTCGACGCACCAGGCGAAAACCACGATGTACGACTTCTACGCGATGTTGGAGAAGCTCACCATAACGCGGGGCGTGAAGCCACCGAATCGATATCGCGTCTGGCTGCGCATGTGTCGCAAATATCGCCATCTCTTGATGCTCAAGCGGGCTGGGCGTGGACATGCAGAAACGGGTGTCGAGGGCACTAAAAAAGGAGAGCTCGCGGTTACATGTCCTTGTTGTCGGATCCCGCGGTCAACTTACCGTGGATTGGGAGAATGGCCGCCAGAAAAGCGGTAGGTATTTTCTGAATGCGACAGGAGAAAGATGACTTACCGAAATTTTCGAAGATTTTTGTACATATTGTTTCTCGCGTTAGACGCGTGCTTTCGGCTAAAGCGCCGGCTCGTCTCAAGTGAGCTGAAAGATCCATCGCTCGGACCAGGCTGGGGGTACGTGGTGGAGAATGCGGCATATCGTGAGCACCTGTTGACGGTGACGGACCCAAAAGGAGGTGAGCAAGTATAAATGAATGGGGCTCGTTCTGAGATTGATCAACTAACTGATACTTATACAGATGAGCACATGCAGCGGATTGGCCGCACTCGACTACGCCAATACGAAATTCTCGCGGGGATATAGCGCCACTGGGGTGGGAATGGGAGTTTGCGCGCGACACGAGTTCGTGCAGCCCAATGGCGTGGGGGATTTGCAAAAAGGAGAACGGTACGCTCTTTTTTTTCGTTTTTTTTTTGGGACACATATTGATACTGATTTGCGCAATCAGGTACGCCAACATGGACTGGATATTCGCGTGTATCCTACGACACAAGATCCCCGTCTACGGAAGATCATTTCCTACGACATTGTTGCCAGTGGTGGGTAAATTTGAAGAAACGTCTGAAGAAACTTCCGCCCTCGTTCGTTTGGTCCTCGCGATGGAGTTGATGCGATTTGTCATCCCAAAAATGCATATCCACTCCACACGCTGGCATGCCAGCTATGCTTCTCTCTCAACCTCGTTCCTGGGAGCGCACAGACGGATGGCGAGGGTATCGAGCGTCCGTGGCTCACATCAGCGGTGTGGCGACGAGTACGCGGGAAATGGGGCAGGGTCGAGGGACGACGTTCTCAATTGCCACTGGAACTTCTGGAATTGGCAGAAGCTTATCGGGCTAGGTGAGTAAAAAAGCGAAGAAGTTTGCGAGCGTATTTCACTAACGTCGTTTGAAGGCGAGAGACTAAGAACGAGGCAAGACAGGGCAAAGGAGGAGTACGCCGCGCAGCTAGAAGCTTTCACGGAGTTTTCGATGCAACAGGCGGAGCGGGTTCCTGCATGGCAGGGAAATGGTGGAGCTTTTCGAAAAGGATCCGACCGCCAAAAATCTGTACGCTGGAACTGTCGGAGGTGCGTGGGCTTGTCTCGAGACGTCCGCGGGAGCTAACAGTGTGGCTCGTTTCAGGTATCACCGAGGCGCAAGTGCTTCTGCAGTTGGAGGAGGAGGAGTCCAAGCGCGTCGAGTCGGGTGTACCTGGGATTCACACAGTGAGCCCCAGTTCTTCATCGCGGCAGGGCTTGAAGTCGAAGATCAGCAGTACGTGATTAATTATCTGGGAGGACTTGACTGATTTGGAATTGCAGGCGGCGAGTACGCGTTCAGGTGGAATTGAAGAAGGCTGGGACGACGCCCAGCAAATCGACATCGTCGCTCTTCGTAGGAAGCTGAACGTCAGCCTTCAGCGCTTGCGAACACTGCAGGCGACGTACACACCATCAGCAATCGTGGCGCTGGGCCAGCGCGAAGGCGTACCCGAGGACGAGCCGCCGGAGAAGACGCCGCTGTTCTTGCCCTCGGCGCTGACGGCTCGGCAGCGGGAATGGAACCCGTGAAAGGCCTCGCGTCATCGAGGACTCGCTGCGCGATGCGCAGTGCTCGACGGCGATCGTGAGGCTGCGAAGTCAGCTTCACGTCAAGTCTCGCCTTCTCACTTACAAGCGCATACAAGCCCGACATCAAGGTGCAAATACACGCTCGTGCACGATCGTAACGCGGAACGAGACGAAGATTCGCTTGCACTCAGAGAAATATCAAATGGCATGGGAAGCAAAACGGCTGCTGGCGAACGGGGACGCAAGAAAGGTCGGATGGCGGATCCTACGAAAAGAGGACATTCGTTGTATGGAAGATCCAGAGGAGTTGCGGCGGAACGCAGATAAGCAGAAGAAACAACAGGAGCGCTGCGAGCGGCGTGAAGAGGGATTACGAGAAGATGGGCTGTTAGCACCATTGACTGCAGAGGAGAGCGGAGAACGGGCGGCGCGAGGTGGGGAGAACGTATGCGAGGTGTCATGGATCTGGACAGCAGCGGGTACGGGGGGGACGGATGCCGATTTAGAAGAAGGTCAGTTGTTTCTGTGGACTTGATGATGCCGTGCTCATGCTCGTTTCAGCGTTGCGTATTGAATGGTCAAAATCATATGCTCGAACGCGTCGATGGGGCGAGGAAGGGGCTTGGTCGAAGAAGAGGCCGCCGGCTGCCTGTTTCGATGGAGTTCCGCGCGACAGAATGGGAGGACCGAGTGCGCAGGATTCCACTGGGCGTCGTGGCGCCGGACTTGGCGGAAGGGGCCGTTGCGTACGCGATGAAGCAGGCCGTGATGTATCGCGATATTGCCGCCCGCGCGGAGATTTCGATGTCGGAGGTGCAAAGGGGGCGAGGAAAGCGGGCAACGGGTGGTGGAGGAGGACGAGCTGATGTTGCCGTGGAGGGGGGGGGAGGCCGCGAGGACGATGGGATGGGGTTAGAAGACGACGAAGACGAGCTAAACGACTTGCGTGGTGGGCTCTCGGATGAAGAGTTCCTGTTCGGGGAAGCAACGACGATTGAGCGGAGCTTGGTTTGGGGTGAATACGGGATTCATTGTGAGAGGCTTTTTTGCTTGTTTTGTTTTTGTGCTTCAATTTTTTAACTAACTATATTATAGGTTGCGCGAAGTATTTAAAACAAAATTAGGATTATATATTAAGAGCTCGCTTTGGGGTTCCAAGATCTCAGGAGTGGGCGCGCATGCCCAAGTCCACCCACATTGCCACCGCCGATACCCCGCTCGCGCCCGCTTTGGAGCGCCCATTTTCCCCCTTTGGAACTGGGGCATCCGCGGCGCGCAGCGAGCGCGCACCACTCAACATCATGCCCCAGGTTTCCTCGTGACCCCCGCCCACCCCGCTGACCCGATACGCCCCTCGCCGCCGCTTTTGGGCAGGCCCATTTTTCCCCCTTTTTGGAACGGCATGCGGCTGCCGCACCCTCAACATCATGCCAGGTTGCTACTTCGTGACCCCCACCCACCGCGACCCCGCGACCCCGATACGGCCCGCTCGCCGCCCGCTTTTGGGCGGGCCCATTTTCCCCCCTTTTTGGAACTGGGCATGCGGCGGCGCGCACCCTCAACATCATGCCTCAGGTTGCTACTGGTGACCCCCACCCACCGCCGACGCCGCCGACCCCGATACGCCGCCCGCTTTTGGAGCGGGCCTATTTTGCCCCTTTTTGGAACTGGCCACGCGGCGCACAGCGAGCGGGCGCACCCTCAAGATCATGCCTGAGGTTGCTCCTCGTGCCCCCGCCACCGTCGACGCCACCGACCCCGATACAGCCCGCTCGCCGCCGCTTTTGGGGCGGCCCATTTCCCGCCTTTTTTGGAACTGGGCATGCAGGGCACGCAGCGAGCGAGCGCGCACCCTCAACATCATGCCCCAGGTTGCTCCTCATGACCCCGCCCACCATCGACCCGCCGACCCCAATACGGCCCCGCTCGCCACCCGCTTTTGGGCGGGCCCATTTCCCGCCCTTTTTGGAACTGGGCATGCGGGGCGCGCACCCTCAACATCATGCCCCAGGTTGCTCCTCGTGACCCCGCCACGTCGATGCCGCGACCCCGATACGGCCCCGCTCGCCGCCGCTTTTGGGCGGGCCCATTTTTCCCCCCTTTTGGGAACTGGGGGACGCGGGCGCGCAGCGAGCGAGCGGCGTGCACCCTCGCAGCCGTGCGCACCGCCGGCGAGCTTTTGCTGAATTGGGAAGCGCGGCGGCGGCGGGCAGCGGGCGGGTGGCGGGCGGCGCACGCTAAGAGGTTGCATGAATGGGAGGCCGTTGGAGGACACGGGTGATGTGAGGCGCAGGGTGGGAATGCTAGTGGGCAGCGGCAGGCGGGCACGGGCAGCGGCAGTGGGCGGGATGCTATTGACATTTTGTGCTCGTTTAGGCAACTTATCACGTGGTATTAAGTGCTTTCCGAAGCTCCCGAGTTCCCGATATACTCCGATAAACTGCTAAGTGAAGGCAGCGGCTTGTTTGATGGCCTGCTGCAGTGCCGTGAAGCCGCCCATAGACCTCTGGAACAAACAGAGCCCGCTGAATACTATATATGGTTTGCCGAAACATTTCGCGAAGCATTCCACGAAAGTTGCCGATATATTTCGCGAAAGGATCACATATTGAGGTGGTCCGTACGCCCTAGCAATCATCGACCTGGGTGAGGTGCTGCTCCTCCTACGTTCTACGATCGCGTGGTCGCACTGCAGGAGAGGTGTACCCCGCTGACATGCGTACTCCGCCGCGCACGTAAAGGGGGGAGAGAAAATCGAAGCGAACGGGAACAACGACACGCGAAAGAGGAATCAAGCAGTGGGAAGAGTGTAGGGGAACAAAAAAAAAAAAAAGAAAAATAAAACGCACCCCAGAAACTCCCCAACAAGCACCAAATGGAACACGATCTGCGTCGCGATGAAGGTGACCGCGAAGAGCGTGTTGGAGCACGTGCACGGGAAGAGCGTGGAGAGGCTTAGGAGGAAGGTCGGAAGCTGAAAACAAAAACAAAACGTCAGGGGTAAGCGGGGGCGGAAAAGGGGGGAAGCAAGGAGTAAAGAGGAAGGGGACGGGGGGAGGTGGAAGAAAAGGGGAGGGAGGCTCGAGCGGGAAGGGAAAGGGCGAGCACTGCACCGCGTCCCGCCTGCATCGCACAACGGTCCTCTCAAGGCGACGCGACGCATACACGCACGCGAAACATTCCCAACACACAAAATACCCGCACTAGGGCTTCCACCCGTTGCCGCAACGGCAACAGCCGTCGATTCGACGGCCGTTTTTTGTATTTCCAAACCTCTGACGGACGGGACGTTGACGGCACGGCCGTTGACGGTACACGGCTTAACGGGTACACCGCGCAGAATCTGATTTTTTGGGTCAGTTTCAGCGGTACGATCTGCATAAAATGAACATAGAACCAACTGGGGAGAGCATATGAGGAACATACCGAACAGAGACGAAATCAATGACGAAATAGACGGTGGCGCTGTAGTATGTAAGCATGATGCTGGGCGCTAGCCCAGCGCTAAGCTCAATCTCCCTCTCGCGAGCAAAAAAATGGGGTAATTTGTCAAAGCGGTGATGGCCTACGATGACACGGTTGGAGTACGGTCGGTTACGTGAAGTCGGGTGCCGTGTTCCAGTGCACCGTTAGGCGGAGGTTAGTGAGGTAAGCCGTGGACCCGTTGCAACACCCGTGGCGGCCGTTTTTCGACGGCTGTCGGCGAGGCAACAAAATGACTGACGGAACGGGCACGGCACCCATTCAACGGGTGCTGTCGACCCGTGGCAACGGCAACGGGCAAGCCCTAACCGCACACACCTCCACAACCGCACACAAACAAAACACATGTGCCCACCCCACCGTATCGCAATCTCTGTGATGCCGACGTAGACGACGTGGTGCACCCAACCGGTGAGGAACCCGATCTGTGCGCGGTAGTGGAGGAAGCCGATGAGCATGTCTGCTGTGAGGTAGGCCTGGGGTGGGGGTGTTAGTGAGTCTACACGGAGGACGGATACGAGGAAGGAGTAGAGTAGAAGAGTAGAAGGGAAGAGAAAGCACCTGAAAACCCCGATTAACAGCAACCGCCGCGCCCACCTTCGGCTATACTATCCCTACGCCCCAGTTCCTGCTCCCCTCCCATGGCAGCGCAGCGCACGTCATGAACGACCCGACGCCCATGAGGAGCCACGCACGCTGGCGCACGCTGGGGAAGGGGCGGCTCAGTGAGGGGTAGAGCGCGCAGAAGGTGAGGAGCGCGGGGAGGAAGATGTGGGAGGGGAGGGGCACAGTGCGGCGAGGTGGCGAGGAACGCGAGAGGGAGCCGAGCCCAACCAAAAGAGAGCTTGTCGAGCATCGCAGGGGCTCCTAGAACAAGCTCGACATGCGAATTTTATCGCGCGATTGGGACCCACAGATTCATTTTGGCTTCACTTGATACCAGGAAGCAGCCCACAGTATCGTGACGTGTGAGGCATGCCAAGATCGGTCCGATTCACGAACGTGGCCCTTTAGAATGCTTTGGGGAATATACAGTCCTGAGTCCATCGGGTGGTGAAGGGGCGGACAGGGAAGAGAAGAACGAGCTAGGGTGACCGAAAGCTGTGGTGCGAATGGATATGCTGCACCAGAGAAGCGCACGTCCGCCATCGTACGACAGTGCTTGCAGTTTATCGCAAAAGAAGGTTGCCGTCGACGCGTTCCGAGTCAAGAGTCAAGAATGCCGGATCACCCTCGTCCCTGTCGCGCGCTGGCATCAAGCTGGCATGCAAGCCGAGCCTATGCGCCTCGTTCTCGACCCCTCAACGCGCGTCCCTTGGATTGCGCCGGGTGTCTGATTACCTACACATAGACGGGCTGGACTCGTTAACGCGCGTGCGTGCTCCTCGGATATACCTCACTCATCCCAATTGGCATCTAGGAATCCGAGAACCGATGTGCGACAAACATTCATTTTCTTTCTTATCCCTCTTCTGGAATCCACATCAAGCTAGCGCACTTCGGATTATCGGCGACATTCCGTCGTCATGTGTAGACTGAAGTCACTGAACAAAGCAGAGAAAATGTTGTTTCGTGCGCGACGTGGTGGGAGGAAGAGCGCCTTCGTGATGTTATTCTTGAAGTGACGTCAATCACTCGTCCCTCTCTCTAGCCATTGGCGGTGTCACTGGAGGTCACGTAAAGAAAGACAACGAATGCCTCCGTAGTCTATCGGTAAGACACCCTGATGTTATAACATTTTTCAAGGGAAATAATTGCAGGGGTTGAGGGTTCGATTCCCTCCGGAGGCATGAATATTCGTGCATCTCCTTTTTTTTTCCCTTTCTCTTTCCAGACTTTCCTCCTTCCCATTTTCCTCCTTCCATTTCCTCGTTCCCTCCTCCCATTGCATCCGCGTACATGCTCAAGCTCAAATTCTACGTCGCAGATCGCATTACCTTTATATTTTTATTCACCAATAAAATCGGATCCAATTTTGTCACTATCACAACGTGCAAACACGGAAAGCGACGCCTCCGTGGTCTAGTGGTAAGATGCTTGGTTGTTTAGTCTTCGAAAGAGCTTATATCAAAGAGTCGAGGATTCGAATCCCTCCGGAGGCATGGCTTTGATAGCTCACGCTTTTTTCTTCTTTCCGTCTCCGACTCCTTCCTTGGATTATATATGTATGTGCTCAATCTGGCAGTTTGCCCTTCAATTTATGTTACGCAAATAACACGGTATCCAATGTTATCTCCCAGTCTCTGTGCTGCGTCGACAGCAAGCACCGCCTCCATAGTCTAGCGGTAAAACACCCTTATATATAATCTACTGGTACGCGAGAAGGAGAATCGAGGGTCGCGTCCCTCCTGAGGCATATAGCTTTTATGAAATATGGTTTTCCCCCCTTCTTTCTTTCTCTTTGTCTCCGACTTCTTTCCTTGGCTCGGAGTACGAGTCCGACTAATGTCCGAGTGTACATCCATCTTAGAGAAACTGACTCTGATTATTACCGTACAAATGAACTCCGAGTCGAATTCAAACCCATAACCTCCTCCCACCCCCCCAGCCTTTCATTTCCTAAGAGTCAGGCCTCAAAGCCCCGTAGTCTGCTTAAGACACCTGTGTTATACAGTCTATCATATTTACATTGCAGGGAGTTGAGGGTTCGAATCCCTCCGGAGGCATAACTATTCACCGTACAAATGAACTCCGAGTCGAATTCAAACCCATACTCCTCCCACCCCCCCAGCCTTCATTTCCTGAAGAGTCAGGCCTCAACCTCCGTAGTCTGCTTAAGACACCTGTTGTTATACAGTCTATCATATGTTGCATTGCAGGGAGTTGAGTTCGAATCCCTCCGAGCATAACTATTCGGTCTGCTGGTTTTTCTTCCTTGAATTTGCTTCTCCTTCTCACCTGTAATTCGAGTAACGAGTTTTTCCGAGTCCAAGATCCAGGTGTCTCGAATGTGAGACCTACTGTACTATTAAATTCAATTCGTCAAGGGGTGTGATGCGTGACCCGAGATATCATTCGTCAATTCGTCAAAGGGTCCCCAGCTGCGTGACAACCCCCAAAAATTTCGTCAACCACTGAAATATTCCAGGGTTGAAAGGCATGTAGAATACCATTAGGATGACTTAGGAATCATCTGAGAAAATTTTTGAGCAAATCTGTTGTTGAACAGGAAAAAATCTAATTTCACTGTTAAACTTGGGTTGAATTGGTCTGAAGCACGATATTTGTGAGTATGAAACAGAAACTTGAATATGGCGACAAAATTGTAGGGAGAGTGTCCACAGCTAAGAACTTGCTCAGACAGCCCTGAGCCGAAATTTGAACCGACTGTAACGAAAAGTATATTCGTCAAGAGCCTCCGTGATGCGTGACAAAGTTCCAAAATTCATCACGTCAAGCACCCCGTGATGCGTGACTACGAATGATTTTAATAGTACAGTACGTGCCTGATTTTGGCATCTATTATAATGCCTCTGTGGTCTGTGGTAAGACACTCCCGATTTACTCATAGTGAGGAACGTGAGAATTGGGAGGTCGTGGGTTCGAATCCTCCGGAGGCATGTTAGGTGTTGTGTCTTTTCTTCCTTGAAGTCTTCTTCCTTCTCACCTGTAATTCGAGTAACGAGTTTTTCCAAGTCCAAGGTCCGAGTGTCTCGAATGTGAGACCTACGTGCCTGATTTTGGTATCTCTTATAATACTCTGTGGTCTGCGAAGACACCCCCAATTTATTAATAGAGTGGAATTTGGAGGGTCGAGGTTCGAATCGCTCCAGAGCATGATGAGGGAAATTTTCATTTTGTCTTTTTCTATTGGTGTGAATTTTGTGCTAACTTGAACTCCCAATTGTTGCACCGCGCAATCATCCTCAAATCCCTAAGACTAAGACAGTGTGCATCCTGTGATCAAGTGCTAACCTTCACAGCAATCAAGCCTCTGTGTCTGCGGTAAGACACTCTTGATATATATGGTGGTGTCCGTATTGATAATGGTAGGTTCAAATCCCTCCAAGGCATGAAATGTGGCAAGGTGAATTTTTTTTTTGTTGTTGTGTGAATGTGCTAACTTGAATTTCCACGCCGGTTGGTCCAGACCGGAAGAATATCTTGAATCTGCAAGATACTGAGTTCAAATTCAACCCCTCTTCCATGAGTAAGTGCTAATTCCAGAGCAATCAATCCACTGTGTCTTGCGATGAGACACTTCAGATTTGTGTTATGTGGACATGCTTGTCCCCGAAGTGTTGAGGGTTCGGATCCTCCGGAAGCTTATGGTGCCATTGCGAATTTTTCTTCCCTCTCCTTCTCGCTTGTAATTCGGTGACGCGACAGTTATGGTGTAAGTTTTTCCCGAGCCAGAGCGTCTCAGTTTTGACCTTTGGCATTTCTTATAATACCTCTGTGGTCTGTGGTAAACACTTTCTATTTATTCATAGAGATGAATGTGAGAATTTGGAAGGTTGAAGGTTCGATTCCCTCCGAGGCACTGAAAACGCATGAATTCCTTTTTTCCCCCTGTTTCTTCCTGTGAATCTTTGGCCTATCTTGAATTTCCATGCTGCGCATCCGAAGATCATGTTCAAATCAAGAGTTTGTGTATTCTGATCACAGCAATCAAGCCTCTGTGGTCTGTGGTAAGACGCTCCTGATATATGGAGTGATGCACTGATCAACGATGATGGAGAGTTGAGGTTCAAAGGGCGTGCGTGTGGCATTTGTCTGGGAGGTGAAGCACACCCCTAATTTCTTTACACACAACCTTTACGGGTCGCCGGCTAACCCATTGTTAGTTGCAGTTGACCATTATCATACCACCAAAAAAAAAAAAAAAAAGAGAGTTGAGGGTTCGAGTCCTCCAGAGGCATCCACAACGGTTTTTCCTCCTTTTTTTTTCTCAATCTCCGACTGCCTACCCTTGGGTCCTGGTCAAGCACACTGTAGGAGGATATACAATCGGGATGATTCAATGGATTCAATCAACATGATTACGCCAATTGCATCGAGCTGAGTGAACGACCCAATCAACCCAATTGGTAACTGACTATCAGGAGATTGAGTTTTGGCAGAAATTACCCTCAGCTTGAGTGTATCTTACACTCAGCTTGGGTGCTTCCATTCAATTGCTCTGATTGAGTGGTTTCAGTTAGGTTGAGGTATCAAATCCAATTTATTAGTACTATGTAATAACAGCATTGCAAAGCTATCATGGTCCACCGCATGATCCTATCTTGAGCGCCAAGTCTCACCGCTGCTCGCAGAGTACCTTTCGAGTACAAAGAGGAAAGGAAGAAACCATCACCTCACTGAAGTTTAATTCAAGGGACAGTATCTGATATCAAAGTTGAAGTCAAACTGGGAGAATAAAGTCAGGGAGAAATAACGTACGGAGTCAATAGATCACAACATTGGGATGAATATAACCCAGCTCGCTCAAGTCAAGCCCGAAAGATGCTCAAAAATACAGCTCAGTTCTCACTTTCGACAGTGATCACGATGATCATGGTTTGAAAACGAGATCTATTTTTCGAAAGCCAAATCCATATTTAGTCCAAGCAGGACACCTATAGCTGGCATTGGGCCACTACCTGAAAACCAGGGAAGTGATTGGGATGGAAAGGCTGGAGAGTACTTGATCTAGGGACTCATTTTAGTTTAGAATGCTATTCTGAGACATTTTGCCTCTTGAATCTCGTGGGGGGAGCCTCGAAGGGCTGTGGGAATAAATTCAAATAGACTGGAGACACATATAGCACAAATAACAACATAAAAATCACTGTCAAAAGCATACAATTTGTGGAAGCCTCAGGCCACAATCAAATCAAGCTCTTTCTCATCCCCAATGTCCACCTTATCCAGGTCTTCAATGTCAGACAGATCAGCCTCCAGTTCCTCTACAGTCCCAAATGTGCATTGAGCTCTGGCAGATGAGCCAAGTTTCTGTGTTGCTTCAGCACATCTTTGCTGATATTGGCAAGTCTCTCATTGATACGGTTAACCTGTTTGGCCTGTGAGGAACGTTCAAACAGGGTCTTGCTCCATCCCAGAAATCCACTGCCTTGAGCAGGTTGCCATGCCCATGGAAATGTCTCCGAGTCGAAGCATGCATTCAGCTCTGCCACGATGGACATCCATCTGGATAAATCCCTCCAGAGCAACTGTGAACAAATTGGTGGCTGTATGCTCATCATTCTGGTAGAGAAGATATCTCCTAAGGATGGAGTGCCTGAAATTCCAAGCTTCTCTTTTCTTTGAGAGAATTCACAAGATAAACAACTGTCCAGCAGACATCCCATCCACATCACCCCAGCAACTGCATCACCAAGCCGCTCCAGACAAAAGTTTGGATTTGGGAGTATTCCAAATAATTCAAGGCACTTTTTCAAAACAGTCTTGGCTGCCAGTGAATTTCTGTCCCTCAGGTAGAATCTGCAAGAATAACATCACACATGCCACTCCCTCAACCTCATCCACAGTGTCCAACATTTTCTGGCTCTGTCACAATTCCTCGCACATCATTCTTTGGAGCACCAATCAACAAATCAATTCATGTATTAATAAAGCAAACCATAGTGTGGGATCCTGTATAGTGTTCCTTCAAGAATCCTAGTATGGATACTGCGAGCCTCAACATTTCTGATTTGCACTGTGGACTTCTGCCTGAGTGGTCATGAGCCATGGTCTAAGGCTCCACCAGACATGCACAAAGACCTAAAAGTCTCTTCCCTAATGCAGAGAGACATGGCTTTAGTGTAGTTCCCCAATGTATAGCAGCAAATGCCTCAATTTGGAGTGCCAGTGCTTCTCTGTATAAATTTGCAGAAATTATGGCCAGTCTCTGGGCCTCCTTTGCATGCACTTGAGCTTCAAGTAATCACCAAGGGTAAATCAACCCATGCAAGGTTTTGCAATCCTTGGGAATGCATTTGTGTTCTTAGTTGAAAGTGCTAAAGATATGCAGCCTCACAAAAAGTTCGGCAGAGGACATATCACCCTTTATCTATAATAGTTGACAAAACATTATAGAATCTGCCTGTGCGAACTCACATTAGTCTCAACAGACCAGCAATCATCAGAGAGCATACATTTAAGATCTAGGTCATCAAACTCTTTGAAGTGTTCCAGGCATCAGAAGCCAATGTCTCTGGATTGAAATGGAATGAAGATCCATGAGTTGAGCAACTCTATAATAAGTATGCCTCAAGACGATGCACAAGGATGTGGGAGACATTTTGAATCTCTTGAATGAGATATGTAGCTCCTTGCCCAGTGCGTATGCTGAGGTATTCAGATAGCATGTACAATAAATGCTATTTACTAGTCTGGATGACCCTGTTTCAATCCATTCTGGAGGACATTCTGTATGTTTGAGTAGTTTGATGATACTCGAACATAGTGCTTGAACCTGATTGAGTTCCACGGTATTCCGCATATAACTCAAGTAATTCCTGGAAATATTTGAGAAGAGGTTGATGAGGTGATTCCCAGGTGGCTGAATTTTCTGCATATACTCTCTGATAGGTACCAATACTTTCAGCCGTTTGTGTTCATCACTGTAGGCCAAGCTGGTACAAATCAAAGCTGCTTTGCAACCCAGGATATTATCAATTGGGAGCTTGCTCTGCACAAGCTCAACATCTGAAAGACCATCAGGGAGCATTGACAGGAGGCTCAGGAGATCTTTTGAATGGGACTTGAGTCTAGGACTTGACAAGGACATTGAAACAGATAAGTCCAAGTTGGATGTTCTGTCATATCCATCTGAGATCAAGGATGTTTTCTCCTCCTCCCAGTGGGATAATACATGGGAGCAGCCCTCAGAGTCAACCAAATGAGCTATGAGACTGATTGCAAGAGGCATATTGTCTGTAAGAGAGAGGACTTTGTCAACCTCATCTGGATCATGTGTGTTGTCTGTGATATCTATAAATGTTTGTCGTGCTGCAGCTTGTTCCAAGGGCTTCAACAGTGGTAGAAATGGATGAGTCCATGCCACTTTAGCAGGTCTTTCTGCTCCTCGCATTGTAATCTGAACATCATCAGCTGAAAGCATAGGTGACAAGCCTTTGAAGACCTACCAACAATGCAAGATGGTCCACACCTGTGAGCAGTGACAGAAATTCCTCTATTTTGGCTCGGGACTCAATTGGCTCCCACAATGACTCAAGATTATCTAGAACCAGGAGACCATCTGAGCTGCTGGAGAAGTATTGGATGACCGGGCAAGTAATGTCCTTTCCCAGCTTCAGTCCCACATGAGCTCCTATAAGAGCAGCAAGTTCTACTTGGGTTGCTGCTGAATCACAAGCAACAAAGAACCGATGCTGATTATATCTCTCAGTAATTTCTGTATCATGGATGACAGCTCTTGCAAGACTAGTCTTTCCCATTCCACCTGCACCCAAAATGGCAATCCTGGGTGTTCCTTGACTGAAAAGTTGGAGGATGTCTGAAAGCTCTGAGTCTCGTCTGTGGAATATCTTGGGCTCTGATGGCAGCATAGAGATTGAGTTGGAGCTTGATTATATGTCAGATACAACAGATATCATTGAGAGACAGCCAAACTGACCTGTTATGAGAGCCCGAATAAACCCTGCTGAGCTATGCAACATTTATTACTTGATTCTCTCAGAGGTGTGGAACCTTCATACAGAGGATGCTCCATCTAAACTGGTGGTGTCTGACAGAGCTTCAATCATGTTAAGCACTTCTTTGTGTCGCTTTTCTGCATCTTCTTGCATCTGTGTAATGTCCTTGATGTGATTGACCATTGGGACCTACATATCAAATCCTTCAACAAGTGGTCAAATTACCAAACAAACAAATGACACACCTGAAAAACCTGAAGTCCTTGTTGCAATCCAGCCTTGCAATCTTTGAGCAGTGTGCTCATCTCGCCTTGACGGAAAAAATTCTTGAGCTTGCTGCTATTCTGTTGAGTTTCAACAAATGTGTGGATTTTTGCAGGGTCCTGATCGCAGTGGTCAATATCAAGGGGAGCTTTTTGTTTCAAAGTCCAGCAACATACTCCATAAATTTTCCAATATGCTTCAGTACACTTGGTGGCAATTCCCCACCCATATCTGAGTGATGTGAACCATCAGAATTGCATTCAGCAACTCATAAGTTTGTTCCAGTAATTGGGTACAGTCATTCTTATTTTGTCTAACTGTCTGTTATAGCTGACTGAGATTTATGGTTGTGGCAGACTCAATGGTAATTTACCTCCATATTTTTCAAGAGAGACTGAGTTGTATTCGCAATAGCTTCCAAGCAGGGGCTCCTGAAGCTGCTGGCAAGGATTCTCATGGTATTTGCATTGATTATCAAACATGTTGTAATGTTGTTCAGCCGAATTTGAGTGGCAGTGGTTGGGGGGGCATCTTTGTGTGGATCATGGTGTGTGCGAGACATGTACATATTTATCTTGTCGGCACATAGGACTTTAATTTTCATTGGTTGCTGTTCATCTCCGCACAGAAGACCTGATGCTCATATCTGGTGTAGAACTTGGCCAGATCAAATGATTAGCCATATCTTAAGCAGATGTGGTGATT
Source organism: Mycena leptocephala (assembly GCA_029378395.1). Lineage (NCBI taxonomy): Eukaryota > Fungi > Basidiomycota > Agaricomycetes > Agaricales > Mycenaceae > Mycena > Mycena leptocephala. Next base: position 78,581 of record JARJLF010001035.1, read on the forward strand.
TGTATGTACATGTTTTGCTTCTTGTGCACCTTTTTTCCATCTACCCACCCAGTTCCGTTATCTCGGGTGGCCTCAAGGCCTTTGTCCCAGCAGTTATTTTTTCAACATCAATTTAACTTTTGGGGGTCCTTTGACAGGCTGTCAGGTATGACATGACAGTCTATTTTTGACAGACCACATGCCCGTGAGTCAAGTGCTCAATGCCCACTCAAAAGCATGGCCTTTGTCAGCACAGGGCCTCACTGCAGGGATAACTGTGATGTAGGCAGCTGGATGATACAAGGAATAGGCAGAACACAGTCAATTAAGCACTGGAGAGTAGACTAGAATAATGTAAGTAACTACTTAGGGTCTTTATACTATTAAAATAAAGGGGTATAGGGAGTAGGGGTGACTGCGGACACTAAGGGGTGGTTGTGAGGGGTGTTGCAAGGGGTGATCGACAGGCAGGAGTTGGATCAAACAAGTAGGGGTTGATCAACAAGTAGGGGTACAAGTCCAGGGGTTGATCGTGTGAAGGTCGTAGGGGTGTAGGAGGTTAAGGAGTGGAACAAGGGGTGACTGGGTTAATAGTAAAGGAGATCGGGTTGATAGCAAGGTGTGACAGAAGCAATAACCTGGTGGAGCATTCTGGAATAAACCAGGTTCTTTAGGCGCAAATGTTGGGGCCGGGTTATTGAGAAAAAGTGAAAAGGAGGCAGATCATGACAGCCTTGCTACCATCACTTTATTTCTCTTCTCATCATCACCCCTTCCCAGTCAGGGGTGGATTAGATGGTACTATGCTGGGCCAGCCTCTGGGGGATCCAGACGCAGATAGAAAGTTGGCATTGACCATTTGTTCGAAGTCGAGGTAATGAGCTCTGGATGCACAGTGAGTCAGATATCTCCTCAATGGCAACATATAGCCACTCATGTTCGATAGCCACTCCCACCATTACTCACAGGTATTGACAGGGGTGTTCAATATGACTATGGGTCAAATGATATAAGATGGCTCCAAAACAAATCACATTCCCGCTGCGGTAAGGTATGGGTCTTAGAGAGCCTGATTTTTTCGATTTTGGCTGTGCATCAGGGAAAGTATTTTTTGCAATTTGCTCGAAAATTTTCTTTGCCCTGAAAATTTTGGGAAAATTTGAAATTTTGGTCAAAAACGACATAAATTGAGTTAATTTACCTTCAATCATCTCATATTTTATGTACATTTCAAAACCTCGCATATTCTTTGGCAAATTTCGCAAAAGTTTTGTTCAATGCAGAGTAAATTTAGTACAGTATGTCAATCGCTCCAATGATTCGCAAAGAAGTACCTAAACCATTGTTGGACTTACGCTCCATCGCGGCTCCAATGGCGCAAAAGGACCCACCGGATATTACTATCACGCAAAATGAGAGGCAGAGTCCATCAGCAACAGGAAAAACAACGAAGTCATTCAAACTCCGCTCATCATTGATGGAAACATGAAACATGAGTCTGTTACATGACAGTTGACAGATTTTGACAGATCCTTGATATCGTTCCGTCACCTCGTTCTTCCTTTCTCACACCGAACTAAATCCTCTATAATCGCCCACCATGAACATCTCCTGTTCCCTCAAGTCTCCAAACACATGCCTGTCCCACTCCCTGCTCTCAATACCGGTATCCATCTCAAAAACCAGTGCCACGTCATTTAGATTCGCCGTAAGTTGCCCAGCTTTTCCTTTGTATCCTCGTGCCTCCCAGAGCCTCCTCAATCCTCCTCCCTTGTTCCCCTTCTCGAACTCGATGCTGTTCAGCAACTCACCTTGTGACTGACCAATCAATTCTGAAGCCCATCAACAGCTGCGGCTCTCATCAAATCAGCGCCTCGTCAAGCAGCCAGCCGGAAGCCAGTGCTTTATCGCAATGTTTTATCGCGAAGTCCCCCCAGCTCCTCAATCTTTCTCCGATGATCCTGTCAACGCATCCCTTCTCAAGCCCATCAACAGCACAACCCCCATCGAACCATGACATTGCAAGAGACCCTCAACTGCCAAGCAGCAACTCTACCTCAATAGCCTGTTCGTATCTCTGGTCAACCCCTATTGAAGCATCTTCGGCCTTTCATCTATCAATAAACACCAAGACCTTAACCATCTATGACCAGTCTTTGAGCCTGCCGCTGCATACATGTATGGTTCGCTGGACTTATGACCGTATTTCTTTTGGTCTGTAGTATTTCCGGTAGATTTCGATATTATGTAGTCGTGTTTTACGTTGCAAGGAATGCTATCTTCGTTTTGTCCACTTTCTGTCTGATATGAGCTAGAACGAGGAATATTTAGGCAGCTTTAGTCGCCCAAATCTACCCAAAATTTACTCACAAGGCGGGTAAATTTTTGATATTTTTTTGGGGGGGAAGATATTTTGAGTAAATTTGTCAACTTTCAAAACTAAAGAAATTTTTGAACATTTTTGGCGAAAATATGCAAAAATATCTGAGGGGTGTTTCCCTGATGAGTCAGGTCTATTGGTAGTCGCTGGTTTATACAGCTAAGCCACCTGTTGTGTATTTCTTTTTCCGAGAAGTATCTCATCGGGTCGCTACCTCTTTCGATGACTCTCATGCATCGCAGTTTCCAAATTAGGTGGACTGTTTCGGAGATCAAGATTCGGAACAAACGGTCCGCTCTGTTGTCTCGCTTCCCTGACTGTCTTGAAATGAGCAAGCCCGCAAGTGAAGATGCTCCCCAGATTTATTTCAGGCCAGTTGTGCCCTGTCTTCTCCCACAGTTCTTGGGCTAAGTTCCACAGCTTTTCTCGGCCCGGGGCCTCGCAGTCGATCAGGATATGTTCCATAGAGTCGTCGACCGCGCAGTGTTCAAAATTAGGAATGTTTCGGCAGTGTTCCACAATTTTATGTGCTTGGTGCATTCCCCGCCATAGGTAAGCCCTTGTTGTCCTTGAAATGTCCTTGTGATTTAATGACTTCCATATTTCTCCGTCAGTCGGAGTACATCCTGATAGCTCGTTAGCTGCGTGTCTAGTTCTAAATCATTATTCCTTTGCAATCGCTGTGGCAGAAACCGTGTGAAATACATCCAATTCAAACCAGTTTGGGACTGTTCAGCCGAGACCCTGCAACATTGAAAGTGGTATTGGTACCCATACACATACTTTCCACATGGTGTTAAATTGCCGTGGCTCAGTGTACAGGTGTGGGGGGGGGGGATTATTGTCCCCTCTCAAATATCCTGTGGTGGAGAATATGTTGGAAGGAATTGAAGTCCTGAACAATGTACTGTAACCCAATGTGACAATCATTGTGGAAATATTAAATGGCCAAGAGCTCAACGTGTCTGTCTATGAGAGACTAGACCAAGAGGTGAACGGCTCAGAAAATGAATTATTGCAGTGATTCATCCGAGGATATGGTTTTAATAGATACATAGCGAGAGGCAGTATATGTCTAGTCTTGTATATGACCAATTCCACAATTGATGCCCATACCTCGCATTTTGAAGCGTATCTCCGTAGTTATAGGTTTTGGAGGGGATAATATCGTAATATATGGCACACCTTTCAGCCAGGACACACAGAGGGCTCTCAGACCATTGCTGCCACGATGCAATCAAGCCGTAGAAGAACCGTGGGAACATTCTCGGAGATGCCCGGAAAATGCGCAACTCGAGGTGGACACCAAATAAGGGCTATTTCTCGCATAGGATGCGGTACATGGCAAGCTTTATGGTAGTTGTCCTGTCTAAAATTCGTTGCGAAGCTCCGGAAAATGGTCAAAATATATGCTACCTGGCGGAATCGAACACATGCCAACAGCTCAGCCAAAATTCATCCACAAACCATCCACACTTTGGCACATATGGTCCATCCGGAGGTCCCAGCAGCCAAGCAGCAGCCAAACAGCAGTCAGCTTGGCCAGAACGCCAGATCTGCCGTTTGATGTTGGTTGCCAGAATATCTACACGCACCGAATTACAAGTTCATTTCGTCTTTTAAATCGGCGGTTGAGGGTTCCCGCCAGAATCCCATTGCAGAAGAAGCCTGAGGAAATTATCCCATGCATGGGAGATTTTGATGGCGCCGGACCTTAAGGTAGGTACATGGTCAAAGCCCAGACTAGAAATTATGACCCAACATCACAACAGTGGAGCTCATTAGTAGTTTTATAAAACTGGTCGCTACAAATCCTTCATTTCTGTTGAATCTGTTCCGTTTGCCAGTAGGTATGTTCGCATTCCCCTCTTAGAATTAGATCTTGCTCTCCAAAATCATGTAGTTTACTGCACAATTTAATTGAACTGTGTCCTGCCGCTTGTCAGCTCTACTTGCTGTGACGGATGCGCAGGGAAGCGAGATCCGCCACATGAGAGGTTGAGCGAAGCGAACACAAATGACTGTTGTAAGTGTAGGATTCACCCAAGAACCGTACATATGACAGCGGCTTTATATACAAGTAGGAGGTGGCAGTGTTAATTATGATCTCATCAATGATGCACTCCACGAACGGAAACGGAGTTGAAAGAATGTTGGGACGCGATGGACGTGTCAAAGGAAACTAGAAATAAAAGGAATGTGGTGAGTAACAAAAATAACAGAAAGAAAATAATATGCGAGGCGGGGACGGAATGACTGTCACATCCGTTACTGTACTATTTCGACCAAGTGTTCATCAATTTGGGAATTTTCGAAGTCCGGGATGCCCGATAAATTTTCTTTTGAATTAAGGCGATTTTTGCACACATCAAAACAACCTGGGTGTCACTCGTCACTGAACACTTGGTCGAAATAGCACAGTACACTTGCTTTATTCAATCACTGGTAGACAGTGGAATCGACAAGTCCAAGTTGGATGTTTTATCATATCCATCTGACATCAAGGATGTTTTCTCCTCCCAGTGGGATAATACATGAGAACAACTGTCAGAGTCCACCAAATGAGCTATGAGATTGATTGCAAGAGGCAAATTGCCTGTCAGGGAGAGTACCCTGTCCACCACCTTGGGGTCATGTGTGTTGTCTGCAATATTGATAAATGTATGTCGTGCTGCATCTTCTTTTAAGGACTGCAAAAGTGGCAAGAATGGATGAGTCCATGCTACTTTAGCTGACGTTCCTGCTCCTCGCATTGTAATCTAATTGGTATAAGTTGAAAGCATATGTGGAAAAATAATGCACGTTTACAGGTATTGGTCAACCCCCTCATCCACACCCACGTTTACGCCAATCCCCTCACATACCCCAACACCTCTTCCCTGCTCGGCATCGCGGGTATCGCTATTTGCAGCAAAACAGCAATCAACCCCGCGCTCACCCTCCGCACCATCATCGTCGTGCGGGGCCTTATCGGTCGGCGGTGCTTCACGCGCTCGAGGAGGGCGGTGCGCCAGCGCCAGCGCGGGGAGGTGGGGGAGGGGGAGCCTGTGGGGATAAGTTAGCACTCGTACGTAGCCGACACATAGAGGCAAGGAAGAAAGAGCGGGAGTGAGTGAAGACGGGAAGAAGTAAGAGCAGGAGGCGAGGAAGGGAACGTGCGGATGCCGAGCAAGAGCAGGCAGGAATGGACGAAGGAGGGAGGGGAGGCAAGGGAGGGAGGGGAGGGAAGAGCGGGGAGTGAGGAAGACAGAGCGCTAGCTCTCGTGGAGCTCTAGCACATGAGTCAAGGACGGGGAGCACGCGCACGCCGAGCAGGAGGGAGTCGGGGGAGAGCGGGCAAGGAAACAGTGAGACGAGGAAGGGCGGGGAGGGAGCGAAGGCAGAAGAAGGGAGTGATGAAGAAAGGGAGCACGCGGACGGTGGGAGAAGCGGGCAGCAAAGCATGGAGGCGAGGCGGGGAGGGTGGGGAGGGCAAGAGTGGGAGGGAGCAGGAAAGGGAAAGGGAAAGGGTAGAAGAATCGCATAAAGAAAACGCACCGACAATCCACGAATAGCCCCATGGCCATGGCCACCACCGCTCCAAGCCCGCCACGCCCACGCCCACGCCCACGCCCACGCCCCGCTCCAGCAGCGCACGCGAGACGCGCCAGAGGCGGAGCGCGTGGGCGGTGAGCGAGGCGGCGCCGAGCGACCCGACAGATGCTGCCCTCGTGCTTGCGCCTGATGCGGAGACCCCCTCCACCTCTCCCGCCTTCTGCCCCGCCACCCTAACCTCCACGCTCGCAGCCTTCTCCACCTTTCTACGCACCCTCCACCGCCTCACGAACCCCGCCACACCCGCGGAACCACATCGCGTGCAGGGGGGAGACGAGCGCGAGGAGGGCAGTGGGGAGGAGGGTTTTAGTCCTGCGTGCGTTGCGTGAGTACAGGTGGAAGCGAGGAGGAGAACAAAAAAAGTAAAAGAAGAAAGGGAAGAGAACAGGCGAAACCCAAAAAGGAAACCCCCGATTGGGTAGGCGCTGGACGCGGACCTCGACTGGCGCAGACCAGATTCGACGAGGGCAGGCGCGCTTGATATCGCCCGTCCCTGTCCCCGTCCTGGCGCAGTCCAAAGCAGAGGTACGACCCGTGTCCAACGACCGAGGTCTGTATGACCCCGTCCTCGTCTTTGCGCGACTGTGGGTGCTCCCCACCGCGTTCCGCGTTCCCCACCCTGCTCTGCTCCCGAGACCAGGCGGCACTCTGCAGGAGAGCCCGCCGGCACGCCGCACGCAGCCTCTCACATAGCTGGGAACGAAGGAAGCGCAGCCTCCAAGTCACAACGGCGGCTTAGAACGAAAGCAGGAAAGAGAAGGAAAAAGCGCTGATGCGTCGCGCACCCTGTCCCGACCCAAGGCGTTGACTCGACGCGCGCGGACCATGGCCACCCTGGCTGAGCATCAGCCTTGTGGGTGCTGCTCCTCCCCTCGTTCCGCGCTCCCCACCCTGCCCCCGATCACCCCAAGGTTCACGCTGCAGGAGAGGGTATACCCCGGCGGCACACAGCCTCTCGCATGGCCGAGAAAGCGCAGCCTCCCCGAGTCGGGTCATGGAATGCAAAGAAAAGAAAAAGCGCCGGCGCGCGCATTGTGCCCCCGACCTCGACTCGACGCGCACGGTCCAGCCACATCCATACATCCACGCGCTCCCCCCTGCGTAGCGTCCGTCCCTGTCCAGGTGCATGACCGATGTCTGTACGCCCTCGCAATCATCGACCTGGGTGAGGTGCTACTCCTCCCCGCGTTCCACGATCGCCGCGGGTCGCACTGCAGGAGAGGGTATACATCTGCCCGCCAACACGCCAGCCTCTCACCAGGCCGAGAACGAACGAAGCAGGGATGACGACGCGCCAAAATGTCGAGAAAGAATCGCGCCCTGCGACTCGCGCCGGCGTGGAAGTAGAGGAACAAAAGAAAGAATACGGAGAGCACAGAACAATGCACCCCCCACCCAAAAACTCCCAAATAAGCACCACATGGAACACGATCCGCATCGCGATGAAGGTGGGCACGAAGAGCGTGTTGGAGCGCGCGCGCAGGAAGAGGGTGGAGAGGCTTAGGAGGAAGGTTGGGAGCTGTGTGGGCGTCAGAAGGGAATAGGAGGAATAGGAGGGGGAGGGAGATGAAATGGGGGGAGGCGAGGAGGCGCCAGCTCCCGAGCGCCCGCCCAGAGCGAAGGCCGCGGTGGCACGGCGCATAGGCGTGGTCCTTCCAAGGCGACGGGTATGTGTCCGCATATCCAGCCCTCCCAAGGCCAAAGGGAAAGGGAGGGATATGAATATGAAACGGAGGGAAGGGATAGGAATAAGGATAGAAAAAACCACCCACACCTCCATAACCGCACACAAACAAAACACATGTGCCCACCCCTTCCTAATCGCAATCTCCGTGATGCCGATGTACACGACGTGGTGCACCCACCCCGTCAAGAACCCGATCTGCGAGCGGTAACAGAGCGTGCCGATGAGCATGTCCGCTGTTAGGTAGGCCTGGGGGCGTGTTAGCGTTGTCATTCCACATGAGGATAAAGAGAATGCACCTGAAAAACCCGATTAACAGCAACGACCGCCCCCATGGCCTCGGCTGCACCATCCATACGCCTTACCCTCCTTTCCCTTCCCATCCCCCTTCCCGTAAGAAATGGAAACCAGCATAGTCCACCACGAACGGCACTGCAGCGCACGTCATGAGACCCGCCGCCACGCCCGTGAGGACCCACGCGCGCTGGCACACGTTGGAGAAGGGGCGGCTTAGCAGCGGGTAGAGCGCGCAGAAGGTGAGGAGCGCGGGGAGGAAGATTGGTGAGGTGGATGGGGTGAGGTCGGTCCAGCGCGTGGAGAGCGAGGTGAGAGCAGGGAGTGGGCTCAGCAGGGAGAGGAGGGGGAGGGTGCAGGAGGCGGCGCAGAAAGCGAGAGGGGAACCGAGCCCGACACCAAAAGACAGCTTGTGGAGGAGGCCCAACGCGGTGGGCGTGCCAGCGGCGGCGGCAGCGTCGACCGGCATAGCGACGTCGAGCATCGCAGGGACTCCTAGACAAGCGCGACTTGCGACTTTTATCGCGCGATTGGGACCCTGCACGTTCATTCCTGGCTTGACTTGATAACCGCCGAAGCAGCCCACAGTACAGTGACGTATGAGGCATGCCAAGATCGGTCTGAAGGACAAACGTGGCCCTTAACTTTCGAATCTTTTGGGGAATGTACAGTCTTGAGTCCAATGTAAGAGACCAGACAGGGAAGAGACGAGACGAGACAAGTCGGAGCACCCCAGTGAGCTCCTCGGGTATTATGTAAAGACCTCTTAGGTAGGTTAAGTTGTCGTGAATTAACCTACCTAAGAGGTACGCCTCTGGCGGGAGGCCGGATGTCCACGTAAAGCTTCTATTACTCATTGGACTGATGCTGGCGGCGAGCGCCTCCTCCAGAGGTCCGGAGGCGACATTATGCACGCTGAATTGACTGTTCCAAAATACGAGACAGTGTTTATTGAACATAGATACACAAGACATAATGTACAGAAGTAAATACACAGTAAAAACCATTGTGGGGGAGGCGCAAAACCAGTTGGGGGCGGCGTAAAACCTGTTTGTGGTGCATGTAGTATATGTTCGCATCGCGCGGGGGGTTGCGCAGGGGCGTTCACATCGGCGGGGGCGCTCAGCAGGGGCGCTCGCATCGTGTGGGAGCGTCCTCGTCGCCAGGTGGTGGCCGTGAATACAGCGGGGGGCTGCCACATCCCGCCAGCGCTGCGCGGGGGGTACAGGGGCATCGCACGGGGAGTTGCGTACGGGTGTTCGCATTGGCGGGGGCGCTGCGCAGCGGTGCTTGCGTCGTGCGAGAGCCTTCTCGTTGGCAGGGGGTGGCCATGAAAACAGCGACGGCGTCTGCATTGGGCCGCCGGGGTGTTCGCGTCGCACGGGGGCTGCGTGGTTTCATTTCGCGGGGCTGCGTGTTTGCGTGAAAGTGGATTGTACGCTCAATGTGGCGGTGCCGCGGCGGCTCTCATGCTTTTCTGCACCATCCGGCGGCGGTTGAAATGCGGCTCTGTCGGTCATATCGATGGCAGGTTGGGTTGAATCCATTATTCCATTATTCAAACCAGGAAAAACCATTGTATTTAAACCACCAATGGTAGTGTTCTTGACATGGGAAAGGCTCGCATGCGTGCAGCACCGGCGTTGGCGGCGACAGTTGGTTGGGGAAGCGGTACGTGTCACGAAACAATTGGGTGTGCACAACGATGGTTGACGTTGTTGCTTGTTGCGGGAGTGAGGGGTTTGGGAACGGCGGCCCTGCAAATCTTGTAGTCGCCTCGGAGGTGGCTCGAAATTTTGCAGTGCATGCATTTGGAGGGCAGCGGCGGGGTTATTTGAAACCATGAGCATGGTGTTGGAGCCGCCATTTATTTCAGATTGAAACTAGGTTGAGAGAGGCGCAGAAATCCCGCAAATAAAGATCAGCACATAGATTTCTTTGATGTACTACCTACCGCACACCTCCACTCCAAATAGAGATATGTGGGACCCGACACCGAACGTGCTGAGTGCACGCAGTCGCCCGCTGGGTCTCAGTGGCGGCGATGGAGGCGAAGGAGGCGGGACAGAGGGTAAGGTGGTGTGAATTTGGATGTCATCAAAGCGTGATCTGGATCGGCGCTTACGGGGTGTCTAAGCGGAATCCGTTTCTTGTCACCATCTTTCATCTCACCACCACTGCGGTGACAGCTCGCCACGGCGACGCCTCCTGGCGGCCTCCGCCGCCTCTCTCGAGGTCGGTCACGTAAAGTGGCGCCGCCACTTTCCTTAACGGGTAGCCAATTGGATCGCAAATAAACATCAACCCCCGCCATTCTTTTTCTCTGCACCGTATCTTACACGCGATCGGTGGGTCTGAGCATCGGAATCGTATTTGATACGATGCCCGCTGCCCAATGATTTTCTTTTACATTTCTTCAGACTCTTTTATTCGACGTGCACGAAATCACCCAAAAGCCAGCTTAATTCCCATTAATAACTTGGCTCTTACCACCATCTTCAATGTAGGCCATCGCGCCAAAACCTTTACCGTCGAGGAGGCGACTGCAGGACATCGTGAAAGGGTTCACAGACACACTCGGGGCCTCCAGTACGCTGTGCTGTCTCTAATTTCAAGCCCAAACCATTTTTTTCTAATCAACCCCTAAGTGGTGGAAACTAGGTGCGCGCAGCATCACGGCGCACACGCAACTCCCGCGAGGTTTCGAATACCTTTGCGCATTTTCTCCTGTGCCCCTACTGTCGCCTTTGCTCCTCCCAACCCCGTCCTTGTCAAATGCAGCGGGCAGCGGGCACCCTCGGCTTCTACTTTCGGTGAGTGCAGCGGCACTCGCTCATCGAACGTGCATACCTCCTGCACACCCCCGGCTCTCTCGCCCGCCACGAACGCGCGTACCTCCCGCAAACAGCGCCTACTTCACCTGCTCCCCACGCCGCCCAAGTCCGGTCAAACAACTCGTCTCCTGCAGACACAAGAAATCTGCACGTACCCAGGATCAGTATCGCGCGAGGCAAACATATACATCTCGCCCACACCTCCTCAACTCACCGCGCCGTACTAATGCGCGCAGTCACTGCCGATGCGAATGTGAACGAGAAGGTGCAGACACCATGTGATGCTCCCAAAGAGCTCGCCCCCGTTGCTTTCACGACCGCATCCGCACGATGGAAACGCCCCCTGCGCACCTCTGCACGATGCGAACGTGAAGGCGCCAGCCTCACAGCTTTTGCCCGCTGCGCCGCCAGTTTCATGCCCGCGCCCGCGCCCACATGATGCGAAACCTCCGCGCCGGCTCTCGCGCCATGTGAACGAGTGGGCAGTCTGCCGCTGCTTTTGCCCCCGACCCGCGCTGGTTTCCCATCCGCCCGCCTGTTATGAATATCGCCGCGCAATGCAAATTCACGGCGCAATGCTGACGCTCCCGCTGCTTTCACGCCCAATGTGAATGTCCCGAACACCGCTGCACAGCCCGCTGCAGTTTGTTCTCGATACACCGCCAGTGCCCGCCGTGTTCTGCCTGCACTCACGCGGTATTTGTACCGCCGCCAGTGCCGCCGCAATTATGCAGGCTGCGGCAGCCATTATCCAACGTGCTGCCCTGCCCCTGTCCAGTCTCTGCCCGCCGCCCAAATGCGTCCTCGTGTGAACGCGCCCGCACGGTGCAAACGAATGCGAACCCGCTGCCCCGCCGCTGGTTTCGCACCTGCCCCTGCGCTGGTTCGTCCGTGTCCCGCGCGACCTTCGCGGCCGCCCCTGCGCGATGCAAACGCCTCCGTGCCCTCACACTGAGTCACACACGCATGCCATGTGAACGCCCGCCCGCCGAACGGTGCAAAACGAACGAACGCGCCACCCCGCTGGTTTTGCACCTGCCCCCGGCGCTGGTTCACCCGTGTACCGCCGTGACGACCTTCGTGGTCGCCGCTCGCGATGTAAAGGCCTCCGCGCCCGCCCTCGACACATGCCATGTGAACGCCCGGCCGCCGAACGAATATGCTCCACCTGGCCGCTGATTTCACGCTGACCGCCGCCGCTGGCAACATTTCGCTTATATTTCACTTTACAATATGTTTTTGTGTAGCTACTCCTGTAATAAATGTCTATGTGCGCATAAAAAACCTACGGAAATTTCGCCTCTGGCACCTCCAGAGGAGGCGCTGGTGGCCGGCGCCAGTGGTATGTGTAATAGAAGCATCGCAGCCTCCGTCAGAGGCGTACCTCTTAGGTAGGTTAATTCACGACAACTTAACCTACCTAAGAGGTCTTTACATAATACCCGAGGAGCTCACTGGAGTGAGTCGGAGATGGAGTCATAGCACCGGGGAATTTCATCAAAGTCCACCTCTGAAATCCTAGGACCCCTGATTATCCCTTTGGAGGCCAGGTCCCGAAAATCTCCAATCCCCCAATTTTTGGCCAACAGGTTTCGTCGAAATTTTGCTGATATTTGGCCAACACGGAACTGGCCGAAGCTGCCCAACAGGGTAATTTTTGGTTCCCACGGCCCAAAATGCCAATTTTTATCTCCAACTCTGTTTTTGCAGCATTGGCCACCGATCCGAGGAACTGGGGCATTTTTTTGAACCAAAATAGCCCACTTCAGTGTGTCTTCACCTCCAAGACTCTGACTGACCGGCCTGTATCACCATCTTTTTGGCCGAACTGGACCTAGGATTTGGGGTGCCGGGAGCCAAATTTTGGCCGACCAGAACCTTGGTTTCCAAGCGAAAATCTCAAAATTTTGGCCGACACCGGCCCTGGCATTCAAAGGGATAATCAGGGGTCCTGAAATCCTCCACATGTGACACACTTTCGGTCCGCCAATCTTCGGACGTGACCGTCTACGGCAAGTGTTCACCATCACGTGGATGAAGATGAGCCCTACGGATTCCATCCATATTGATAATGAAGGTAAGTGGCCGGCAAGCGGCAGGGCACAAACAGAAAGTGAATTTTGGATGTGAGTTCTTTTTTAGTTGTTAAATTGGTTATTCTGTTGAATCACACAGTACTAACTGTACTACGGGTGCGCGAGTCGATAAGATACATTTTCTAGTCAAAGCTGTCCCCGGTCAGGTCCAAATACCACTTTAGATCATTCTTCGCTCGTTCTTAGTCTGTAGTTTACCGCGCCACCATGTATTGGTACCCGACCTTATTATATAATCATCGGAGTTTGAATATGTTCCCACGGTCATTTAACGCTTCCAGCACTACCCTCAGCAAAGTTTAAGAGGCAAAGTGTTTTATAATGGCATTCTGAGGTGATTTGATACCATAGAATATATATTCTGCTGCTTTTTCTATTCCAAATCACTTCCCCGCCATTTCGGATGTCAGTCCGGTGCCGGCCCATCAAATTTCGGCATTGTCATTCCTCTAGTCTGGCACCGAGCCTTGGCTGAAGAAGTTATTATTAGTGGGTTACTACACGTCTATAGGCAGAAAATTTGGCGAAATACGCGTTGAGTGATGCATTTCAAGAACCAAAATTTGGTGATTATATAATAAGGTCGGGTACCGATCACGGATCAAGGGGAATCGACAGACTACAACAATGCGCAGGTACGAGCACTTTTTTGTTGTAGCATCTGTTTATAAGAGACTAGCTCATTCTAGAGCTTTCTGGAGTCGTCGCAGCAAGTTGCTTCAGGACGCTAATTTAGCACGAGAAAGATGTAGCCGTTTTGGTGGGGCAGGGATTGAAGTGGTAGAGTCGTGTTCAAGGGGCCGTTTCCGAGACGATCCTGTATATTCCATTGGTGCAGAAGACATAGCAGAGAGACAGGCGACAGCAGGCGAGAGGCTGTACACAGGTGGCAGTGCATTGATACCTCGTCACATGCTAATTTCACGCCATTTTCGGTACTCTAGAGCACAATCAGAACTAAAGTTCTGTTTGTGAATGTTATCGTCGCCGCCACAGACGTCCTAGAGCCCGAGGCACCAGGGTCCCGCCGGAGGTTGAAGTCAAGCAGCAATGCAAGAGAATATAATGGGGAAAACAGGAATATGAAGAATGTGGGAACTATATGGCGCCGGGTGGACAGAGCGAAAGAAATGAATTAGATTGGAAACAAAACATAGCGGATGGCCCACCATTGCTCTGCGGAGTGTTCAAGAAAGTGGCTAAGAGCAAGATGGAGCAGAGGCTGGTAGTTGAGCCCGTTTGAATGGCGCCGACCACCACAGCGTTATGAAACTATGTATATCAAGGCGCGGAATGCATGCACAGGTAGGGTGAACATATGTGTTAGTGGGTGCAAAATTCGACCTCATCAACCGCAGTTTTCAAATTTCCAAATTAATCCAGCGGCGTTACACAAGTCTGTGAACCTACCACAATTTGGAGATGAAATCGATCATTGCTCCCTATCTCGCTATATCACCGGGCAAATTTGTATCGCTTATCGCAGATGCAAATATTCAAAGCTCTTGGTGAGGTCATCGCTGCGTGTCCTACTCAAAGTCCTCAATGACCGAAATTGTGGCTACAATTGACTTCACAGAGAGTGATTCAGTCTCTTTTAACCTCTTTGGATGATCACTTTGGCTATGTCTTTGAAACACCACCAAATTGGCCCTGAAATTGGCCAAAATTGAATGTGAAGCTGAAATATCAAGAGCTCTGTAATTGAGGCCAATTGTCTAACACCGGCTTATTGCTCTTCGAATGTTGGGAGACATAATCCCTGTGCTGGATCAGTTCACCTCAGTTAGCTTCGGGTATGGAATCGGTCCATATTTGAAGAAAACAAGTTGTGTGAGGCAGGTTGAGGCCATCATTCAGCACTTGATCCCATCACTCGCTTCGAAAACAAGATCAGGCAAAGCGAAAATGAAAACAGACCGTGCGAAAACGAGTGATTTCACACTTTTGATTTCATTTTCATGATTTCGTTTTGGGTGCACTTTGGTTTGATAGCTTGTGGATTTGGAAAATATTTACACAGACTTCTCACTTTTGACAGTGATCATGATGATCATGGTTCGAAAAGGAGATCTATTTTTGGAAAGCCAAATCCATATTTTAGTCCAAGCAGGACACCTATAGCCGGCATTGGGCCACTACGTGAAGAACCAGGGAAGTGATTTGGGATAGAAAGGGCTGGAGAGTACTTGCTCTAGGGACTCATTTTAGTTTAGAATGCTATTCTGAGACATTTTGCCTCTCGAATCTCGTGGGGGGGAGCCTAGAAAGGCTGTGGGAATAAATTCAAATTCCGCAATGCATCAGGGGTGCAGTAAATTACAGACTGGAGACACATATAGCACAAATAACAACATAGAAATCACCGTCAAAAGCATACAATTTGTGGAAGCCTCAGGCCACAATCAAATCAAGCTCTTTCTCATCCCCAATGTCCACCTTATCCAGGTCTTCAATGTCAGACAGATCAGCCTCCAGTTCCTCTACAGTCCCAAATTGTGCATTGAGCTCTGGCAGATGAGCCAAGTTTCTGTGTTGCTTCAGCACATCTTTGCTGATATTGGCAAGTCTCTCATTGATACGGTTAACCTGTTTGGCCTGTGAGGAACGTTCAAACAGGGGTCTTGCTCCATCCCAGAAATCCACTGCCTTGAGCAGGTTGCCATGCCCCATGGAAATGTCTCCGAGTCGAAGCATGCATTCAGCTCTGCCACGATGGACATCCATCTGGATAAATCCCTCCAGAGCAACTGTGAACAAATTGGTGGCTGTATGCTCATCATTCTGGTAGAGGAAGATATCTCCTAAGGATTGGAGTGCCTTGAAGATTCCAAGCTTCTCTTTTCTTTTGAGAGAATTCACAAGATAAACAACTGTCCAGCAGGACATCCCATCCACATCACCCCAGCAACTGGCATCACCAAGCCGCTCCAGACAAAAAGTTTGGATTTGGGAGTATTCCAAAGTAATTTCAAGGCACTTTTTCAAAACAGTCTTGGCTGCCAGTGAATTTCTGTCCCTCAGGTAGAGATCTGCAAGAATAACATCACACATTGCCACTCCCTCAACCTCATCCACAGTGTCCAACATTTTTCTGGCTCTGTCACAATTCCTCTGCACATCATTCTTTGGAGCACCAATCAACAAATCAATTTCAGTGATATTAAGTAAAGCAAAACCATAGGTGTGGGGATCCTGTATAGTGGTTCCTTCAAGAATCCTAGTATGGATACTGCGAGCCTCAACATATTCTGATTTGCACCTGTGGACTTCTGCCTGAGTGGTCATGATGCCATGGTCTAAGGCTCCACCAGACATGGCACAAAGACCTAAGAGGTCTCTTGCCCTAATGCAGAGAGACATGGGTTTTGTGTAGTTCCCCAATGTATAGCAGCAAATGGCCTCAATTTGGAGTGCCAGTGCTTCTCTGTATAAATTTGCAGAAATTATGGCCAGTCTCTGGGCCTCCTTTGCATGCACTTGAGCTTCAGAGTAATCACCGAGGGTAAATTCAACCCATGCAAGGTTTTGCAATCCTTGGGAATGCATTTTGGTGTTCTCAGTTGAAAGTGCCAAAGATATGGCAGCCTCACAAAAAGTTTTGGCAGAGGCCATATCACCCTTCATCTGATAATAGTTTGACAAGACATTATAGAATCTGCCTGTGTGAACTCACATTAGTCTCAACAGACCAGCAATCATCAGAGAGCATACATTTAAGATCTAGGTCATCAAACTCTTTGAAGTGTTCCAGGGCATCAGAAGCCAATGTCTCTGGATTGGAAATGGAATGAAGAGTCCATGAGTTGAGCAACTCTATAATGAAGTATGCCTCAAGACGATGGTCACAAGGATGTGGGAGGACATTTTGAATCTCTTGAATGAGATATGTAGCTCCTTGCCCAGTGCGTATGCTGAAGGTATTCAGATAGCATGTACAATAAATGCTATTTACTAGGTCTGGATGACCCTGTTTCAATCCATTCTGAAGGACATTCTGTATGTTTGAGTAGTTTGATGATACTCGAACAATAGTGCTTGAACCTGATTGAGTTCCACGGTATTCCGCATATAACTCAAGTAATTCCTGGAAATATTTGAGAAGAGGTTGAATGAGGTGATTCCCAGGTGGCTGAATTTTCTGCATATACTCTCTGATAGGTACCAATACTTTCAGCCGTTTGTGTTCATCACTGTAGGCCAAGCTGGTACAAATCAAAGCTGCTTTGCAACCCAGGATATTATCAATTGGGAGCTTGCTCTGCACAAGCTCAACATCTGAAAGACCATCAGGGAGCATTGACAGGAGGCTCAGGAGATCTTTTGAATTGGAATTGAGTCTAGGACTTGACAAGGACATTGAAACAGATAAGTCCAAGTTGGATGTTCTGTCATATCCATCTGAGATCAAGGATGTTTTCTCCTCCTCCCAGTGGGATAATACATGGGAGCAGCCCTCAGAGTCAACCAGATGAGCTATGAGACTGATTGCAAGAGGCATATTGTCTGTAAGAGAGAGGACTTTGTCAACCTCATCTGGATCATGTGTGTTGTCTGCGATATCTATAAATGTTTGTCGTGCTGCAGCTTGTTCCAAGGGCTTCAACAGTGGTAGAAATGGATGAGTCCATGCCACTTTAGCAGGTCTTTCTGCTCCTCGCATTGTGATCTAATTAGTGTAAGTTGAAAGTATTGGTGAGAAAATTCTTGAGACCTACCACCAATGCAAGATGATCCACACCTGTAAGGAGTGACAGAAATTCCTCTATTTTGGCTCGGGACTCAATTGGCTCCCACAATGACTCAAGATTATCTAGAACCAGGAGACCATCTGAGCTGCTGGAGAAGTATTGGATGACCGGGCAAGTAATGTCCTTTCCCAGCTTCAGTCCCACATGAGCTCCTATAAGAGCAGCAAGTTCTACTTGGGTTGCTGCTGAATCACAAGCAACAAAGAACCGATGCTGATTATATCTCTCAGTAATTTCTGTATGATGGATGACAGCTCTTGCAAGACTAGTCTTTCCCATTCCACCTGCACCCAAAATGGCAATCCTGGGTGTTCCTTGACTGAAAAGTTGGAGGATGTCTGAAAGCTCTGAGTCTCGTCCATGGAATATCTTGGGCTCCGATGGCAGCATAGAGATTGAATTGGAGCTTGATTATATATCAGATACAAAAGATATCATTGAGAGACAGCCAAACTGACCTGTTATGAGAGCCCGAATAAACTCTGCTGAGCTATACAACATTTATTACTTGATTCTCTTAGAGGTGTGGAACCTTCATACAGAGGATGCTCCATCTAAACTGGTGGTGTCTGACAGAGCTTCAATCATGTCAAGAACTTCTGTGTTTCGCCTTTCTGCATCTCCTTGCATCTGTGTAATGTCCGTCATGTGATTAACCACTGGGACCTACATCACATCCTTCAACAAGTGGTTGAATCACCAAACAGATGCCACACCTGAAAGGTCTCCAGTCCTTGTTGTAATCCTGACTTACAAGCCTTGAGGAGTGTGCTCATCTCGCCTTGACGGAAAATCTTCTTGATCTTGCTGCCAGTCTGTTGGGCTTCAACAAATGTGTGAATTTTTTGCAGGGTCCTGATCGCAGTGGTCAATATCAGGAGGAGCTCTTTGTTTCAAAGTCCAGCAACATACTCCGTGAATTTTCCAATATGCTTCAGTACATTTGGTGGCAATTCCCCACCCATATCTGAGGTGATGTGAACCATCAGAATTGTATTCAGCAACTCATAAGTTTGCTCCAATAATTGGGCACATTCATTCTTATTTTGTTTAACTGTCTGTTATAGCTGACTGAGATTTACGGTTGTGGCAGACTCAATGGTAATTTACCTCCATATTTTTCAAGAGAGACTGCGTTGTATTCGCAATAGCTTCCAAGCAGGGGCTCCTGAGGCTGCTGGCAAGGATTCTCATGGTATTTGCACTGATTATCAAACATGTTGTAATGCTGTTCAGCCGAATTTGAGTGGCAGTGGGTTGGGGGGGCATCTTTGTGGTGGATCGTGGTGTGTGCGAGACATGTACATATTTATCTTGTGGGCATATGGGACTTTAATTTCCATTGGCTGCTGTTCATCTCCTGCACAGAAGACTTGATGCTCATATCTGGTGTAGAACTTGACCAGATCAAATGATTAGCCATATCTTAAGCAGATGTGGTACATGTTTTGCTTCTTGTGCACTTTTTTTCCATCTACCCACACAGTTCCGTTATCTCGGGTGGCCTCAAGGCCTTTGTCCCAGCAGTTATTTTTTCAACATCAATTTAACTTTTGGGGGTCCTTTGACAGGCTGTCAGGTATGACATGACAGTCCATTTTTGACAGACCACATGCCCGTGAGTCAAGCACTCAATGCCCACTCAAAAGTATGGCCTTTGTCAGCACAGGGCCTCGCTGCAGGGATAACTGTGACGTAGGCAGCTGGGCAATACAAGGAATAGGCAGAACACAGTCAATTAAGCACTGGAGAGTAGACTAGAATAGTGTAAGGAACGTAAGTAACTACTTAGGGTCTTTATACTATTAAAATAAAGGGGTATAGGGGAGGAGGGGTGACTGCGGATGCTAAGGGGTGGGTGTGAGGGGTGTTGCAAGGGGTGATTGACAGGCAGGAGTTGGATCGAACAAGTAGGGGTTGATCAACAAGTAGGGGTACAAGTCCAGGGGTCGATCGTGTGAAGGTCGTGAGGGGTGTAGGAGGTTAAGGAGTGGAACAAGGGGTGACCAGGTTAATAGTAAAGGAGACTGGGTTGATAGCAAGGTGTGACTGAAGCAATAAGCCAGTGGAGCATTCTGGAATAACCCGGGTTCTTTAGGCACAAATGTTGGGGGCCAGGTTATTGAGAAAAAGAGAAAAGGAGGCAGATCATGACAGTCTTGCTACCATCACTTTATTTCTCTTCTCATCATCACCCCCTTCCCAGTCAGGGGTGGATTAGATGGTACTATGCTGGGCCAGCATCTAGGGAGATCCAGATGCAGACAGAAAGTTGGCATTGACCATTTGTTCGAAGTTGAGGTAATGAGCTCTAGATGCACGGTGAGTCAGATATCTCCTCAATGGCAGCATATAGCCACTCATGTTTGATAACCACTCCCACCATTACTCACAGGTATTGACAGGGTGTTCAATATGACTATGGGTCAGATATATAAGATGGCTCCAAAACAAATCACATTCCCGCTACGGTAAGGTACGGTCTTAGAGAGCCTGATTTTTTCGATTTTGGCTGTGCATCACATTTTCCTCAGCATATTTTGCGTAATGACCTTTTCTTCCGGCCAACATGTGTTGGGTTTTGGTCAGCCCCATCTTGTAAGCCAGCTCCTAATGTTTCCGCTGTCTGCATTTGACACAATTTTGACATGGAAATGTTCCTGCTTGTATCTGGATGCCGTACTTATTTATCCTTTCTCTACTTTGGCAGTGTCCTCCCCTACCCGTGGTTTTCACAGCAATGTTCTGTGAGATTCAACCTCTGTGCAGCACAGAAAAAGTGATTTCCAGATGTCAACCTCTGGCAAGCCAGAGCACGATGCTCCAATGGTATCAGTGTTGTGGGAGGATTGTTGCCACTGTGGCACGGAGGCAGTTAAGTTCAAACTGACTGTGGCTGGTGAACTTTGGGTTCTGTGACTTATACTTGAGATTATTGGAATTTTTATTTTTTTGTCGAGCGAGATACAGGACAACACAACTGATAAGATCAGCCTCACCCATACACTTTTTCTTCGTGGCTCAGGCTGGCAATAGAGAAAATGTGTTTCCATGTACTTAGAACTAGCTTGAAATCTGAAGCTCTGTTTCCGTAGCCAATCTGTGAGGAGTAGGCCATCAGGGAAAACCTCCCCTGGTATAATTTTGCAATTTTCTCGAAAATTTTCTTTGCCCTGAAAATTTTTGTCAAAAACGACACCTTCAATCATCTCATATTTTATGTACATTTCAAAACCTCGCATATTCTTTGGCAAATTTCGCAAAGTTTTGTTCAATGCAGAGTAAATTTAGTACAGTGTCTCATATCAATATGTCAATCGCTCCAATGATTCGCCAAAGAAGTCTGTGAATTCACCTAAACCATTGTGGACTTACACTCCATCGCAGCTCCAATGGCGCAAAAGGACCCACCGGATATTACTATCATGCAAAATGAGAGGCAGAGTCCATCAGCAACAGGGAAAAACAACAAAGTCATTCAAACTCTGCTCTCATTGATGGAAACATGAAACATGAGCCTGTTACATGACAGTTGACAGATTTTGACAGATCCTTGACATTGTTCTGTCACCTCTTCTTCCTTTCCCCCCACCATCCCCCCCCCTCACACCTAACTCAATCCTTTATAATTGCCCACCATGAACATCTCCTGTTCCCTCAAGTCTCCAAACACATGCCTGTCCCACTCCCTGTTCTCAATACCAGTATCCATCTCAAAAACCACGTGTGGGAGTGCCACGTCATTTGGATTCGCCGTAAGTTGCCCAGCTTTTCCTTTGTATCCTCGTGCCTCCAGAGCCTCCTCAATCCTCCTCCCTGTCCCCCTTCTCGAACTCGATGCTGTTCAGCAACTCACCTTGTGACTGACCAATCAATTCTGAAGCCCATCAACAGCTGCGGCTCTCGTTAATCAGCACCTCGTCAAGCGGCCAGCTGGAAGTCCAATGCTTTATCGCGAAGTACCCCAGCTCTTCAATCTTTGTTTTATAAAACTGGTCACTATAAATCCTTCATTTCTGTTGAATCTGTTCCGTTTGTCAGTTGGTATGTTGGCATTCCCCTCTTAGAATTAGATCTTGCTCTCCAAAATCATGTAATTTACTGCACAATTTAATTGAACTGTGTCCTGCCACTTGTCAGCTCTACTTGCTGTGATGGATGCCCAGGGAAGCGAGATCCGCCACATGAGAGATTGAGCGAAGTGAACACAAATGACTGTTGTAAGTGTAGGATTCACCCAAGAACTGTACATATGACAGCAGCTTTATATACAAGTAGGAGGTGGCAGAGCCAGATATGATTCAATGATGCACTCCACGAACGGAAACAGAGTTGAAAGAATGTTGGGACGCAATGGACCGTCAAAGGAAACTAGAAATATAAGGAATGTGGTGAGTAACAAAATAACAGAAAGGAAATAATATGCGAGCGGGGACGGAATGACTGTCACATCCATTACACTTGCTTTATTCAATCACTGGTAGACAGTGAAATCGACAAGTCCAAGTTGGATGTTTTATCATATCCATCTGACATCAAGGATGTTTTCTCCTCCTCCCAGTGGGATAATACATGAGAACAACCCTCAGAGTCCACCAAATATGTGTGTTGTCTGCAATATTGATAAATGTTTGTCATACTGCATCTTCTTTTAAGGACTGCAAAGGTGGCAAGAATGGATGAGTTCATGCTACTTTAGCTGGCCTTCCCGCTCCTCGCATTGTAATCTAATTGGTATAAGTTGAAAGCATATGTGGAAAAATAATGTGCATTTACAGGTATTGGTCAACCCCCTATGCCAGAGAGAAGCGACGGCACGTCTTCAAGTTGATATTATCGATATCGGTACAGGGGAAATAGACGGAAGATCCAACTCTAAATTCTTATAAGGTAGAGAACAGGCAAATACGGTTGCCCCACGTGATGTGATGGTCACATCGCCTTTTGGGATGAACAGAGTTCCGCACCTTCTTTACACAACATTTCGATGAGTTATGGAAAATCGCTTCAACAGTTTTGTGTAGATATGTTTTAAGAATACTCGAGATTTTTTCGAGAATTTATAGGCAAAATTGAAGGACTAGTTTCAAGTATACTACATACATCCTACAAACCAGCATTTGCATTCCCTCCCCGCCCATTCCGGCCGCTTCCATCTCCTTTAAAAATCAGGAGGAAGGATCCGATGGCCCTTGTACTTTCTGGCTGCCCAGGCAGCCTGTGCACCGTCAAGTCCGTGGGCGCACTTTGATGGGCTCAACGCGATTGCCGCGACGCGTTTGATGGCCTTCTTTGGGGAGGGTAACCTCCCACTCAGACGGCTTAGCCTGTCCCGTATGGCCTTCTTGGGTGCGGGCATGAGAGGATATCCAATGCACTCCCATTGGAAAATTTTCAAGGCACAACAGCCAAAGAAACTCTGCAACGCGCCGCACATTGAGGCAAGCTGACTGCTAATTTTGGAACTAGTTGCTCAATTCTCAAGATTTTACCGGTATTACACCTCATATGGCAAGGGCGGACCAATCCTCAGAAAACTGTTGAGCCCGATTTTCCGCTCTGCTCCTTGTGGATCAAGTATTCGCGTTTGCCGAGCTTTTCGGTGGGTCCGTTCCCAATATGGTCATGTCACAAATTGATCACGTGGGGCAACCGTATTTGCCTGTCCTCTACCTTATGGATAAGAAGATCGATGTCGAGGCCACGTGCGGATTCAAAATAAGTGATACTTACTGTATCAAGAGGCAATCATAGTAAAGTTCCTGAAACAGACCTGGCAAAGTCGGTGACACGTGCAGAGGGGGGGGGTGTACGTCATTTATGAGCCAACGATTTGAGTGGAAGCGGAGAGAGCAGACCGGAGAGGGAGGAGAGTATGGGGATCAAAAATAATGGGGGAGTGATGGGGAAGTTGATGGGGGAAAACCGACTGCAGGCAGACCGGGTCAGGGAGGCTCATGCAGGGCAATGTCCTCAGGTGAAGCCGATCACCCTAACACCTCTGGTCATTTCCCCACAGGCAGAAGGCTTCAGGCAGAGCTATTCACCCATATAACTGCAGCAATATTAAAGCACTCGAACAGGTCGACGGTCCGGGCCGTTAGCACAGCCGCTGTCCTTTCACCATGACCCGACGATAATCGCGTCATCGTCGTCGGCCGGCCCATCCCACACCTCCCATATCGGACTCTAGCTATTGGGCTGTCTTGACTGCCGCGAGAAGTACTCGAGGTGCGTTCAGTGCTCATTCTTTATTTTACGTGCTCAATTTCCCTTTTCTTTACTTCTTGTCTCTTACCCCCCGCTCACGCTCACTGACCTCACCTCCCTTCAGCTCCACCCTCTCCCCTGCAAGATGAGCGCGCTTTGCTTGCTGGGTGGTCGGGAGTGTAGGACCAGTGCGCTGGCAACCAAAAAGGTGCGTAAGACATTAATATTGTCGTTGTCCCGCGCTGACTTCTGATGCCCTCCAGCTTCTTGCTCCCCGCTGCCATCCGACTGCCTATTCAGTGCCCAGCGCTCAGCCCCCGATACCGACTTCTCTGCACGACGATGCCCATGCGGAAACACACTAGGTGATCTACCTGCAGCCCCTCGCTCGCATGACGTCACCAGTGCACGTTCGCCCATGCCAAAACATGCCCGGTGACCTGCCTGCAGCCCGTCGATCGCGCCGCAACACCCACGGTGATTGGCCTGCAGCCAGGTTCCTGCATCCCGTCGCACGCACGACATTACCCGCACCCATTCACCCACGCCGAAAGGTGCAAGGTGCTCTGCCTGCAGGCACCTGTGTGCAGCTGGTTGCCCGTGCCTGTTAGCCTACACCATCTTGATCGAATGACTTTTTTGTGAGCTGGATTTCCGCTCACCTTTTTTTTTTGCTCAGCAAAGCTTGTATGTAGGCCTCCTCTGAATCAAGCACCGCGCGCTGGCTATTCAGCCCCGATACTGACTTCCTCACAGCCCGCGGCATCCAAAGCAGCACAACACATGCCTGCACAATGTTACCCGTGCTCGTTCGTCCACGCCGAAATGCGCCTGCCGAACTGCCTGCAGCCCGCCGCCTGCGCCGCAACCCCTGTGGCGATTTACCTGTATGCACCCATTTGCAGCCCCTCGTTCGCACCGCATCACCTGCAGGACGTCGCCCACACGAGATCGCCCACAGCGTGTTGCCTATGCACATACCGTTGCAGGCTAATGCTTGCATCCGCTCCGTTGCACCATGTTGCCCGAGGCCACACGCCCTCATCCACATCATCGTAGGTCGTCACCCAAGGGAACTTGTCCCCGCCTATTAACATGCAGGCCACCGGCCACTATGTGAGTAGCGATACGTGGTGTAGGCAGTGTGGTGGACAGTTATTAGTGTAGTTTCGTTTGTCCGTATGTAGGGTATGTACATTAATATATGATGGTTTTGTTTTCTACAAGGGTTCTTTTAAAACGCAATGCAATGATATAGTCTCAAACTAGGAAGCGCAACGATCAGACTGTTTCATGGATATTCGAGCCAAATCTCGCACGAGTCACTTGGTCCAAATTTTATTCTGGATCGGATTTGATATCTAGTCCATGGCACAATTTACCTTTGGGAGCAACATTGAGCTGTTCTTGAGAACGAGGCAAATCTTTCCGGCACCCGAAATATGTCCAAATAACGTAGAAGTGCAACACTTCGACGTCCTCAATTGCAGTTCTGGGGTATGGTTTTGGTAGTTCAACCTACATATCTGCAATCAGGGATGCTGAAAACCCCGAAATTGTCATATGCCAGCGCTGTGAACACAGAAAGAGGGAAAAGTCTGGTAAGTTGGCATCTGAGGCTATGAATGCGGCCACAAACATCGCAATTTTGAGGGCTTTACAGGAGCTTTTCGCACAAAGGCTTTTGTGGGAGGATGATACGATACCCTACTATGCTCATATAAATTTGGGACCTAGTCGGAAGCCTCAAAGGCACGTAATCCTGGTGTTGCGCTTCTACGTTGTTACGCTTCCTAGTTTGAGACTGTATTGAAAACAAGAAAACTTTGTGAGACTTAAGCTACCCAAGGCCGAAGATTATATTATATCCACCACAATTTCCTTGAATTTGCTGGGCTCTAAGCACGCTAACCGCCGGAGGAGGAGGAGAAGCATAGACTTAGTGCAGTTGGGTGACATTCGACTGATCGAGCATAGCACACTGACTAGGCGCCGGCATTACAGAGTCGTCCCTGAGAACCCTACTAGGAGTAAGTCAAGGGCCTATAATATTTGAACAGTTCATGTTCATCGTTGTCAATTCGTCGTAGTGTATTTTATAGTAGGGGGAGGAGAAACAATCGGTTGGAGGCAAAGCCCCTGAGCAGAACACCTGCAGGGCTTTGCGGTCATCGAGATGGCTGCAGGCTCTTCTCCCCCATCAAAATTGATCCCCATACTTTCAACCTTTTGGCAGGCCGCACCCGCAATCTTTAAGAAGATTTGTTCTCACGACGTCATTCAAGGGGATCAAAGTCAAGAATTTTTCAATGTAGACAAATTCTGAGACTGTTTTCAATTCTGATTCAGAAAATATATGCCTCAATGAAGTGGTTGTTGAGTTGGAGGGGGTACATTATTGCTGTATTTGGTTAATCAGTTGTTATCAGTTGAGCACAGCCTCTCCAAATGCAGTATTTGATCACGTGCTCTGGCAGTAGGCCCAGGAGGCAAGGGTTTTATTTCCATGAAATTATGTGTCTGACCAGTCTAGAACCGCTGGGAAGCATCCAGAGCATAATAACCACCTCTGGTACCCGAAATAAGCCCGGTGAGAGGCTTCCAGAGCATTTGATCCCTTCCTAAAAAGGGAATTTCCTTTTTTGGAGAGGGGGAGGGTCCCCAATTTCTCTGAGAAAAAAACTTCGAGGTATATGTGGATTTCGCGGATCTGGTCCCCCTTGACGTCATTTACAACTTTTGGCCGAAGTCTGCGACAGCACCATCAAAAATGTTGTAAAATCTATCATGCTTGCTCCTGGGCCAAATAAAATATTTTGAGCCGCTGGGGTGTGCACAGTATGCAAAAATGGGGGGTCTTGCCAAATTTCAGCGGTATCGCACGGCATTTGGGGTCACAGTACAAAGTCAGGATTGAGACCGATGAAAGTCGGTTGGCGAGTTCGGACTAGTGATGTCATGATTTGGCATGCCTTCAACATTTTCGCTCAGCCTTAACCCGGGTTATCGAACCAACAAGATTGGCGAATATCTAAACATATTGCAACCAAAGACAAGACGAACATACGGAATAACCAACCAGGGTTATCCGTATCTCTATTGGATATTAACAACGGTTGAGACTCGGAATAACCACCAGGGTTATTGAATTTGTCTTCACGTCAACAAAACGACAATCGGATACCCTGATCACCATTGTCAGGATCGAACACCCAAGATCGCCTGCTATTTCATAAAGAGTCAACCATCAGTCTCAGGGGAAATAATATAAACTCGGTAGAATCTACATGTACTTAGATTCTACCTATCTAATATCAAGTCTACTTCGACTTGACAACGGTGCAGCGCTCTCTCATCACAACCACGAACGACCTCTACACATATCATCTTCTCCTCGAGATACCCACTCACGAGTCTTGCGACACCCTGCCTTAACGGTACAGCCAAACTTCCCCTCTAGAGCCGGGTTGTTCAGCACTGCCTCTCATTGTCGGTCGCGATCACTTCAACCGGGTTATTCAATTATCGTCCCGGCTGGGTTATCCACTGCCTGCCACAGCCAGGTTGACCCAGGGCTCGTCTTGACAAGTGATGTCCAGGGCCCAGCTTCAATCCTAGGCCGGCCAGGCCAGGCCTACTAAGCCCAAGCCAGGCCGGGCCTGCCGCAGGGCTTGAGCAGGCTCAGGGCTCGGACCTGGGAAGTCTTAGGCCAGGGCTTGGGCTTGAGGCCCGACTGTATGAACAGTTAATTTTTGCGCACAAAAGTAAACTATGGGACTCCAGGTAGATATATGACTTACTCAGGATGTTTGGAGACATTTTATAGCTTCTGGAGTGTTCATTTATCAAGTTTAGACCGGCCAAAATAGAATTTCTGGTTCTATTGGTAAAAAAAATATGAAATAAATCGATCCATTGAATGTAATTGACTCACATATCATCCAAAACGACTATTCCTACCACCAGGGTATTAAATCTTCGACATCTACCTCAGGCCGACCAAGCCCGGGCCTAGGGCTTCAAGCCTGGTTTCGGCTTGGCTTGGGCTTCAGAAATTTCAAGCCCAAGCCCGCTCAGCCGGGCCCTGAAAATCACTAGTTCGGACTTCCCGATTTGGGGGGGGTCGTCAAAGAGGTTCGTGTCTGATCCTGAATGATCGCTCGCCTCTTGTACTGTATCTGTATTTCAGGAAAGGCTGGATTCAAGGCACGTTTTGTACAAAAATCCCGACCCAAATCCTTCCTATGTAATATAATGAATTATTTTTTTTCCACTCCGTCACCATATTACAGTAAATTTTTTTCTCTATTCTCTGGTAAGAGCCCGAGGACTTACGTCGCGTTGTAGCCTACTCTAGAAAGGCTCTATCCCTCAACCTCCCCCCAAGAAAAAGAGAAAAAAAGGCGCGCCTCCTCTCCAGCTCTCGCGCGGGAATCCGAATCGTTCGGAAGGACGAAGAAGAGCGGAAGGGAAGGAAGACGCCCACGCCTACGCCTAGCCAACCCCCTCACATACCCCAACACCTCCCGACTCGGCATCGTCGGTATCGTGGGCAAAGCGGTATCGCTATTTTGCGGCAAAACAGCAATCAACCCCGCGCTCACCTCCGCGCCATCATCGTCGCGCGGGGCCTTATCAGCCGGCGGTGCTTGACGCGCTCGAGGAGGGCGGTGCGCCAGCGCCAGCGGGGGGTGG
>JARJLF010001036.1:0-107083 GCA_029378395.1 Mycena leptocephala
TAAGCTTTGATCCAAAGAGAAAAATGTTTTCGATTCATCCACTGGTTCATAGTTGGAGTCGAACAACAATCACAGATCAGCAGTCATATCATTCCATCATGGCTGCCATAATGGGCATGTCCATTATGGAAATCCCATATGACCATCAACAAGTTGCTAGTCTGAGATTAATTTCCCATGTTGACTCCTTGAGGCATGGCAATCAGCAGGCAGTGGTGGATTTTGGTGCACAATATGGAATGATCTATTATCATGCAGGACAGTCTGAGGAAGCTAAGGAACTTAATCTCACAGTGCTAGAGCGGCAAAAACAGGTCCTTAGTGATGATCATCCAGATACACTTTCGGTTATGGGTAATCTGGCATCAACATATCATAATCTAGGCGACTTCCACAAAGCCAAAGAGCTTCGTGTTGTTGTGTTGGAAAAGCGAAAACAAGTTCTTGGTGATGACCATCCAGACACTCTTCAGGCTATGGGGAATCTGGCATTAACATATCAGAAGCTAGGCCAGTTCCACATGGCAAAAGAGCTTGAAGTGGTAGTGCTAGAGAAGCAAAAGCATTTTCTTGGTGATGACCATCCAGACACTCTGTGGACTATGGGTAATCTGGCATCAACATATCATGAACTAGGCAAGTTCCACAAGGCAGAAGAGCTGGAAGTCGTTGTGTTGGAGAAGCGAAAACAGGTTCTTGGTGATGACCATCCAGACACTCTTTTGACTATGGGAAATCTGGCATCAACATATCTCCGTCTAGGCAAATTCCAGCAGGCAGAAGAGCTTGAAGTTGTTGTGCTAGAGAAGCGAAAACAGTTCTTGGTGATGACCATCCAGACACTCTTCAAGCTATGGGACTCTGGCATCAACATATCGCAGTTTGGGTGAGTTCAACAAGGCAGAAGAGCTTGAAGTTGTAACGGTGGAGAAGCAAAAACAGGTTCTTGGTGATGACCATCCAGATACTCTGTGGACTATAGTAATCTGGCAGGAACATATACTGGTCTAGGCAAACTCCAGCAAGCAGAGCAGCTTGAAGTTGTTGTGCTAGAGAAGCGAAAACAGGTTCTTGGTGATGACCACCCAGACACTCTTCGAGCCATGGGGAATCTGGGATGGACCTATTATCAACTCAGGCAATTCCAGAAGGCAGAAGAGCTTGAAGTTGCTGTGCTAGAGAAGAGCAAGATGGTTCTGGGTGCCAATCATCCAGACACCTTGCGAACTATGCTAAATCTAGCATTGACATACCACTGTCTTGGCAAACTGTCTGAGGCTGAGGAGCTTGAGGCCCATGTTCGTGACTATGAGGAAGCATTTTAAGGTTCTGTCAATGAAGATTCAGAAGGTTCAGATGAGGAGGGATCTGAGGGCTTGACTTAATCATAGTGTTTCCCATATATATGCTTTTCCGTTGTACTACATATTTAGAATGAATAAGAAATTTTGAACTAGCATCTGTAACATCAATTTGAATTGATCCACGCAGTAGTGTGACATGACCTGGCA
The DNA here is from genome assembly GCA_029378395.1 of Mycena leptocephala. NCBI lineage: Eukaryota > Fungi > Basidiomycota > Agaricomycetes > Agaricales > Mycenaceae > Mycena > Mycena leptocephala. The sequence continues at coordinate 1,512 of JARJLF010001036.1, forward strand.
AAGATACAAGAGGTGAAATGAATGAACCCATCCAATTTGTCAAACACACGAGTATGCTTTTCTTTCAATTAATTTCGGACATGAGAGTTTGCTGGGATTCAAAATCATTCAAGACCGTGGCTGCCCCCAATTTCCAGAGCAAAGATCAGACCTGTCTGGCCATAGATAGCAATATCAATATGGATCATCAGAGGTACAAAATCCTGCCAAAATGGATTGCAAAATTGTTGCCGAAGTATAATTAAACATTGAAGTAATCACCAATATTTCCGTGGAGAAAGATGAAGTCAATGAGGCGTGGACCTAGAGTCGGATCAGTATTTGCCAGACATGATACAGAGAATTTCGAAATGCCATGCCACTAGAATATGGGTGGACATTCAAGAAATCTTCCCCAAAATGGAGAGGAAAGATGTTGGAGGAGAGCAGTGGTTTGAACACTGAGAAAATATATTCAACTTGTGTTAATGTTTTGACTCTCAGGAGTAGAGGGTTCGAGATAGGTTCTAACTTCCAAGGTATGTACCGGGATATTTGAGAAAGATACACCACAGAAGATTTAGAGAGTTGTATTCAGCAAGGGTGGTGTTCGAAGATCCATCCGAGCAAGTGCATGAGTCAGGCATGCATTAGTACTCCATCTCGAGTTGGCATGGCAGACTGGAGCAGCGTTAGGTTTGTCGGGACTCGGCTCCACGGACTTGAGAACAAGATCGATGCCCAGCGGAGGATGACCAGGAAAGCGGAGAAAACCATTCGCGAACTCAGAAAGGGGTTGGAGGAATATTTGAGGTGTAGAGGACATGAACATTAATATTACATTGCCAAAAAATCAGTAGGATCTGGCGGAATCTGACATGAGCGAGGGTGGTGACTCTGGTGAAAGATCATGCTGTCAATGAAAGGGACTATTGGATTCAGTTCGTACACGCAGTTCACCGAATAGTGTTGGACTTGGTTAGGACTGGGTAGTTAACCTCTCGAGGAGAGTGATTTTTCACTGTCCATAACTACATTGCCAACCGAACGCATCCGGGAGACACCTGGAATCAATTTGGTATGGAGTGTATTTACGTTTCTGTTAACAGCGTTGATATTTCTATTTCCGAGAACGGCGAGAAAATCATGCTCAACTGTCTCAGCGTGAGAAGCATGGATATGTTGCCATAGATTCAGGTTTTGACTAACCATATCCGTGTCTCCAACTGCGTAGAATCCGGAGCTTGAAGGGTCTTTCAGAAGAGGAAAATAATCCGGCATTCAGGTACTAGGCCGGAGTTCGAGCTCGTGGATCCGCACGAGCAATAGTCAATAAGTGATCATAGTGTTCCACTTGATCAGGAAATTGAGAGAGACAGGCATTCGATTTGGGCTGCTGGATTCGCATTATCTGGCGCACTCTGAACGAGGTGATTATTTGGTAATTGTAAAGGATGTCGTAAAGTCCAGTTCGATAAGTCGGTGCACCCCGCATAAGATCAAGCAGTATGCGCAAGCAGAAGGGAGAAATCCCACAGCAGGTCAAAGATGGGGCGATAGATATTTGTAGTTCGGTGGGTTGGCGGGGAGTGTGCCAATGCAGTGCTCTAATAGTCTTCCTAATTGTATGTATCAACATTCGGCCAGGTAAGTCAGTTTGGACATCCATCCGAGACGGGCATTGCGGGAAAGGTGCAAGACATCGAATCATAACAGAGACTGGGATGTGGGAGGTCGAACCGAGGAGAGCGCAGGATGAATCAATTATTATAAAAACCCCTGAGACCACAGACTCATTCAGCACAGCCGAGAGCAAGACCATCCAGGACAAGAATACGAGCAAAAACGCAATGTAAATCAGAATTAGCAGGCACTGGAGGACAACAAGCCCGAGTCCAACGATAGAAAACAGCAACGTGCTTCACGGCTTCCACTGACTTGTTTCGAGGATTCGGGGCAAGGGAGAGGTTCGAATAGTTCCGAATATCCTATCTGCCAGTGATGCTAAACCTGCACCAAGAACACAGACCAGATTTTCGTAAATCCAAGAAGCTAGAATCCAAGAGTCGGGTTTTTTTGAACGCCGCAAGAGAGAATTGCAGCGAGATGGAGGACGTAAGTAGGTCCTAGGATGACGACGCTGTGGCGGTGTATGCACAGCCGCTGATCGCTGCCTTCACCTTTCTTCAAACTCGTCATCGCCGATGAACGACTCTCTGCATTCAACCGCGTCACCGCGATTGGTCATCGCTACAGCGGCCTCCTTTCGTCCAGCATGACCGCCCCCTCCTGCTTTATGGCCTGAAAATCCGTGCGTCATGGTGGATACTGTGCCGCTTGTCGTTTGCCTCAGTCTTCACCTCCGTTCCAGGCATGCCGCCGCGTGGGACTCGGGGACTGCGCGATGGATAATCTCCCCGCCGTCTCGCAGGCTGGGTATGACATCAGTGCGTTTTCTCTGTCCTTTTGTCGTGTCATACGTACTTACGCGAGTGTACTGCAGCAAAGAGACTCGGCGTCGCCCTGTATCCACCTGTGCACTGGATGCTGAATCGGTCTTCTGCAGATGCCCTCGGTGCGTTCCCCGCCTCCCTCCTCTCCTCAATGTCCTAATCACCTAGAATCCATCACCCAAGGCCACCGCTACGACGTCTTTGAGAATGTCGAGTGTTAATCTCCGCCTACGTACCTCTTGCCCAGCAGCATCGGCCTGCTCTCCGCGTCGTATGCTGTTATCATACATCGTCCTCTGCGCCTTCTTCCACCAGCGCCTGAATCCTCTCCGCATGCATTGCGCGCTTCGATTGCCTCATGGCGCTCACGCCCCTTTCGCGCTGGCCCTTGCCCCCGCGTTCGTGTATCTACCTTGCCGCCTCGCGCTCCCGCATCATCCATCGCGGCGTGAAAGCTGTGCAGACCCTCTTCATTCTCATCGATCCGACATACGCGCGCGCTCTTGCACCATGCGGACGGGCGAATTCCTGCCTCATTCCAGTATGCAGATGGACACGCAAACGAGGCTCAGCTCGGGATGCGCGTCCTCATGGTGCACGCCTCGCTCCCTCCCCTCAGTCCTCGTTGCCTTCGCCGCGGTGTGCTTGCCGTAGAGCAAGCGCAAGACGCCCTCTTCCTCGTGTGCGAGTGGGAGGGCAGCGGGACGCGTTCACGCCCCGAACTCAGTTGCAGCCGCTACCTCCCTCTTGCCGCACCTACGCATCTCGTGCGCCTGTCGACAGAAGTGGATGGAGATGCCGACGCGGATGCGGATGCAGATTTGATGAAGACGGCGAAGCGCGCAGCCGGGGATGGGAATGCAGATGGAAATGAGTGGCTGCGCGTCGATGGAGATGGAGGGCGGGTACGCGTGCGTATACATCCCTCCCCCACCCTCACCGTCGAGCGCAGGCTTAGGCTGTGGTTCGGCGCTCCCGCCTTCACCTTCACTCTTGCTCTCCCTGTCCCACCTTCCTCCTTGCCTGCGCCCCTGGGAGAGCGCTAATGCCGGCGTCGACCTGATGCGGTACAGGACGCGCTGACCTCGAGCTGCGCCGGTACGCGTACGCACTCGCGCACTCGCAGGGATTGAGAAGAGCGGGTGCCCGCGCGAGCACATCTTCTCCCTCACCGTCGTCCTCAGCATCCCTCCTCTTCTGAATACGTACGCATACACAACGGACTTTGATGTCGAGGCGGGCGTGTACGTATGCGTATGGAGCGCACCACATCGTCGCACTCCTGCTCGTCATCGAGCGATCGAGACGGGGTGTCCGTGTGTATCCGCCCCGGCGTCGCTTTCTTCTTCCTACGTGGATACCGATACCGAAGGCGCGCGCTCTGCGGATCTGGGTATACTTTTGGGTTTGAATGCGTACTCGCGCGCCGCTGGAGGTGGGGATGGAGAAATGCGGGTCCGGGTACGTTGTAGGTGCGCGTACCTTCTGCCCGCCCCCTCCTTTGCAGGCTCTCGCTCCTATCTCACCATCTTTCTCTTCAAACTCGGTCGGATCCCTGTTATCTGCACAATCTGATGTATACCCAGCCTCCCATCCCCCATCCACATACGTACGCACGGCCATCGCGCCCAACGAGACAAGTACCTAAATTCGGATATGATATTTATTCAAGTACTGCTTATTTCGTGCTCAAATTGAAATAAAATTGATAAAATCCAGCACTGGCCCTCGTCGAAGTTGGGAAACAAAAATGAATCAAGTTCAGCTCTGTGCGCAACACTCAGCGAGTGAGGTACACAGCCACTGATCCTTTCCCTACTGCCGCTTTTTCCGTCTTGCGTCCTCCTGCAGCCTACTCTTTGTTGTGCTCTGTCTGAAGTAATTCCGCGTCCCGACTCGACTTGTCGCTGTTCCCTTACCGAATCTTGAGACCTCTCCCTCCGCAATTTCCTTCCGGCTCTCTCAGTACGCGACGGTGACCTCTCCACTGCTTCTTCCTTGGCTTTTCTCCGTTTGTACCTCTGACCCGAGAAATTTAATACGAACCCAGATTTCCGCTTGCCGTAAATCTTGGCTTGAATCAAAGCAAGAAGACCAATGCTTCAAATACTTGGTTGTCCGCCATTTCAAGGTTCAAGATTCAAGATTCCAGAATCTTCACCTCCTTTGATAGCCAGCATGGAAATTCAGTTGAAGGCAAAATTGTAGTTGTAACGCTTAGACTGCCATCGCTGTTCCTTTGACCCCCAAATATCTGCTTGTACCCCGGCCGATGCCAAAGCCTGCCAGCGATGATTCCTCAATGTTCAATGTTCAATGTTCCTCAGCATCGCACTCTCCTAGGTTCCGACTTCTTCCTGTTCTCTTACCGAGTCTTGAGCCCTCTCCATCCGCAATTTCTTTCCAGCTCTCTTAGTACGCAACCTCTCCACTGCTTCTTCCTTGGCCTATCTTGGTTTTGGTTTGTACCTCTGACCAGTCACCAGAGAAATTTAACACGAAACCAGATTTCCGCTTACTGTAAATCTTGGCTTTGAATCAAAGCAAGAGGACCGATGCTGCAAATACTTGTTTGCCCACCATTTCAAGATTCAATATTCCAGAATCTTCACCTTCTTTGAGAGGAAGGATGGAAATACAGTTGAAGGTGAAATTGTAGTTGTAACGCTGCAATCGCTCTTTCTTTGACCCAAAATATCTGCTTGTACCCCGGCCGATGCCAAAGCCTGCCTGCCAGTGGCTGGATGATTCCTCAGATTTGAATGTTCAACTTTCCTCGGCATCGCACTCTCCCAGGTTTCGAAATTGCTCTGCATTTTCTTTTCGAAGTGGCTTCTCAAATTCGGCCCGCATGTGTACAGGCATGTCGCGTCCGAGTCTGAATCAGTTACTGTCAGTTTCTTCGAGCAATCTCATCCTGCGGCTTGACTCGTAGTTATTCAAACACCGACATTCTCATTAACCCTGTCGATTATTTTCATCGTCCTATGGACTTCTATGTGCTTTTTTTCAGGATCTCTGTCTTCGTATTTGTTCACATCAATTCATCAGACTTGAAATACGAGTTGCGTCACCACTTGACTCGTCCTCCATTTCACGGTTTCAACTCTGACTTTAACATCGCCGTGGCACATTTTCGCGCTTTCAGACCTTGAATGCAGGCCTCAAAAAAGTGAGTAACGAAGGTAATGTAATTAGGGTGGTTTGGATTGGCAGCGCAGCGTGGTGACTTGAAGTCAGTTATATCTTGATTGTTTGATGCTCTCAGATTTACTAGCAGTGGTTCTCAAGTCAAAATCTACAACCCTTGCATCGAATTTGGTGCTGGGGATCCGAGTGGATCCAATTTGCAAGTATCGAAGCCTCTCAGGTCTAGGTCAGTTCACCTTATTTGCGGCTTTCATCTTGCTTGGCTTGAACCTCATAGCCACGGGTGCAAAACAGGTGATTATGGAAGGAAGTGAAGTGTCCTTATTACCGCTTCCCGTAGCGCGCCATTGTGGTTAGAATACTGGTAATATCGCAACTTACATACAGGGATCCGGGATATTTTGATGGTTGCGGAACTTCAGCGGAAGAATTAGTTGATTCTGCCCGGATGAGTTCAGAAGGCTCCCTGCAAGATTAATCGTTGCATTGATTTCAGCCGGGGGCCAAATGTTCAATAGGGCCTATATTGTCATCTTCAGATCGTATGAGGTACAATAGGAGAAATGAAAATAAAAAATTTACTCCGTCACGCCCGCGGTTGCGAAGTGTCATCTAAATGAATGTTGCTTGTCTGATCCAAAGTGAGCTCCACTGGGAGCACAATTTCCAAAGAACATATGTATATATACACTCAGCAAGTAGTACCGCCATTGATTTCGCCTGTAGAGTTCGATCGATCCGGAAAGTCTCGGTCAACCCTTCTAAGAGAAACGTAGTACTTATCGGATTCGGACACTGTCTATCGGGTCTCGTTCGGAAGATATCAAGCTTGATCAATTTCCAACCGAAGGCAAAGGGACACCTAAAATAAATTCGGCGTGGACGCTGTTTCTGCTCTGCGTATTCAGGGTCCTGATCCTTGAAAACGACAAGGAAACAGCGTGAGTGTCGAGAAGCAGAGCCGTCGACGTACACCCACACCTCGAGCCAGCACACGTCAAATAGTGTCGAATCGGCAAGAGTATTAATACTTTATCATTCATGAGAGCGAAATAAATACCTCCTTCTCTAAATTGCAGAGAATTGTTGCAGTCCAACTGGTATGAGTCCGTAGGGCCAGCTTCGACCAAGTGGCCCGCGGAAGGATTGATCCCGGAATGAGGCTGGATGGGCGGGTTCAGTTTGAATGAGATGAAGACGGTGTAGACGCAATGAAATCGGTATCCGTAGATTTTGCGCCGAGCTCAGCGCACAGAATTTTGGATAGTAAGTAGGTCCAAGGGTCACCGAGTGCAGAAGGGACTAAGAAAGTACTTGCCCGGCATTAGAGGTTACGGGGCCCGATTAATATTACAGAGCTCTGATAGTCGATATTAATTATTTTTGGGGGGAGTCGGCCCCAAGTTGGTCATCTGGTTGTGACAAGAATGGCAACTTGCATGGGGCAGATGGTTTAATGGAGCTCAAAGTCCAATTATACCAGAGACAGCAGGGAGGAAGGCAGAATGCGGGATCAGCGACAAGCGTTACACACTCCCCCAGATGTACTCCAAAGTATGGATACAACGATAACGAGGCCATCCCCGAACCATTTTCATTCTCAAAAGGAACAGTTAAGGCCGGTGGCTGAGAGTTGCGCCGGAGGCTAGTGCGGAGGCGTTCTGAGTGATTACTTAATTTTCCAATTCGCAAATGTTAGCCGGGAAAAATAGACGGAGATTCGTCGAAACCAACTGGAATGCCAGAGATATCCGCAAATCGTGTTTCTAGAGTCCGGCAACAGAGAGAAGCTATTTTAGAAAAAGCGTGCGTGCGGGAGGAAGCAAGACGAAGCTGTGGCGGTGCCTGTCACACAGCCGCTGATCGGCTGCTTTCTCTCTCAACGCTTTGCTCGATATCGCCGGTGCGCGACTAGCTGGGTTCGACTCAGTCTACGTCATTCATATTTGCCTCCCCTCTCGGATGACCACCCTCCTACTTCAATGGTCTGATAATTTGCTGCTGTGGCGAATATCTCTGGCGCAGCGTATCGCCGTCCCTTGCCGTTCTTCCCACCTCCATTCCAGGCGTGGAACCCTTGGACGCCTCGGTCACGGCTTCTCTTCACGATATAGACCACGACCTCCCGTATAATTGGCTTCGTTGACTTGCTGGGTGTGGAGGGACAATAATGTACCACATGCAATATCTGTACGTCTCTCTGTCCAAGTTGCTCCTTACTTTGGAGATGTACTCACAGTTTCACCACAGTGACAACACGGCCCTTTGCATCTTTGTCTCGATCCCCACCTCCCTTCCCTTCGCTTCAACCGCGCGGACTGCAGAAGGCGTTGTGCAGCGCAGTTTCTGTGTCTAAGCCCGAGAAAGAGCGTGCAGTGCTGGTCGATCTCGCCATCCGCCCGCACTCTCATCCAGGTGTCATTCAGTGCGTTCGCAGATCTCCTCCTCTCCCACCGTCGTGCTAACCGGATCGTTTAGAGTCCCAAGGTCACCGTTTCGATACCCTCGAGAATGGCGAAGGCTACCCGGTGCTTTACAGCCTACAACGTCACTATTACGCCTCAGCTCCCGCGAGCTCGTTAAACCATTTCGCTCCGCGTTCTCGGTTCTCCGCACCGCACCTCTCTGCGCAGTGCTCCCAATTACAATCTCCCCGCCTCGTCCTCTCCGTGTCCACGCCGTCGCTCGTGCCGAATAGCTACTATTGTATTCGCCTCATTCGAGCTCTCCTCAGTCGCCCCCACTCATTTACCTCCCCGCATCGTCCTCCCCAGCGTCAATCGTATCTTGGATCTCTTAGGCCTGTCGATACACCCCAAGTCCACGCGCTCTTCCGGTCTGCGTGTGGACGAATCCCGCTCTCTTTCCGTGCACGGACATACACACGCAGAACTGAATCTGAGCTGTTGCTGCGGGCGTCCTCTTCGCGCTTGGATTCCAGCTTCTTGGGTGTTGTTGGGTTCACCACGAGGCCGCACTTCCGTATTGAGTTTTAGGTGGCGCGTGTCCCATTCGTTTTCCTGTTTACTGTGCCGTACCTTATGCCCGCGCCCCACCGGGACCTCCAGCATTCGTCTCTGCCTCACTCGCAATCAGCAGCAGCGCCCCCCTCCTCACCTCCCTCGCGAATTACGACCTTGCGACGACCCGGGCACCCCTCTATGGCAACAGCAATGGCGCGCGCATTCACACATCTAGACATAGCTGGAGTTGGGGATGCGGATGGGGGTGGAGGTAGATAGAGAAGGCGCGACCAGATCTTGATGTCGACAGGGATGGAGGTGGAGAACAAGATGGAGACGGACACCGCGCACTCGCGCATCTCGGTGAAGGTGTTAATACCGTTGGAGATGGAGATGAAGAAGCGCGGGTACGCCTACAGTGCTGATAACGCTCTGCACGCGAGAGGGAGGTGGAGACGTCAACGCCGCTCCCGCATGCGCCCGTCGATGGGTCTTGCACATGCATATTGAGACGGAGGTGCGGAGATGCGTTTGGACGTATGTTCTCCCCATCGCCCTCGCCCGAGTAGTAGTCACCTTCGTCACTTCGTTACTTCGCTTAAGCTGTCGAAACTTCGTCACTTTGATAGAAAGTTCTGAAACTTCGTCACTTTGGTTAATTTCCAGGAAAGTTCGTGAGGTGAACAAACCACACAAATCAAACACATCAATCTGGCCATCATTTCCTTCTCCCCCTGTTTTTTTATATAGATACCCTGGCCTAACACTAACTTCTAACCCAAACTCTAACCTCTAACCTCTAACCACTAACCACTGACCTCAACCAACTAACCCAAACCTCTAACCTCCAACCCCTAACCAACTAACCCGAACCTAACCGGCCAACCGCGGCAAGCTGTTGATGCCCATCACTCCGTGATGTGCCGAGGAGTCGCCGTTTGACAAGCCCGGAATACTAACTCATGAACTTTCGCAGAAAGCTATCAAACTTACGAACTTTCACGAATTCCCATCAAAGTTACGAGCTTTCGGAGCGCTAAGCGAAGTAACTAAGTGACGAAGATGGCGCTGACTCCCCTCGCCCTCGGCCCCCGTCCTCCCCGTTGTCGAGCGCCGCAGATTTTGGCTTCATCTTCAAGGCACCGCGCTACTGCATGCGCACCCGGGCGCGGGCGTGCGCGATGGACGTCGAGGCAGCAGTGATATCAGTAGATAGACTTAATTCTGGCTTACTCGTAGTAATAGGTCAAAATTAATTTCTCATTGCTATTTTACGACTATTCTACTACAGATGTAATTTAACATGAAAAGCCAAGAAAGATGAATAGTCAGCCAAAGTGAAATGCTCAATGAAAATGAAACTTACTGTGAAGTCAAAATGAAATTCAGGGTGGGAGCCAGCAAGATGAACAGAAGTAGTGAAAATGAAGAAAAATGAAGAGTCAGCCAGCGTGAAAAGCAAAATGAGAATGAAACTTACCAGCAAGTAGAAGTCAAAATGAAATTTAGGGTGAAAGTCAGCAGGATGAACGGAATGAGTAAAAATGAAACTTGCCAGAGAATGAAGATTGACATACGCAGGCTTTCGGATTATGACTAGTCAGACTATCCTACACTACTAACGTTCTACGCAATCCAGCATGAAAGACGAAGAAAAATGAATGGGCAGCCAGTGAGCGCCGGAATGAAAATGAAGATGGAATGAAACTTAACCTGGAATTCAAAATGAAATTCAGTCGGCAACGGAACGAGTGGTGAAACTTACCAGAATTAAAATGAAGCGCGACTTGAGATATCAAGATGTTCGGCGGCCATAGAACATGAAAGACCAAGAAAAATGAATATACAGCCAGTGAGCGCCGGAATGAAAATGAAAATGAAAATGGAATGAAACTTAACCTGGAATTCAAAATGAAGTTCAGTCGGTAACGGAACGGGTGGTGAAACTTACCAGAATTAAATGAAACTCAGCTTGAGATATCAAGGTGTTCGGCAGCCATAGAACATGAAACAGTCAGTGCAAATGAATCGGCAGGCCAAAATGAAACCTGCCAGAAAATGAAAAAGACAACAAAGGACGGCTTGAGTAGCCTCAAAAGGTATTAAACAAGTTAGTGTTGAAGTGAAAGCGCGGGTGAACATGAAACTCACCAGGAATCAAAAGGAGTGACATAATTAAGTCAGAATGAAACGCCGCGCCGCTCATGCACATAAGAATGGAGATCCAAAAATGCCACCGAAGCGAATTCCAAGTGGTAGGCTTGAATGACCGACCCAGAGTCGAGCTCAGAAGAGTGACGCAAAGTCCAGCTACGGACTCTGAAGGAGGTGTTGGCATCGCTGCTGGGGAATAGTTAGCCAGACTAGAACAAAGAAAAATCGCAGACATGCCACTCGCCACATAGATGGGCATGTTTCAGGCTCCTCGTTATGCAGTGTCCACAAGAGCTTTCATGAGCTCTAAGACTGTCATAATTTTACTAGCCACTGCGATGCTCAGCTTGTAGCGGTGTGACTGATGGCTGGCGCAGACTGGTGCCACCGAAGCGAATTCGAAGTGGCCTGCTTAAATGAGCGACGCGGAGTCCAGCTCGAAAAAGCGATGCAATGTCGAGCTCGTGGGGCGAGGGGGAACATGAACGAGGCCGTAGGGGCGAACGGTGGTGGACGTCCGTTGTAAAAGAGCCTTTGTGTGGTTGTGTGGACGCGCCATCACGATCGTGCTGACCATCAGTCTCCAAACCAAACATGCTGATCAAACGCTTTGACCTCTCGCTTTCGACTATGCGTCCGGTTGCCAGCGTGACTACACATCCAGATGCCTTTTGTACAAGTATCCGAAACCATTCAATGTTTAACAAGAAATATCATTGTCAGAGCGTGAATTGCATGTCTGCTCTAATTTATGTTGGTTGTGTGCGACTTAAAGTTCAGGGAACAGGCTCGGAAGCCTACCATCAGTCTAGCAATTCGCGATCAGTGGAGCTCGTATCAATAAGCCGCGTCTTACTGAGAGTTTCCCACAAATCCTCCACATCCTCCTCTGGAGACGCAGAAATTTTCTTCGCCCTCGTCGCTTCCTTCACTTCTTTCATCTGCTCTTTTTTAAGGTCGTTCGCCAACACCTCTGGAAGTATGCCCCACGCGCTGAAGCAGCGCTCTGTCAGCTCATGATACATGGCATACTGCTTTTCACCATACACCTTCTGTCCAGGCTTCTCCGTCTCCGTTTCCGCGGTCATTGACTTCCAGAAGCTGCGGTCCTGTGAAATGATTGCCAAGCGCGGTCGAATTCTTCGTCGAAAATATCGCGCTCCTCCTTGGTACGTTCGAGCAGCGCACGAAGCCTGAAGCATTTTACTCGGTCCACTAGGCAGCGTCAATTGGGAGAAATTCTTTAAAAAGCAGAAAACCGACGCACATTCTTGATTCCAATTCTTCTCGTCCTCTTCCGAAAGGGTCGACGGCCGCCCAACTCTCCAAAACCACAGATCTGATTCCTTCACCTGGCCAGCCGCCGGCGCTTTACCGTCTTTTCCCCGTAAGTGCTCCCTGAACAACGGCTGCAAGCCCTGATCAGTCGGGTCAAGTCCGAGTTTGAGTGCATAATGCCACCTGCATAGATCGATAAGTGCTTCCCGCAATCTGAACGTCGTTGGCCGGGGTCTTGAGATAGTTTTGCGCTCTGGTGTTTGCACTGGTGCCATGTAGCCCGGCTTTCTTGAATCCAACATTAATGTTGAGCATCCTGATTGCTTGATGCACGGTGTCCAGCGCTTGGTAGGCGTTCAATTCGCGTAGTTGGTACTCAACCTGAGCGAGAGCTCCCAATTTCAGTTCGTCGTGCGCGGTCGCACTGCAATCCGAAGACAGAAACAATGCCTCCGTCTCAGGCCGCTCGACGTTGATATCCTTCATTGGCCGATTCAGCTCTGGCACGCGCTGTCCCTGTTGCGTACGAAGCTCAGAGAGGTCCTGCGCCAGACGTCCCCGGGCCATCTGAACCACTTCGTCGTCTGCCTTCTGGGCGATCAGTCGGTGCAGCACAATTCTACTATAATAAAAAGTTAAAACCTCAAATATATAGAAACCGTAACCGAACGCACTGATCCTTCTCAATTTGCAAGGCAGTCGCGATTATCGCGCAGTCACCAGTGTGGTTAGCCCAGCCAGCCTTCTCAGCCTCGACTTCCGTGGCGAGAAGTTTCGCATATGCAGCGGCATGCGTAGGAGGCCTGCATATCACTAAACATCCACCCAACAGCGCGAATGAAGACACTCACCATGTTTCAGGTCTGCCTAAAACACTTTGGGGGTCACCTCTATTTGTTCCCAAACAGCCCCCAACTCTGGCCCGCTGATCTCGCTGCAACCCGCAAAGTCCAACTCCCGGCGTATGAGCTCCGATGCACACACGCGATGAAGCCGCACCAGAGTACTGCCTGTGACCAAGGTAGGTAAGCCACAACACGACTGGATGGACGACACTTACTGAGCCTGATTAACTTGTCCCAATTCCAGTGTCCGCTCGTGTCATCGATTGAGTCGTGCCTATGGCCGTCGTTCTGCTCCTTCGTACTACCGGCAGTGAGGTTTTGCTCAGCCCAACCGGTCTCGATCATCTCGCCCACCGCCAATCCGCAGTTTGGAAGCCAGTTCAGGTTCCACAAGATTTCGCATAGATCTTGGTGATTGTGGATATGCATCTTCGGAATTGCGCCTCGAATTCTCCGGAGGATCAGCAACATGTTGTTGAACAGTTCCTCAACCCGCGGCTCGAGGTTGACGTGATACTGGCACCAAATATCATAGGTTACCTTGATAAATCGTAGCTTCGATGCCTCGCTCAGAGAGCGGCAAAGGGTGTAGTCAGTATCGGCGAAACTACATATAAATTTTAATGAGACACTCGCTTGTGGGATGGGGACAGGACGCGTACTTCGCCCTTCTTTAGGTCTACGTATAGTTATCGGGCTGCAGGTGGATTTGTTGGGGTGGAGAGGATAATACAATTTTGGTTGAGTGTTCTGGGGGAGGTTGGGTCTGTCAGGCGAGTCCGACTTTCCGCATCCATTGTGCGTTGCTGATTGAAATGTCTAGAGTTGGCTTTTGAGTGTAAATAATAATTGTGCAGCGAATGAATGAGTCCGTTTTCACTAAACGCGGTGCTTTTCTATCGACCGCATGGGGGGCGTCGGTCAATCGTATGTTCATATTTATTTTCATCTTCATTTTCATTGTCATCTTTCACGTTCATTTTCTCTCTTTCTCGTTTGGTTCATTTTCATTCTGATTCTGGTTTTCGTCTTTCACATTCATTCCCACTTTCATTCTCATTCTGAGTGCGATTATTTTTGTTCATTTTTGAATATATAAGAATTGGTGGTGGTCGTAGAGGCGGCGGTACGCCGCAAAATTTTCATTCCGATTCATTTTCATTCTGAGTGCGATTATTTTTGTTCATTTTGAATATACAAGAATTGCTGCGTAGTCTCGACGGCGGCGGTATGCCACAAAGACAGTAATAAAATAGTAAAGCAAAATTAATTTTAGTGTATGGCTAATAGTAATACAGAATTAATATTATTGAATGAGACCGATGGAGGCAGGGCACCTGCACACCCGCCTTGCTTGTGCGAGCGCGGATTACGGATTTGTTTCTCTGCACCCGGCAGCGAAACGCATCCACCCGGGATCTGAAGAGGACTTTGGGTGCGAACGTGCGTGTTCGCGTGTCGGTGTCGGTGGAATGGGGAGTCCGAGTCCGAGTCCGGGTGCGCGTACTTCCTCCCCTCGTGGATGCGGGGTCTTGTGCCGCCGCATGCGCACACCAATCCGACGGATGGCGGAGTAGGGGGTGGCTGTAGGCGTTCCAGAGGACCAGGGCGAGTGCAGCGCGCGCCATTGACGTGGCTCTCCTTCCACTGGCAGACACCCCATCCCCATGTTCTGTGTCTCCTCTATTCCTCTCTTCCCGTTTGATCGTTCCGATGTTTGTCTTGCGCCAGCATATGCACCCTCCTTCGTATCCTGCACTACAGTACCCCTTCCCTGGCATACTTATGGATGCCTTACCGCATCTTCGTCCCCGTCCACATCCACGAGTACCACCGCCGAGGCCAGATTAAGATTAGGTATAATACGATACATACCCTTCTTTCGTGTGTAGTTTGCGTAATACTTATCTAGTTCAATTTTATGCTCAATCAATGAAATAAAATTGATAGAACCCAGCACCAACTATCGCTGGAGGCTGAATGGATTGAAAAAGCTGAAGGCTTGTAATATTTAAATGCCCAAGTGGAGTGGTTCTCTTCTCCGTCTTGTGCCTTCCTGCGTCAGCTAATTCTTTTGCGTGTTCCTTGTGAAGTCCATCTACTGTACTGATTAGGCTTCTGTGGGCAGGTACTACTGCTTGCTCTTTCTTTCCCCCTGATCTCCGGCTCAGAATCTGCAGTTGTTCCTTCGTCCGAGTCGGTCTTCCTCAGTGCTCTCCTCTGAGGCGAAGGAATCATCTCGGAGTTCTTGTCAAACTCTTGACCTGGCCCTCCTTCTACCGTCTGCTGGACTTGAATACGAAACCGCGCCGAGAGTTATTATATGGGAAGAACGATTGCTGTTTGACCGCCTATTAACATGCTGTATGTCCGAACTCGAACCTCGAGGATCTACGCAAGCTTCAGCAATCCTAGGCCCAGATATAGCGCGAAGATTTCAAAATCCCTGAAACAGCTTGTGAAGCAAAATACGTGTTTCGGCCGTCGAGAAACACTCCCAAATTTTGCCTCTCGTTCCTGGGTGTAGCTTGAGATAACTTGACTTTGACTATCTCTATTTGAGCCCTCCAGAGTTATCATTTGTCGTGCCAGATTTAGTCGCAGCATTTGGCCGATTCACCAAGTTGAGACTCAACCTAATATTTTCACCTCGTCTGATCCCGCGTGTGTTGTTCCCGGCTCGAATTTGGCTGTACACTGCACGGTAAAAGCTAGTAAAACCTGGTTGGAATGTGCCGCTGAATTACCGTTCAAGCAATGACTGTTGTATTTTTCCTGCTCAAGTCTGTATAACATGCAAGTGCAGACACCCACGCCTACACCAATGGATATTTTCATCCCCCTCGACCTCAACAGGAGACACTCTGGTCATTACGGTGGGCTCGATTAATTATTGCCCGTACTACTCTCTCAGAAAACACAACAACTAAAGTCAGTGAACTGCAAAAAAATATAGTTGCTGGTTCTTCAGCAGGAGTGCACTGCATGGCTGTAGGACCACTACAGTGTTGCACTGCAGCACAGCCAGAATATTTTCGGAGTCCAGAAAACTGAATTGCGCTTGACAGCTGTTGAACTATGTGACAGGGAATTGATATCCATCATGCAAATCAGTGCAATATGCCTCACCGCACAGCTATCTCACGTGAATTTTTTTGCTTCTGACCGAGGAAGCAGACTTTTCAGGGTTGTGTACCTAGATGACATACGAAAAATCATAATTAAAAGATCTGGTCAAATAAGCGCCGTATTTAGACCGGAGCTCGGCAGCAGTAGAGCACTGCCTTACAAGAGCTTCTTGGCGAGTGACGTGTCGCCCACTCTCTTCTGGTTCCTCCATGCCATTGTTCACCTCCGCATCTGGGTTCCAAATCAATGGTGGGACTTTCATCGACAATGCAGGGGACATGAATATTATCCATCCTCCGCAGCTCATGCCTGCGCAAAATATCGGTGCGCTGGAGTTTGTGGCAGAAGGCCCGAGTCGGGAGTTATTAGGGGTGGAAAAGAGTGACCGAGGATTTGGAGCTGCGAGGATTCAACCATATGGTATGTTGCCTAGTCAATATAATCAACAGGATCTGATGAAACCAAAAAGATCTTTCTCAGCGCCCGCAGATTCTGAATCGGACACAGAGCTCATCCCTTCTTGCTGCCGATGAAGACCCTTGGGCTACCTTTGTTGCATCTGATCCATCTTTATCAAACTCTCCACCATTTACATTCCCCCCACAGGAACACGAGTTCAATTCTCAGCACTTCTTGGGGTCATTTAGTGCCACACACACCTCGCAAGATTTCACGGCGGGATATCAGGGATATCATGAGCTGTTTCATGACTCAATGAATTCTACGGGTTCGGAACATCCTTTGTTCAGCTTCGCACCTGTTGCAGGCACTCCCGGGGGTTTCAGCGGGATTTCACCCTCTGATAATCCATTTGGGTTCATGTCGACCATGCTTGTTCCAAATTCAGAGGAAATGCAACCACAATTCATACCATCGTCCAACTGGCAGCTTTTGACAGGGCCATTTGGTGAACCTACATTGCCAGGCATAGGTTCTGTTGCTGGGACCAGTCACCACTCTTGGGATGACCGATCCCAGGAGCAGAGAGTAATTAATGGCGGGATATTCATTGGTGGAAATTTAAATTATATTCATACAACTGTGGTGCCACCCAGTAAGATTCTCATTTCGATAGTGTTACCTTGTTTTCACCTGGCTTTTTGCAGGTATCTCTGCGGATCAAACTGCTCGACAAACTAACAATTGCCCACTACCATCAAGAATTTTCCATGGCAGACAGGCAATCCTTGACAAGATGCATGAATTTTTCAACCAGGACATTTGCAAGCAACATATTTATGTTCTGCATGGACTGGGTGGTGCTGGGAAGACACAGATTGGGCTGAAATTTGTCAATAACTCTTCACAGTAAGTTGGATTTTGTCAAGTAAATACCCATATTGATCATGATGGGTTTAGCTTCACAGAAAGGTTTTTCCTTGATGGCAGCACCGCAGAAACCATTGATACTGGGTTAAAGAACATTGTGTCCATGAATAATGTCGGCAACTCTTCACAAGATGCATTGAGGTGGCTTGCTAATAAAGAGGAAGACTGGCTAATGTTCTACGATAACACTGATGACCCCAAGCTCAACCTGAATAGTTTTCTGCCTCAGTGCACTCATGGAAATATTATCATCACAACTCGCAACCCTGGGCTCTGTGTCTATGCTGGAGCAAACTCTGCTGTGTCTGAAATGGAGGAAACAGATGCTGTGGAATTGTTACTCAAAAGTGCTGCTCAAGAGA
The DNA here is from genome assembly GCA_029378395.1 of Mycena leptocephala. Lineage (NCBI taxonomy): Eukaryota > Fungi > Basidiomycota > Agaricomycetes > Agaricales > Mycenaceae > Mycena > Mycena leptocephala. Next base: position 19,154 of record JARJLF010001036.1, read on the forward strand.
GTTCATCAGCGAACACAAAAATCGCAGCTGAGATTGTAAAGGTTAGTTAATATCTGTTTCTTGCTACTTCATCATAAGTGATGTTTCAAAGGAAATGTGCTACCTTCCTCTCGCAATTGTGCAGGCTGGAGCATTCATCTCGCAATCTGGAACCCTCAACAGTTATTTGGACATCTACAGGAAGAATCGAGCCCAACTGCTGAGTGAAAAACCAGCTCAGAGTCATGACAACTATGCCCAGACAGTGTACACAACATGGCAAATGAGCTTTGAGCAGCTCAGCCAGCCAGCTGCGATGTTCTTGCAGCTTTGTTCATATCTCCATTGGGATGGAATCACAGAGGAGATTTTCAGCAGGGCTGCAACATACACATTTCCATCTTCTGGTCCATCCAGAGCAGCACTGCAAAAACCACTGGAGTTCCTTGCACATTTCCTGGAACCTGCAGGTGAATGGGACACCCTTCGCTTCCTGAAAGTGACAAACGAAGTCAAGGCCTATTCTCTAATGACCTTTGATCCAGAGAAAAAAATGCTTTCAATTCATCCGCTAGTACATAGTTGGAGTCAAACAACAATTACAGACCCACAGTCATATCATTCAATCATTGTGGCTATAATGGGCATGTCCATTGAGGAAATCCCTGATGACCATCAACAACTTGCTAGTCTGAGATTAATTTCCCATGTGGACTCCTTGCGGCATGGCAATCAGCAGGCAGTGGTAGATTTTGGTGCACAATACGGAATGATCTATTATCATGCAGGACGGTCTGAGGAAGCCAAGGAACTTGATCTTGCAGTGCTAGAGAAGCAACAACAGGTTCTTGGTGATAACCATCCAGACACTCTTGACGCTATGGGAAAGCTGGCATCAACATACCAGCACCTAGGCGAGCTCCACAAGGCAGAAGAGCTGAAAGTTATTGTGTTAGAGAAACGAAAACAGGTTCTTGGTGATGACCATCCAGAGACTCTTCGAGCTATGGGTAATCTGGCTTCAACATACAACCATCTAGGCAAATTACAGCAAGCAGAGGAGCTTGAAGTTGTTGTGCTAGAGATGCAAAAACAGGTTCTTGGTGATGACCATCCACACACTCTTCGAGCCATGGGTAATCTGGCATCAACATACCAGTACCTAGGCAAGCTCCACAAGGCAGAAGAGTTGAAAGTTGTTGTGTTGGAGAAGCGAAAACAGGTTCTTGGTGATGACCATCCAGACACTCTTCGAGCCATGGGGAATCTGGCTACAACATATGGCAATCTAGGCAAATTCCAGCAAGCAGAAGAGATTCAAGTCATAGTGCTGGAGAAGCAGAGACAGGCTTTTGGTGGTGACCATCCAGACACTCTTCTGGCTATGGGTGATCTGGCTGCAACATATAACCGTCTACGGAAATTCCAGCATGCAGAGGAGCTTGAAGTTGTGGTGCTGGAGAAGCGAAAACAGGTTCTTGGTGATGACCATCCAGACACTCTTCGAGCTATGATTAATCTGGGATGGACCTACCATCAACTCGGTCAATTCCCGAAGGCAGAAGAGCTTGAAATTGTTGCACTAGAGAAACAGAAAAGGCTACTGGGTGCTAATCATCCCCACACCTTGCAAGTTATGCGAAATCTAGCATCAACATTCCGCAGTCTGAACAAACTAGCTGAGGCTGAGGAGCTGTACTATTTCGTTCAATTCGTACTGGCACGTGACTTTTAATTTTTCCAACAAATCTCCAAAAATCCGCTAAAATTGAGAAAAAATTATTGCAGGGGTTTTCAGAAATCGTGTGTGATGCGTGACATACAAATTGAAGGAAATAGTACAGCAAAATCTAGCATTGACATACCGCTGTCTGGACAAACTGTCTGAGGCTGAGGAGCTTGAGACCTATGTCCACGACTATGAGGAAGTATTGGAAGGTTCTTCAGTGAAAATTCGGAAGGTTCAGATGAGGAGGCATCTGAGGACTTAACTCAATCATAGTGTTTCCCATATATATGCTTTTCCGTTGTACTACATATGTATAAATGAATCAGAAACTTTGAACTAGCAGCTGTGGTAAAGATACAAGAGGTCAAATGAATCACATAAAATTTGTCAAACACACAAGTATGCCTTTCTTTCAGTTAATTTCGGACATGAGTGTTTGCTGGTATTCAAAATCAATCAAGACCGTGGCTGCTCGCAATTTCCAGAGTAGAGATCAGACCTGTCTGGCCATAGATGGGCGAGGAAAAATATTAATATGGATCATCACAGGTAAAGAATCCTGGCAGAAAGGGACCTAGAATTGTTGCCAAAGTATAATTAACCTGCAGCAAAGAGACTCAGCATCGCCCTGTATCCACCTGGTTGAATTGGTATTGGGACTCTATTCCTCCGTGCGTCCCCTGCCTTCCTCCTCTCCTTAATGTACTAATCACCTTTCACGTAGAATTCATCCCCCCAAGGCCACCGCTGCGACGTCTTCGAGAACAGCGAGTGCTAAACTCTACCTACGTACCTCTAGCCCAGTAGCATCAACCTCCTCTCCGCGTCGTACGCTGTTGTCATATGTCGCCCTCACCCTTTGTGTCTTCCACCAGCGTTCCCAATCCCTCTCCGCACTCGTGCACGCTTTGACTGCCTCATGCGCTCACCTCCCTCTCGCGCTGGCCCTCGCCCCCGCGTCCGTAGATCTACGTCGCTCCCGCATCGTCCATCGCCGACTTCCTCCTCATCCATCCTCGATCATGCATACTCGCGCCCTCCCTTGTGGCTTGCAGACGAGCCTTATTCTGGCGTGCGGGCAGGCAGACGGCGCTGCGTACTTGCCTTTTTGTGTTCTCCGCGCTCTTTGCGCTCGCGCGGAGGCCGCTTTTTGGGGCTCGCTCCCCTCCCCTCCCTCTTCGCCTTCGTTAGGGTGCGTTTGCCGTGGAGGAAGCACAGGTCGTTCCGTCCTCCTCATGCGCGAGAGGGAGCGCAGCGAGACCCGTTCGCGCCCCGGACTCACCTGCGGTCGACCACTCCCCGCTTGAGCATCTTGTGCGTCTGTCGGTCGAGAAGCACGCAGATTGGGATGCGATGACGATACAGATGCAGATTTGATTAAGGCGGAGAAGCGCGCAGCCGGGGATGGGAGTGCAGATGGAGATGGAGTGGGCGCGTGTCGATAGAGACGGAGTGCAGGTACGCGTGCGCATACATTCCTCCCCCGCCTTCAGTCTTAGTCTGCGGTTTGGCGCGGCCGCACATACGGTCGAGGCGGTGACATACTGCCCACCCGCTCTCGTCCCGCCCTCCTGCGGCTTCGCTCTCGCTCTCGTCCTCGTCCCACCCCCGCCTTCCTCCTCGTCCCCGCCCGCCTTCCCCTTGCCCCCGCTGCGTGGTACGGGACGCGCTGGCTTCGAGCTGCAGCGGCACCCGTACGTACTCGCGCACTCGCAGCGATGGAGAAGCGCGGGTGCGGGTACGGGTGTGGCGCGAGCACATCCTCCCCTCCCCATCGCGCTCCCTCCTCGTACACACTTGTCTTCCTTGAATGCGTACGCGTACACACGGGTCATCGGGGCGGGGGGGAGGTGCGGGCTCGGGTGTTTACATGTGCATATGGAGCGTACCACACTCTTGTACTCGCACTCGCACGGGTCATCGTGCGATCAAGGCAAGGTGTCCGTGCATATGCGCACCAGCGTCGCTGCTCCTTCCTACGTGGATGCGGAGGGCGCGCTCCGCAGATCTGGGTATCATTTTGTGTTTGGATGCGCACTGGCGCGTCGCGGAGGTGGGGATGGAGAACTCGCGCGGGTGTGCTGTGAGTGTGCAGTCATTGTGCCCTCCCCCTCCCTTGCACTCGCGCTCCTTGGTCTCTCGGTCTCTTTCTCTTCAAACTCGGACAGATCGCTGTGTTCTGCACCATCTCATGCATGCCCCGCCCATCCACATACGCACGGCCATCGCGCTCAACGAGACAAGTAGCTAAATCAGATATAATGTCTTTCTTTCATTCAAGTACTACTCATTTTGCGCTCAATCATTGAATAAAATTGGTAAAATCCAGCGCGGGCCCTCGTCGAAGTTGGGAAACAAAAATGAATCAAGTTCAGCTCTGGGTGCCCGCGCGTAGCACTGGTACACGGCCGCTGATCCTTTCTCTTCTCCGTCTTCTTCCGTCTTGCGTCTTCCTGCAGCCTCCTCTTTCTTGCGCTCTGTCTGAAGCGCGGGGCCATTCCACCGCGGGTAATTCCACGTCCTGACTCGACTTGTTGCTGCTCCCTTACCGAGTCTTGAACTCTCCATCCGTAATTTCCTTCCGGCTCTCATCATGTGCGACCTCTCCACTGCTTCTTCCTTGGCTTATCTTGGTTTTGGTTTGTACCTCTGACCAGAGAAATTTAAAATCAAACCAGATCTCCACTTACTGCATATCTTGGCTGGAATGAAAGCGAGAAGACCGAAGCTTCAAATACTTGATTGCCTGCCATTTCACGATTCAAGACTCAAGATTCCAGAATCTTCACCTCTTTGGCCATGGGAGCCAGCATGGGAATGAATACAGTTGTAGTGCTGCCATCGCCCTTTCTTTGACCCTCCAATATCTGCTTTGTACCCTGACCGATGCCAAAACCTGCCACTGCATGGATGATTCCTCAAAGTTCAAATGTCAATGTTCCTCGGCATCGGACTCTCCTGGGTTTCGGAGTTGCTCTGCATTTTCTTTTGTGAACGGGTTCAAGTTCGACCCCGATGTGCATAGTCATGTCGCGTTCAAGTCTAGACTCTGAATCGGTTACTGCCGGTTTCCTTAGCAATCTCATCCTGCGGGCTTGACTCGCAGTTATTTGAACACTGACATTCTTCCCAACCCTGTCGATTATCTTCAGTGCCCTATGCACTTCTACTTTTTTTTTCGAGATCTCTGTCTTCGTATTCGTTGACATCAATTCGTCAGACTTGGAATACGAGTTTCGTCACCACTTGACTTGTAGTCCATTTCAATGTTCAATGTTCAATGGACCTCGACATCGCACTCTCCTTCAAACTCTGACTTTTACATCGCCATGGCACATTTTCGTGCTTCCGGACCGGAATGCAGGCCTCAAAAAGTGACGAAGGTAATGTAATTAGGCTGGTTTGGTTTGGCAGCGCAACGCGATAAGTCAGCCATGTCTTGATTGTTGGATGCTCTCAGATTTACTGACAGTGGTTCTCAAGACGAAGTCTACAGCCCATTGCATCGGATTTGCTATTGGGAATCCGAGTGGATCCAACCTGCAAGTTCCGAAGCCTCCCAGGTCCAGGTCATTCAATTTTACATATTCTTTACCGTGTTTCACCTTATTTGCGGCTTGCATATTGCTTGGCTTCAATCTCATCGCGACGGGTGCAAAAAAGGTGTAGGTCTATTATGGAAGGAAGTGAAGTGTCTTTGATACCGCTTCCCGTAGCTTACCATTGTGGGTGGAGAGAAAGTAGGTAATATCGCAACTTACACGGACCCGGGCTATTTTGATCGCTGCGGAAGAGGTAGTTGATATTGAGACGAGAAGTTCCCGCAGGCATCTGCCTCCAAGAAATACTGAGTTCACTGAAAAAAGAAAGAAAGAAACATTGAGTCCTGGATATTGGATTTGATCATGAGCTCTGGGTGCAGGAGAGGTGATACCGTACCATTAGTTACCAAATGTTCATGTCGAGGCTTTAGTAATATCATCTTCGGTGAAACTGCCGTCTAAATGCAGCCGTTGGGTCCATTGAATGCAATCTACAGAGAACTTACCACTGTGGGCGGGCAGGATGACGGTGAAGCCGATTTGTGGCAGAAATACGTATTCGATGTTTCTGCGATGAACATGGCAGGAAGCTCCTGCTCCGGTGTCTGCATTGATCTGGTTAACATTTGCGTACACTGAATTCACGAAAGGCCTCATCACCACGCCGACTACGTTCTCCGATGATGCTTGAGTGTCCTCCAGTCTCTGCGGCTTGTACTTGTTTTCTCTCTGTCTGCTTCCATTTTCAATTTGCTGAGAGGTTGTTAGTCAAGGCGCATTCCAAGCATTTTATCCCGTTGCCAGCTTGAATCCCGCCAACTTAAATCACGGAGAAGTTCTGATTCCATTCGCTTCCATCTTCGAGGGAGATCCCTCTATGGCGCCGGAAGTCCCGAAAGACGAGCGCATACATAATCTCGTGGGATGGACGCGACACAATTTGTGTCATTGACCGTGACAGCAAATTCGTCATGGCAGATGCGAATGGGTCCACTCGAGCAGCGGCTCCGAGCCGCTCGAGGGTGGTTCATGTAACTCCTCCACAATATTCTCCTGAGGCTCGGCGTAGATACCTCGTTATAATATGTCATACTCCTATTTCTCCCCCGTGGTGATTTACTTTCGGTAGGATTTCAGGTTCCGCTCGCTGTCAATCTGTCCATGGGCTTGAAATTCTCCGAAGACCGAACATTCATTCATGCACCGTGATATCGAACACGTACAGTATTAGTGGTTGTACCGCAACCCCAGAGAATCAGCAACAAACATACGATGGGCATGAGTTATGGAGGACGGGGCAAATGCTAGGCTAGTACGAGTATGGAGGATCAACCGTTAACGGTGAATGGAGTCCCATACTGACATCTCTGAGATTATTACTAGTGATGCTCAGTCACGCAGCGACAATTTAGGCTGATGAAGGTTGATCCATCTCCTTTCTCCAGCAGCCCACTAACATTTCAACTTGAGACGAAATTCTTGGTAGTCGGATGTAGCCTGTTTAAATATATCTGGGACCCTACTCGAGGTCGCAGACGGATTCGATGTGCCACGATAACGTATTGGTAACGTATTGGTATAGAAGATAGCAGGACAAAGATTCTGCGGAATATAATTGAATGGCCTAAGTAGATGTCGCAGATCTAACCCAGTGTGTTGTCGTCTAATTTCAAGTCTGGGTAATACGGGTTTCTGCCGTACATTGACACTTTCACCTCTTCTGCAGAGGAGAAGGACGCTTCAATCAAGTCAGGCCGGATATCGTTGAAACTCCCGCCTGTGGCCCGCGGAAGCGAGAGACGTGCCATTGACAAGGTCGAGGAGGTGGCGTCCCGCTCGTGGCCGCGGTTGGAGCGCGACCCACAGCCGAAACCACGCGCCACCCAGCGAGCCCATGGCCCATACTCTGCCACTGCGTCCTCGCCAAACGAGAAGGAGCAGAAAAATGAAAGTCCGCTGAGCGGGACCGTCCACCACGAGACGTAACCCAACACAAGGATGTCGTTGGGATGAACACCGTCGGGTACTGGGCAACGCGCGAGAAATCGTAGTGCACATCTGCCCAGGATATGTAAGGGCGCAAGCCGCCGCGAAATGAGATTGCGAAGACGACGGCTATGACAACGGCCTCCCATACTGCGAGAACGGCGGTGATGATCATGAGGCGCACATAGCAGCGGGCGGTGAAAGATGATCTTTTATTCTGCAGGAAGTCTGTGAAAGTGCGGCGCCGTAGGTAGAAGGCGCGGAATGCGAGACCAGAGAAGATAAAGGTCAGGACAACGATGATGGCGATTGGGGCGTAGAACAGGAGGATGTCCGGGACGGAGACATAAGTGGTGGGGCGGCAGCCAAAGTCCTCGAAGATATCAAAGCGGTGTCCCTGGACGATGTAGTCTAGGCTATTGTGAGTTGAGAGGTAAGCGGAATATTAGGTACTGACGGAGAGCCATGGTAATGGCGGGGAATCCCCAGCATAAAATGAGGTCCACGATAAGGATATTTTTCTTATTCGTGGTGTGGGAAGCAGACGCGACGCGCCATAATTGAAGCGCAAGCGACAGGCAGCAAGCGGGCAGCGCGACTGTAGCGCCAATTTCTAGTTTTGTCACTGTCCGGGACATTCCATGAGCCCAAGTTTGCAGATCACAATGTCGACAAACCGATGTCGCACCAGACGGGAACGACTTCGTCCACGCGGCCAGACCAGATTACCGCATTTATCGCGTAGGTTATATTTGAGATGAAAAGCCAAGTGAGCATGGAAAGAGTGGTGGTGTTCCCGGCACGCCAATGCCAAGGAAAGGGAACAAGGACAAGAGCAGAGGCAATAAATGCGCCGACCGCCAGTTCTGGATGCATTGCAAAAGATTGTTTCACCTCTTGTCTCCTACGACCCTCACTAAATTATATTCGCCACACTCATAAGTCCCAATGTGGTACAAGCACCGTGCCTACAGTTGCTTGAAAGCCTAACGCCGTGATTGTATTACTTGTCATAACTTTTCGGAATGAATTGGCAGCGGGTGTGAGTAAAATAGCATCCGACATGTTTTGTTGCCACATCATAAAGGAGCGCTGGACTGTTACCTCCGCAAGTACAATGCGTGGATGGGATGAACTTGAAGGATTGGCGGCAATCTGTCACGACGCGGCCGCCCATCAAGTTTAATTTATTGCGGATCTTCGAATCTTTTCCGCCTTCAAGGTCGGCGGAGACTTTAGGTGTAGGACCTTGTAAGTGATCTGACGGGATCGTCACTGAAATAAACTATGCCGCATTGAATGATCTCAAACTCGGGGTCTGTCTAAGTCCGCTGAATACTCGGAATCATTTTTTATAACGAGAGAGAAAATTTGCCGCCTGTTCAGGCCTTCTTCGAGTAATTCACCGTCTCCGTAGTAGCTTCGGAGCAAGTATAACAAACCTCAAAGGGATTGACCGACATTTTCACCAGCTCGGAGCTCGACCCAGACCGAAGTCCCACGTCGCGCCGAAGGTTCACATACCCGCGGGTGAATTCGGGACCCCGAATTCACCTCTGCAAGCAATTAAAGTGCTGGGCTCGCCTAAGTATCTCCATCCTCAAGAATGAACCAGACTTTGGCCATGTTTCGGGGCTCGGTGTTACGTGTTCTATCACATGACATCAACTCATCAAAAGTGATCTCATTGGGTTACGCTTTCGTCACCTTTCCTTTGCACTCATCGCAAATTACGCAGGTCGCAACCGGTGGGATCTTCAAGTTTGACCACATTGACTAGCCTTCTTTCTTGGAAGTGCTCAGTCATTCTCTTGCTTAACTCCGCCTTTGCGCAAGGTCGAATCTCGTGGTCCCAGGACTCCTAATGGAATTCCGAATCCCTCAAGGCTCGGCCGTTCCCAAGTTATTTCTATCGCTGAAAGCTGTTCCAACTATTGAACTACCCTACCCACTCACTTTTTGCCGTGGCCCCAGCTTTTCAACTCCGCTTAATGCAGGACAATACTCGTTTGAGGACTTTCTTTGTGAGCGCTAACTGTTCTGATCGCCCATGAATCGTCTTGGAGCAATTATGTCACCGCTGGCTGATCTTCTCATACACCTCTCTAGCCGCCCGCCTTGTGCCATCTTATGGAGGCTCGTTAGATGGGACGGAAGACGAAATTGTGTCGATGCATGCACAGCCTGCCTTCTTCACACTCGACATCGCCGGTGGACGACTCTCTGCATTCAAGCGCATCTCTACGATTGATTATCGTTACAGTGGCCTCCTTTCCGCTCCCTCCTCCTTTATTGTCTAAAAATCGCGCAGTGGAGAATGTCTACAACTTCATCGTTTGTCGTTTGCCTCGGTCTTCACTCGGTCTTTACCTCCATTCCTGGCGTGGAACCCGGGGACTTGCGTTTTATTCCCTGATACAATGATGGTCCTTGTTCATCTTTTCCTGAGAAGATAAACTTCTGCGACATCTCGCAGGCGGGCAGGGTGAAAGTGACGTTTTGACGTTGTACTGACGTTTGACTGACGCAGTGACGTTATGCAATTGACGCAGATCGGCGCATGATTGACGCATACTGTCACACTGCCGCAAGGTCACGTTTCAAGTCATATTATGGGATTCCCATGGATTGACGCATGCATCCATCGTCGCCCCGAGTCGCAAAAATATACCAAATTACTGCAAATATGTACTGGTACCCCCTATATTACGACTCCTGGACGTCCTCAACGCCACACGACATGAGTTGTGGATCTTCTTTTTTTACCAATTCTTCTATTGTTCATGCCTCCATGCCAGTACGTCTCGGTTTTAATGGATTCCACCGCTCACCCTCCTCCTGAAATTTCGTGTACCTCTTTAACCTTCAAAACCTCGTTGGCCTGCCAACTGCCACCCTTTTTTGGCACAGCCAGAATATAAACTTTCTCTAAATGTGGTCCACCATAACTCTCCACCTAACTCACACCTGGTGGAAAAAACTTCAAGGCATACAATATACCTAACAGGACCAACATCTCATCGCACAACGCCGCGAAATGCACAGAAGACTCATCTCTAATTCAATCTTTGTTTCCATTGAGACACATTCGTCAAAATGTTGAACAAGCAATTCTCGTACTCACTAGGATTGAATGGTATATATTGGGGTAATTGAGCTAATATTCCCGGAGGCCATTTGTGGATTGGGTCAGTTACTGTTAATCCAACTGACCCATGGCTGACTGTGCACTGACGTCGCACGTCTTGACGCAGAATGCATACGAACTTGCAGGCTGCTGGCAAAAAAAACTTTTTGAGCTCACACATTAACCTGCGCAACTATACTGACACATTTTGAGCTGTAAATACTGAAAAATACACGAGAAGAATGCCCAGCAACCGCCTAGATTACAGCAGTACACAGCATGGTTTTTTCATAGACACAGCAGCGGTGCATGGCACGAGGTTACCGAAATGACTTGAATAGAGTTTGAATTGGGTCCAAAATCGTCGGATTACACCACAACTAAAATGAAATAGTGTGCACATGCGGAAGGCTGACCGCGGGACAGCCCAGCTTGAAATCAGAGCTAGCACTAAATAAGAAATTTGTTGTTGGATAATCAAGTATATCAGATATTACACCAAGTTCGTTAACCTTGATCTTCGTTACCTTTGATTATCATTTATGCCCTCTGGACACTGCAATATGGCTGTTCTTTGACCCGAGCTCTCACTATGTAATTAATTTGTAAATAACTTGGTCAGGCTTGGAACTCAAGACCTGTTGGCGGTCAGCACTAGAGTCCTTCTGATAATTTCCTCGCCAATATTCACGAGTGATGGGTTGGCGAGGTTCGGGGGGCCTATTTGGCTCAAAACTTGATGGAGATTCGACGCCAATGAATTTGACGCCGTGGATCTGACTAGGGTTATCGACCCAAAGCGAATAACTGACGGCTAGTGGACCCCTTGTTTTTTCATGGCATACATGGACTCATGTCGTGCGTTTGGGTCCTTGATGTCTACGAAACGTCAAGCATAGCAAATAATATATCCGGGCCTGGGATGGCCCGGCAACTGTTCCCAAACTGAAGAATATTTTGTGAATAATTCGGCCCAAGCTCTAACTGGCGGGCTCTCTACTTACCAGGCTCTACAGAGAATAAGATCAAAAGCCACGACGATCCTTTGCAGGCATTACAGTCATTGGAAATGTTCCCTCCGGACTGCATTGATTCATCCGGTATTCGATGCCAACTACCATTTCGGACAGGCGTCCAAGTCCAACCAACACATCCAGGTTGCCTGATAACTGGACGGCCAGTATAGTAGCTCGGCTGGCCGCACTCTCCTTTGGCGATAGAACGATGGACGGCCCATTGGAACCCATATTGGAGACAATTGTTGTCCTTGGGAATTGCATTCAATTTGGTGATATTGAACCGAGAGTTTAGGGCGACGTTGAACCGGGGAAGTTTTTTGTGGCTGCCCGGACGGAGGATGTTGAGAATGCAAAAGATGCTCGGGCTTTGTCTTGTATTAATTGCAAGATGGTACAAGAAAGGTATACTAGAGTCTCTTTGATGGTCTGAAGAATTTTGCGGTCGAGACCAACTTTTGACCCAAGACTATTTCCTCAATAACTTTGTTAGGTGGAAATTACCCAGTTGCGCTGGCATCGGGCATTACTAGAGCTCTATGAGAGTCCTTAAGAAATTAGTTTCAAAGTTCATCTTTGGATGCGTCAGTCAGACGTCAAGGTACAACTGACGGTCGGTGGCTGTGCATTGACGCAGAGCGGCGCACAGACTGACGCAGAGAGGCGCAAACAATTGTGAAGTATGCATACGTGGCCAGTAGACTTTCCAAGCTGACTGGTGCACATGATGAGTTTATTTGAGTGGTTTGAGACCTATGAATCTCGAAACGAGTCATTGGAGAAATTCCAACCAGCCTCTAAATATAATGCAACGTTAACGTGCGAATGATAGCGTCGCGACTTGTTTCTACGTGCTTTGAATCGGTTGTCTTGATTGAATGCCTGTGCTTCAGCACAACTGTTGAGGTCATCATAGAAAGCTTGTGGGTATAGTTGAGCATTGGCAACAGAGACCGAGAGTGAGAGATGGGGGCCAGAGCGGTGAGACGTCGAAACAATTTTAATGAGAAGAGAAGCCCTAACATCTTTTGGGGGTGCTGCAGAGCCTGGACAGAGCGACGTTGAGCGACGCAATCATGGAGTCTGTTTGTCAGTTTGGTTAATTTTGTGGTATATGTTGGGCGCCTCAGTAAAAATCCACCTTTTATGCTTCAATACAACTGACACATGGTGGCTGTTTATCGGCGTACTCGCTGACGCAGATTGGTGATTACACAGTTCGGAGGTATTGCAGGGGCAGCCAGCACCCTGTTGTGTTAAATGAGACTCACCAAGGAGGTATTGTAGCGGTTTGGGGCCTTGAAATGTCGAAAAGAAACCATTGAAGGATAGTCCAACCAGCAATCCAACTGCAGTGGACAGCGTGAACTGTTTCAACATAATTTCAATGGATAACATGCATGGAGGCAGGTGGTAGCACAACATCGAACAAGATTGGTCTACAGAGGGGCAGAACACTAGGGTGTTCGACTACACTGAGTTTTGTGAGCATTTCAAAACAGAAGACATCGAGAGCGTGAAGAGGGGTAGCCAGGGAGGGAGATTGACCGAAGAAGAGAAGAATGCTTGAACAGTGTGCAGTGGTATCGCAGAAGTTGGGCAGAGTGGCATTGAGGGACGCAGCATCGGCGTAGAGTGGCGCATTGGCAGTGCAGACAAGGTTGAAATTGACGTTGAACTGACGCATGCAAGTCACACTGACGCTGTGTCACGGCGCAGTACCGGCGCCGACTGACGCGAACCAAAAGTAGGACTGACGCCGTAGGAGGCGCGATTGACGCTGGCCGGCGCAAACTTGACGCTGAACTTTGACGCATGCGTCAGTTGTAACGTGTGTGACGCAGTCACATTGACGCATACTGACGCATGACTGACGCTGCACGCAGTCTAGTCAACGATTTTTAATGACCTCAACGGTGACTATCCATCTATGTTGTGGTTGTAAACAATGTACAAATGACCCTACTAGATGCCTACGGGATATCAGGGGTCAACTACCGCAGCAAAGGTAAGTTCAAGAGTTGACGCAAACTGGACTGACGCAGACTGACGCTGCATGCGTCAAACGTCAGGGCAGCGTCAAAATCACTTTGCCCTCTTCACTTCATCAGCAAATCCTGATTGTTGCTACAGCAACAATCAGGATTTTGCTGATGACTTCGAGACCCTTTCCACTACATCCAGAGTTATTCCGATTATATTACATGGCTCAACGACGCATCCCTGGAGCACGGCGGACGCTTCGTACAGCCTCCTCTGATTGGTACGTCTGATTAATGCCGCTGGGCTCCTTTCCGCTTACATCTGCAGGAAGATCGAGCTCCTGAATATTCTAGTGGTTCATTTCCTCAATGTGGGGATAATTAATATTAGGTTGCAAGGGGGATTCACTTACACTTTTCAGGCGACCGTAGGACTGGGAGACATAGGCCTCAACGCCATTTCAATGCTCTCGGGGCAATTGAACGTTGAAGATCCGTGGGACGTATTGGTGGATGAGTATACTGATTGGTGATTCTTTCGTCCTTCTTCAATGTAATCCATAGGTGAATGAGTTTGTAAATATGGTGAAGCGGAAATTGAACCCTCCCTTTCGAGTCCACTAAGTTAACCAAAATGGAAATCAAACCACGTGAGAATGATTAGGGTTATTCACAGTAGCCTTTTTTGACGTCCTTTTTGCGCCCTTTTTTTTGTTTGGCAGATAAATGTAACCGAGTGACCTATAAATCCAGAAGAATTCACCCGAGTCCTTTTTGAGCACCTGAGGTGCTATGTGGCCTTTAAGGAACCATAGGAGCATCCAGACTGCATTACAGCTCTTTGCGGTACAACAGGCGCGGAGCGTTTTTTCTTCCTTTTTGGGCATTTTGTGATCCCCGCGACTAGGACACTCGTTGCGGCCTCAATTCTCATCCGTTTGCCTTGTCCATATGCTCATTCGAAGAGCATTGCAAATGCGCACACAATCGCCCCTCAGATTTTTCGTTTTGCATTGGAAGCTGCTTCTTGAGGCATGAAATCACATTTTTGGTGACTTTTCTGAGAATTTCCCACTAGAACAGCTGTTCTGCCCTCAGTTCTTCGCCCTTTTCCTTAAGTATATGCTCAATCTCTCCGGATTTCAAATGCAAGGCGAACCGCCACCTCAGATTCGTTATTCTGACCCCGAATACCCCGATTCGACACAGAAACTCCGCAACAGATCATCACATTTGATCAGTGGTCGGTAGAACAGCTGCTGCAGACTCGAATGTTGCTCAATTGTTCCCCCATAGGCTCATTTTCTTCCCATGACAAATGCGCACGAGGACACATCTTCATGTTCCTCTGAATGTGCCCACAAGCCATCCGTGACAGAAGTCTTCTTTGCGAACCATGCTTTTTTTGTTAAACAACATTGAGGACCTTCTTGGATGCCCACTAACCAATATCTGTCTGGATATCACACCTCAGGCCATTTTACTGGAGGAAATGTATACTTATATTGACCGGATGCATCCTATATCATATTTCCATGTATTTTCACCTGTAATGAGCGAGAAAAAAGAGATTTTATGAAGTATGTGATTAGGAATTCTGAGGACACAGTTCACTGCGGATTTGAGACTCGAATCGTATGAGGATAACGACGAGGGAAACGATGAGGATTCGAGACCGCAGCAACTGTTTGACTGACCACCAATCAGAAGTGATGACCCGCCGTCAATATCGTGTCCCCAGGTGTCCTATTCGGGACCAGGATGGAATTGCGAGGAGGCGGTTCGCTTTGCATTTGAAATCCGGAGAGATTGAGCCTATAATTAAGGAAAGGGCGAAGAACTGAGGGCAGAACAGCTGTTCTAGTGGGAAATTCTCAGAAAAGTCACCAAAAATGTGATTTCATGCCTCAAGAAGCAGCTTCCAATGCAACGGAAAATCTGAGGGCGCGATTGTGTGCGCATTTTCAATGCGCTTCGAATGAGCCCATGGACAAGGCAAACGGATGAGAATTGAGGCTGCAACGAGTGTCCTAGTCTCGGGGATCACAAATGCCCAAAAAGGAAGAAAAAACGCTCCGCGCCTGTTGTACCGCAAAGAGCTGTAAATGGATAAGGGAGCCAAAAAGGAACGAAAAAGGGAGCTGAAAGCCGGGGTGTCCACAGTAGCCTTTTTTCGGCCCTTTTTCGCTTCCATTTTTTTTTCTGATTTCATCCAATATCGCACGTTGGACCTAGATTTTTTGGATTTACACCCTTTTTGCATGTTGAAATTGAAAAGGGGAAAAAAAACCTGGGCAAAACGGTGGAATACAAAAAAGGGAGAAAAAAGGGAGCGAAAAAGGGAGGAAAAAAAGCTACTGTGAACAACCCTATTGACCCGCCAGTTTTTCTGAGAGAGAGTCTGTGTGGTCCCAATGAAATGTCCTTGTTCTCCTCGTAGAGCTGCAACCTAGATTTCTGTGCTGCATTTCAAACATTTTACCCTGTTTCGGCCTCTACGCTACCAGGGATACCCGAAGGCCTTATGAATCACTTAGGAGGAACGACCAAGGAACGGCAGTTCGCATCACCACTCCGTGATCCTCTCCGTGCACAAACAGTCGCCAAACCCCACACAAGGCCAGATCGAGCCGAATGAGCCAAATCGAGCCCCATGCAGCCAAAGCGAACCGGTGAACAATCACTCACTCGACAGCCGTAAAATTATGGCGCAAAATGCGGCAACCCGCCTTTCCCAGAGTGATGGCGAATTGGTCGCAAGACCGATAAAACTGAGCATGCACGGCAAGCCCTAACCTGAGGCCGTTTTTCGGAATATAAAGGCCTGGAAATGACCAATTTTTCCGTCTCAGGAGGCCCAGCCCCTGCTTTACGCAACAGATGGCACGTATCAAACTGTTTTGAGAAACGAGCCGAGGTCGAGAAGATGAAGGCGGATTGGGCATTGACACTGGCATCTATCGCGGGGAGAGATGATAAAACGAGTTTTATTACAGAACAGACAGTATGCATATTTTCAAAATAATTACTGCCGGCGCGCAAGTCCAAACCGCCCACAGCAGCGACGAGCGTGTCCAGCGCGATTCAGGCGCATCACACTCCCAGTTCATATGACACTCCCTCCATACACACATGCGACCCTCAGCTCCATCCCCCACGTCTTGAGCGCCCCAGGTGTGCTGCGTTCACGTCCAGTTCCGCATCCACCTCCGCGTCGAAAGGCTGCCGCGCAGACGACCGCTGAGAGCGGCGGGATCCGCGCGTTCCGGTGGACGGGCGGGAGCCGCTGCCATTGCCGTTGAAGGCGGGAAAGGAGCTGCCGGAGGGGACCGAGTCGGCGTTGGCTGCTGGAAAGGCGCCGGCTACTGGACGAAAGCTTCCGGAGGAGGGCGGTGAGGGGCGATAGAGTTTCCACCGAAGGAGGGGATTGGAGGGGAAGGGGTGTGTGGTGAAGGAGAGCGTCAAACGAATTGGGGTCTGGAGAACAAGTGGAATCGATGTCAGGAAGAAAGTGATGATAGAACGATCAAGAGATGAAATGAAGAACGCAGGAGACGATAGATCGACACAGTGACCGTCATATATCGACCCTCCGACCAGAGTAGTCGACGGATCAACGGGCAGGAAGAATGACGTCGAAAATATTGAAGGTGAAATGTAAGCGTGGGGATGACCATATGGATGAATTGCTGCGAATAAAAATCGACAGAGGTAATGGGGCACCAGAACGACGTCCAAAGATCGATCCCCCAACACCATGAGTCGTCAAAGAAACGACGAAAACAAAACGAGACACAAAGTCGTCCTCGTCCCAAAAAGGAAATTGAGGATCGCCAGCGTACAAGGGGAAACGACGGGGAGCGGCAACGGCCCGTCAGGGACGCCGGGATGCGAGAGAAACATCATGCTGAAGGCTGCTGAAACGCGGTAGGATCATCCGAAAATCTATCCATATTTAGCTTCTCCGATAGTGGCAGGAACTCGGAACAAAGGCGACCTGCAGGTACGACCGGGGCCATATGGTAATGAGTTACGAAGTTGTTGAATGTCCTCCCCCGATAGTGAAGTCCTGGGACCCCGCAAACATCCTGCCATACCTAAGTTAAGCGCCCGGGTCAGCGCAGAATGACACTCCCGAAGGTCAGCTCACGATGTGAATGTGGGGTCGGCCGTCTCGTCATTCAGTGGTGTTCAGTGGCCATGAGTGCGAAGTGGCTTGAAAGAAAGAGATGGTAACCACTGGATGGTAACCATACTATGTACTATTTCGACCAAATGTTCAGGTGACGGTGACACCCGATTTTTTTGATGTGCCTACAGGTCCGGCCCGCATTAGCGGTGTACAGTCACATTATGGTCTCTTTACGTTACGGTCCTCTCATCTTCCTCCACAGCTTTTGTTCCCGGTGCGTGCGGTTCCAAACCCGCTTTCCTCTCGAATGGCGTGCATTGTGAATGCCAGCCGTCCTAGTACTCGTCTACACCCGTGGGCTCAGCCTTGCCTGCTCCTATCATCGCGCTTGGTGTCCACCGCAAGAATTTGGCCGTGATTCAGACACCCGCGCCCGGTTGCCTTCGAATTGAAAGCCCGTGCGCGCTTCCGCACGCCTGTAGCGCGCCTGCTGCGTCCTCGCCGCCCAGCACTTTGCTAGGATGACCCGGTCGTCGAAACACGCCCGCCAACTTTTAAGCGCACGCGTTCCTCACGCCGCCACGCAGCGTGCGGGGCACTCGTAGACGACACCGCGGCGCCACACCACACCCTTTTACTCCTTGACTACCACGGCTGCGCGCCATCGCCGCTGTACCGACTCGGCGGCCTCATTTTCGTCGAGAAACTGCCGCACGCACGTTCACCGCCTCCGAGCTATGTGCAGCACGGCGTCAACCTGCGTACTGGTTGCAGTCTCATCTGGAGGCGTGTCAATGATGCGTCGCCATCGACGACGCCCAACGGCGCGCAAATGTCCGTCCAAGCGCAATGTTGCGCGCGGCGCTCGATTTCCAGGGGATCGCGCCCGTCGACGCCTCATACGGACTGCAGGATATCGGTGGGGAATGGGTAGAAGTGAAGATCTGGGTCGATGAGCCTTGATCGTCCTCGAGCTTTGACTATGTGGGTCAAATGTGGGTCTATTCATTTTTCTCCTTTTTACATTTCAAGCTAACGGGATTCCAGAACACTCGTATCCTCCGTGGCTATCAAACTCGTTCCTCCCACAACACCCTCGCGCTTTTGGAAGCGTACGCGAGCTGTCCGTCCTCTGGCCCGCCAAATTTTATTAGCTCCACTTAAGTCCCAGGCGGTTCGACCGTATTTCGAACTTAAGTTCTACTATAACTTAAGTTCTGCGGCAGTATTCTAAATGGCATTTCCTTCACATCTCCCGGTTCACCTTGAACTTAAGTTCCCACCTCGAACTTGAGTTCCGGCAGGACTTAAGTTTGAATTTCAGATCAGTTCATATAAAAAAACATATAATTTAAGAACTTAAGTTTCATGTTTCAAACTCCAGTACCCACCGTAAGTCCTGTCAAGCACTTGAGTTCCGGGCAAACTTAAGTTCTACGGTCACTTGAGTTCCAGGCGAACCTGAGTTTTGCGGCGACTTCAGTTCCGGGCGAACTTAAGTCTATAAAGAATTCAGTTCTGTATCAAACGCGAATTTAAACGCGAGTAATTTCGTACCCATTTGCTGCCTTTGGCTGGATTTGCGCGTGAGAGTGATTGCACAGCGAGGTGGAGGAAGGAGAAGACTTGGCACTAGGCACTCAATGGCATATGTGCACATCGAGTTTGTTGAGCGCGCTGGGTGTGCGGTTGGGTGGCACTCGATAGTCAAAGAGAGTCAAAGTGACAACCTTGCATATTCAAAATGACCACTGAGCCAATGAGACTGTCCTGAGAAGAAAACTCACAGTCCACATGAAACTCTGTCAGAAGAGGCTGCGACGATGGTGGTGAAAGAAAGAGGCCATGCACAGCCACCTTGATCGCTCAACTGACGAGTCACTTGTCACTGTCACATATCTTGTCTTTGTTCGTTTCCTTCCACCACACTAGCTCCTCACTCCGAACACCCTGGCTGCTCTCTCTCTACTCTCATGCAGGAAATTGCCTCCCTTCCCTTCAGTACACACTCAAAGTCAATCCCATCCGTCGCAGACTCTGTCTCGTAACTCGTTGTGCCACTGATCTCAGATGTGCGGATCGGTCGTGTGCCACCAAATCGACCTCGAACTTTATCTTTGACCTCACGCCATCGTGTCTGCGGCCTCCACAACTCCAGGCTCTGCAATTCTCAGCTGCAGACTCAATGCATCGCACTCCAACCAACTATCTACCTTCATCGACGGAATAAAGGTCTTTGATTTTGTGAAGACGTGGAGCGTGCACTGGACATTTTACCAAGATTGATGGGTGGCACAACATAACTTCAGCGGATGGATGAAATGGTATGTGCGACATTCATAAAGACAGTGATTATTTATTTACTACTACGGATTAGGGTGACTTTTAGAGTAAGATATGACGAACTTAAGTTCGACGGGATCCGGACTTGAGTCACGGTGAGTTAAACTCGACGGAACTCAAGTGTTATGGAACTCAACTACGTAGTTTGCAATGTACTGTAGTATTTTTCAAATCGACCTGGGTGTGATGCGTGACCCAAAAATCAATTCGACATTTCGACGAACAGCCAAATTTGGCGTGACACACGAAATTTTCGACATCGAATCGGAAATTTTGGCTTTTTTGGGTCTTACAGGCAAATTTGAGCCCTGTGTGACGCTCGGGAGGTTCGACAACGGCCGCGTGACCCGTGACCCTTGCCAAATTTCGATATCGATAGGAGGGTGCGTGACGCGTGACTGTCGATTTGAACGAAATACTACAGTAGATAAATATTGCAAACTAACTCAAGTTCGGCGGTGGAACTTAAGTTCGGTGGTGGAACTCAAGTTCGGGAATCGGTGGTGGAACTCAAGCTTGAGGTACTAAAGTGTTATAGGACTCAGAATAGGTATCTAATATATATATATAACATCTGAAACTTAAGTCCTGGGCGGAACTCAAGTGCGAGGCAGAACTTAAGTACGAGTTTGGTGGGTCAGGGTGCGCACACAGGTGGCCCCTTCGCGCGGAGGCAGAACTTAAGTTCTGTCCGAACTCAGTCTGAAATACGGTCGGACCGCCCGAACTTAAGTTCAGGTCATTCAGTTTCATGGCCCGCGCTTCCACGCCGCCTTCTGGTGTACCTGCTGTCGTTGCCGCCACCGTTGTTCTGGCCTTCCTGACTCTGTTGCCGAGTGGGAATGCGATGAGTATTTGAGTGGGAACGCGAGTACGGGGCGACGTTGGTGCCGCCGACGCGCCGACTTCACCAGGGGTGCAGCACTCGCTGTCCCAAAGTTATTCATTGGCCTATCACCAGTGGGTTCGACGAATTCGGGTATAGCTATGGGTCATACGGTGCGTGTTTCGTGTTATTTCCCCTACTTCGCCTCCATCCCCGTTGTTTCTCTACGTCTGGATTGCGAGCCGACGAGCGCCTTCTCGCTGCCCACGTCCTTGCCTCCCTTCTCCTTCCCCTCGATCCACATTGTCCCTCATTCCCCGTTCCCCCTGCTCTTCTTCGTTCCATCTTCCACCTCCCCGCTCCGCCGTCTCTCATCTCCATCCCTCCCTCTTTTCATTTATCGTCTGCCTCCCTCTCTATTTCTCTCCCCTTCTTCCCGTCTACCTTCCTTCCTTCTCTCTATCCCCCCACCTCCGCTCATAACTAATACCCTCTCTTCCAGCAACCTGCTCCAAGCAGTTCTCGCGCCTCGACATCCTGCGGCAACACGCGCAGACGGTGCACGCGGACAAGGCGGCGATGAACGAGGCGATGATGAGGGAGCTGATGAGTTTTGCATGCGAGTACGACGGGGAACGGTTCCGTTACTGCTTCGTTGCGAGCGCTGGCGCTGCGTCAAATACCACCGCGGCAGGGGGATGAGGGGAAGGGCGAGGATGGGTCGCCGACGAATCGGACCGCGGGGGCGGGGACGGAGAAGAGGCCGAGTACGAAATGCGTCAAGGCGAGTGAGGCGGGGGGTGGGGTGAAGAGGGAGCTGGTGGATGAGGGACTTGGTGAAGGGATGAGCGGGGAAGGGATGGCGATGGCGCAGCGCCCGGGGACGTCGCCGCGGGAAATGTGGATGTGGATGAGGTGCGTTCCTTTTCGATGCTTTCCATGCCGAGACAAGACGAGACGCTGACAAATCCTTTTTCTTACCTCGTAGTAACCGACACAACGCCAGAAAAAAGCACAAGCACAAGGAGAAGAGCCCTCCCCGTCCCACGCGGTGCTGGGGTGGGCTCGGTCCTTTCGGGGGAACAACGCCAACAATGCCAACGGAAATTCCTTTCGCGGGGACCGCGGCAGCAACTCCTTTCGCAACTTGAGAAGCGACGCGCCATTTTGTCCGGGACGGATTTCGAGGCGACTCAAGCAGCGCAAACGGGGAGGATTTCGGGACGGAGGAGAAGCGCAGGCGCAGTCCTTTCTCGCCGCCGGTGCCCTCTTCAGTACCGGCCTCAGCAAACTCACACGGCGGTGGAAGGGGGGAATCCTTTCGAGGGGTTGGGTGAGTGGTTTATCTTTCTTGTGGATTTTTGGTTGGGAGGTGGGCGACGGGAGAGGGGGGCGTGGCTGATTTGGGATGGTGTGTTTTTGCGAGGTGTTTTAGAGAGGCTTCGGCGCGATGCGAAGCGGATTTGAGGGTGTCCTCGTCTGCAGCGTGGTTTGTGGTGGTACGAGCCCGCGCCGAGTGCTCGACGTTTCACGTTTTGACATGCACGTGTGGCGCTGCACGACGAAGACCGATAGGGTGGTGTCGTTACGCGGAGACAATGCGAGCGACTTCTAGCATGTGGGGTGTCGGATATTTGGTGGAGGTGGCCGCCCGACTTGAGCGAGTTTCCACTCGGAGACATAGACCTTCGGCAGGAACTCGGGGTGAACGAAGACTCGTGGGTTATTGGCCGCCAGGAGTCACGAAACCGTATCCGACGGATGTACTCCGCCAGAATCGACGGCCGAAACTCGCCCGTCACCGTGGCTTTGTATCAGGGCGATGGAGCGGAGAAGGTGGGTTAAATTACTGTTACTGTACTATTTCGACCAAATGTTCAGGTGACGGGTGACAGAGGGTCGTGAACTGAACATTTTCAGCCTAGGTGACGGTGACATTCCCATTTTGAGGCCAAAATAGGCCAAAAAACGACAAAATTTCTGGTCCGGCATTTGCCGGACTACCATATATGGCAAGTTTCCCATGATTGCCGAGGAATGAACACCCAAGAAAATGAACACCTTAGGTGACAGGTGACACCCCGTGAACATTTGGTCGAAATAGTACAGTAAACCCTCTCTGGCTAATCGGCATTGTAGAAATGGCGGCAGGATGTTGAAACGCAGATGTTATATCGGTCAGTTATGTTCCCTCTATTGGTGTTTGCCTATCAACGTCAAATAGGCACCCGAACATCTTTCAGATTTATGGAGGAGCGAGTTATGGGAATATACACGCAACAGTATTTCATGGTGGTGCGCACTGCGGACTTCATTTGCAGTTGTTGTCCCTTAGGCTAACAGATGAGCTTTAAAGAGCTAGTCCCGTTCGAACAATTCGTTGCGACCTATGCACCTGTGACGCGGCCGTATCTTTACACCTGTTATGTATGTCCATTATCTTGGTTCATATCCAATTTTAACCTTGCCCCAGTATGGTGACTGGCGAGTATGTAGCCCATTCTGAAATGGGCCGTTCGAGGGTTCCCCAATTTTTGGCCCCTCAACGAATCCAATCTTTGAAATTATTTTGACTTTCATCACAGGATACGACCTATTATCTTCGCGACACGCTTCAACTTACATTTTTACCCGTCAGCGCGCTCTTTTAATTCCCACTGACGCTAACTAAGCTCTCTTAGCCCAGTGGTGCCTTCGCGCATTGGATCCACTGCTCTACTGGCCGGCTCTGCACAGACCCCACAGTACCTCACAGTAATCCTGGCATTGTCCTCGATAATGTCGATTGTCTGAGCTTGCTCCAGCGGCCAAATCTCACTTCCCTAAGTGCTGCGGCCGTGGAGAGGTTGGCCATCGAATCCTTGGTGCTGAGAGATTATCACGATATCTGTCAAGCACTGCGTTCCCACCCTACGTAGACGCACCCCGGTGTACATTGGACTACGTCTGTCTACGTGCTGCTACATGTGTCGATCTTCGTCTACGTCCGACTACGTATGTGTACGCCGTGATGTCGGTGTACGTGCGGCTACGTCTGGCTACGCGGCGTAGACACGTTCTGTCTACCCGTTGGCTACGTATGTCTACGTGCATCTATAGTGTAGACGCACGTAGACATACCTTGGTCAACTTCATAATCCTATTCTGCGTTGAGTTCATGTATCCAGTTCCGCAGAATTGAGTGAGGTATGTGCACATTTGTCTAAGTTGGTCTACGTGTGTCTACATCGGTCTATGTCGGTCTACGTACGTGGACCGAGGTAGACCGATGTAGGCATATGTAGGCATATGTAGACGAGCCGTGGCTACATGATGTAGACATACGTAGACAAAGGGGTTCGTCTACACTTTGTCTACAGGGATAGACAGACCCTCTGTCTACAAGGGGTCGGAACGCAGTGAAGCCTCTCTGTCTCGGTCCATCTCCCTCTCTGTGTCCACGGCCTCGACGGTTACCCCAGGAGGGGTCTTCTCCCGCCGTTCACTAAGTCAATACGAGGAGGCCGTCGAGGTTGCCTACTCACCTGAAGGCCACGTCCCCTCTCCTCCAGACTGGCCCGGGAGCTATACAGCACGCATGAAAAATGGCTGGTCACGGTATTTAGGGCTTGGGGTAATGACGACCATTCACTGACACAGTTCAATCTCACAGCTGCAGTGCTAATTATGTGTTCAACACTACAACGGTGTTCGAGGCGAGTTATAGGTCATGGCGATCAGGTTGTTGGTTGAGTCAAGCCAACCACATCTTCAAGCGCCTCCAAATCACATCCAATCTAGAAGATTATGGTACGCATGCCTTGCTTCTCTGTGGTATTGCGTGGTGGCCAACCCTTCAAACAGTGCTCGTGTTCCATGTTAGTTTTCGACTTTCTATCTCGAGCGTTATAGGCGATCCCCCGCCGGGTTACCTATTTCTCTGTCCAAGAGAGGACTTCAGAACCGGACCGAGGTTCAGATGGCCAGAGCTTCCCACTTATTGGTCTCTCGATCCTGCTGGCCTTGAGCGACTCAGCGCAGAGGAGGCAGTGCATCTCGGGTTCCCATGCCTTCAGCTAACTACCACGGTCTACGGAAATTCGTGGGATACTAGCGTTTACGACGGGCTCCACGAATTCCACCGAGGGAAAGGGTTCGATCCAGACAGTCAAGATATTGCCTTGTATCGCGGCGACCCGTTATTTCGATTATCTACAGACTCGGATCCTCCGTTCGCACATGGTGAGTAGGCCATCTAAGGTGGACTTTTTCCCTGTGATACTCAACTGTAATCACAAGTGGATGAATTAAGCGAGGCAGAAATCGCCAAAGGAAACGACGCACAGAGGTCGATACACGAAAATTGTCGATGTGAGAAAAGAAACCTTCCCGTATCGCGCCTGCTAACGAGCGAACAGCAGGTGATGGATTGGCGGACGAGTCTGACGCAAAGGAGGATGAAATTTACGGCGAACCGCGGCAGGAAAACAGTAAGAATACACACGCAGTGCGTTTATTGGTGCTTACCATGAGATCCTCAGCGCCCGAAGCTCACCGGCAGTCAATTGTCCAAACAACTCCTAGTGGTTTTGTCCGTGTCCTCCGGGCTTTGCAGCACGGTTTGGCAAATGAAATCGAGAACATGGGTGCCGATCCTATTTCACCTTACCTTGTTTAAGTTACTATCTATGTGATTTGAACCTCAATAATTGCCTGATTTCTACAATATTGAGGTCGTCTGATGAAGCGCTCGGCGCTTGGCGTTCAGCAGATATTTTTAATCGCCGCTGCAAAGTCAACGCGGGTAATCGAACTCGGGAATGGCAGTATGAACCGGGTGAGCTTTCCTTATAGTGGTGGCACAACTCTGAAACTGGTATAACGGGTTCGACTCCCGACGCCCGCATACAAAATTCTTCCAGTTTTCTTCTTCTGTTTCTTCTATCGTGCAACGCTGACGCAACCAGGCTTTGAGAGTTATTCAACAACACTTAGTCCTCGTTTGGGATCATGACGTCTGTGAATTTGTCCACAACGGTGAGCATTCAGTACTCAGTTGTCGGTTTAAATTCAACGTAGTACTAGTGTTCAAGTAACTTCAAGTTGGTAATTTTACTCAAGCGGAGCACCACCGTTTACTAAAGCCACCTTACCGACATTTGTGACCCCTAAACCTCATCGATACCACTGTACATCGCAAATTATATCTCGTCGTTCGTCTGCTGATTGTATTATTTGCTTTCTTATGCAAACGGCTGTAAATCCAGAATTGGACAGTGAATTCGGCCCGCGGGAGGATCGAGCGCTTGGGCGAATTTTGCAACTCTGCGAAAATTGTGCCACAGAGAAGAGAGAGTAAACAAAGAACTGCTAAGATGGCCATGAGGTAGGATGAGATGAAGATGTCGAGGGCATACATAGTATTTATACGACTGATTCGTCTTTCCAACAGCTTTTGGAGAGATGATCATCAAACACACCGCTCTGATCTGCAACCTTCGTTGTGCCAGCTTTCAATGGCTTCAACAGCACTATTCAGTGACCAGTGGTGAACGGAAAGGACTTTTTCAACATAAGTACACTCAGGGCATATCCGACCCTTACAGCAATCGGCTGTCTGCACAGCATTTCAGCAGACAGCTTTGTCCGCAAGACGTGCGTCGGAGGCAGTGTGCACTGTTATGCGCTCAATTCCATGGTTACACACAGCCGGCACGGACGTAAACGTGAAAAAAGAAAATAAGAATGGGTGTAGACGGCAGAGATAAGAGAAACATACAATCCACACCTATATTCCATACAGCTTCGGGCATCATTCTTTCGTCTATACAGAGTTTGGCGTTCGACGCTAGTACTCAGTCACGGCAGAAAAAGAGAAAATTCTTACCTGTGGAATGAAAATCTCGACTTCATACATACGATGTGGAGGTCTGTTTCAATCCGAGAGGGGACTTTGGTTGAACTTCACTCTCGTAACTCTGCAGGTGGCTTTGAATCTCAAAAGTGAGGTGTTCCGTCACGAAACTAAGACAGATTTGGTCGACCCACACCCAGAAATAGAGATCATGTCGTGTCCACCAACTGGCCTTCAAGTTCGGAAACACGCAGCGAAGATTGACATAACATTGGCTGTATTAGAATACAATCACACTGAGAGATCCTATAGATGTGGATAGTGAGATGGACATCGATAAAGCGCACTGTGCATCATATATCAGACCACAGAAGGACTAGCTACATTTTTTTGCGACAGAACACTACTTATTTTGGCAATATTTTGGGCTCAGTTCTGTGGGCAAACTGGTGGCTGTGTAGTTTTGAGTGTAGAAAAAAATCAAACGCAGAATTTTTTCCAATTTGTTTAGTTTTTCTTTTTGTACGCTCAAAAATGTACAGCCACCAGTCTGCCTACAGAACTGAGCCCAAGATAAATAGGGTTAATCCACAGCGTAGCCCTCTGTGTTGAATTCTCATATCCACTCAAAAATATACTCCATATCTGGATCTCTAAGACTCTTTGCTTGTAAACGCGCTTGCGTTTTTTTCTTACTACTATTCCAACATCGCATACTTGAAAACGCCCCTAATCGAGATCTTTCATCCGAAACACTTTCGCAGAGTGAGGAAATCTCTGTATAATTCCGTATAGATACAAAAATGAATCGTATTCCTGCTTCCGTCATGGCTCACTCTGCCACATAATTTGGAGGCAGCTCATCCATCAGACTGCCACTGCCAGCGGTCAGTCGCAGGCCGCTGTCCGTGTGCACTAACACATCGTGCACGACTGAGCCGGGTTGCTGATCGCGGATGCTGCGCGTGTGGTCCCGCTTCATCGTTGATAGCGAGGGATGCAGAAGGACAGTAGTGTCTGCATCGGATGGGACGGTGCTGCTTCCATCCACGCATTCCGCAAGCCGGTGAAGTTGTTCCTTTACCACGCGGAGCTCCTCGGCTAGAGCAGTGGCCTCCTGACTGGCCTGGTCAATTGGCGCAAGTGTACCACCCGGTGGATCCGCTTTCTCCAGGGCCGATGTGCGCTCCACGTTTCTGCGTCGAGCGTGTTGCCAGAGTGAGAGCCCAGCCGCAATTGCAAGCAGTACGACGATACCACCTGCAATTCCGGCCGTAATGGGGACCTTGTTCTTTCTGCTCGATGGATTCGACTCTGGTCCGGGTATGCCAGAGCTGCTGGTGCCGGTCAGTGGGGAAGTGGAACCCGAGATGGGAGGTGCCTCGGTATCCACGCTGTATCACACAAGAGAATCAGTATCTTCGTCAACGCCCATTTAGTAACGAAACGCACGTATAGATCGCATAATCGAAGAAGAGGAGATTTAAGGCATCGGTAGAGGGCTGCAGCGCAAAGGTATGCACTCCGTTTGGGATCGTCGCATTCGCGTAGGCAGGTATATTATACTTGACAGGTGCCGCCGAGTTCAACGTCAGCGAGTATTCACCAACTTGAACACCGTCCAGTAGGAATTGGCAGTGCTGAAACAAGGTAATGGGTCCACTGTGCGTACCACCACCATTGATGTACCCCGCAAAAGGTGGCATTGCGAAGAAGATGTAGATTGCAGTCCCTGGGCCGCCGATGAGTCCTTACATAGCATACAGAAACTGTCAGGACGTACTGGTGAAGCTGGTGAAATGGTGCACTGGGGTGCAGCCGTGTAATCAAAAGATCCAAATAAGTGAGTGGGAGCGAACAAATCACTATAACCCAACAAATCCAAAATCTAATATCAATCACAAACTCCAAATCTCAATACTCATGTGTGTGTGTTCGGGCAAGTAGGATTTAGAAACCCTTCAAGATGTGTTCACTTTTCAATAGTGTGGATGAACACTAATTCTTATAGCAGAGTCACCGGGGGACAACAATTCTGATTTCGACAAGGCTAGTGTGTGGCCCGGAGTAATTGACTTCGAGAAACCAGCTAGTGTTCAGCGTCAGCGGCCGACCTCAACCAACACGGGGTATGTCGACGAGGGGTGGTCGACGGGTGAACCGATTCAGTGGGGCATCTTCCACTCTAGAACCTATGCTCTCAATGGAGGGTAGGGTTGAATGGCCAGCGGTCAGCGGGCAATGCGTCTCGCGATGACGGTGCACTTATAACTGACGGCTGCAAGCTCACGTAGGCTTCTCCAACTATATCGAATCTTTCTGATATCTGACTGATTTCTGTCTGTTCAATTCTCTGAGTCCACTATATTGCCCTTTTCCCGGGGGATAGTCTACTACTGTTACAAGTATTTTACTAGGCTTTTTATACAAACTAGGGAGCATGAAAGGAGATAAAAGGAAACTTTCGGAACAGAGACCAACGTGGTCCCCGGGAGGTTGTGAACCAATAGAAAATGAGGTATTCACTTTCGTGGGTATAAAGTCCTTCTCCCGGAGATGCACCACATGGTTTTCCGGGCCACGCTTTCATGGCGTGCTATGGCGTGGTCATTGTCTAGGTAACTGCAGCGCTTTTGTATCACCTCGTGATTAACCAGAAACTCTCCCGCTGACACTGTCTGGTTCAGCGGGCGACTGTTAAGTCCCTCTCAGAGAGTCCCTTCATTGTATTTCAATTCGCCCGGAGTAGCATCGCAGTGAGTGGGCCACTCCAAAAGGTAGTGTTCATTTCAAGTAGTCGCCGGGGAAGGAATCCCTGGTACTATCAATATATCAATCAATGTGTCAGACGTCGCCCGGTGATCCTCAGCCAGTCAATATACCCTTTAAGAGGATCGCCCGCTGACTCTGACACGCTCTGTCATATCACATCTTTAGTTAGTAGTCGTCTCCCGCGGTTGAACTAATGCATTCGTTAGGATGCAAGAGTCGCCCACTGACTCGTACTTATCAGTATCAGTTGTGTTCCATAGTTCTGTATGGTTCTCCGCGTCAGCGGCCAACTCTAAGACTTCAATAATTCCTCTTGTTCGCTTCTAGTACTCAAAGAAGTAGTGTTTAGCTACTTCCCGGAGCTCAACGGTTGTGGTTTAATTAGCAGAACGTTGACTTGGTTAGAGTCATTGTTAAGCTGTTATCCGGAGTGACCCGCTGACTTTCGACTGTCAACAGCATAGCCTACCACTCCGAGGTGAGTGTACGCTCTGTTCCCAAGCCTCACATAGTCCCGTAAGATAGTTCAAAAATGAATAAAAACTGTGGTTTTTACGCGTGCCCGGGAGCACACCCTATCACTGGACTGCACCGCGGGGCGTGCTGATGTGAGGTTCCGCGGCGCAGTGAACACCGACACCGTATGATTGACCAGCTGAGTGTCATCTAAGCCATATGCCGTGCCAGAGCACCCATGGCAGTAGCTATCAGCAGCGATGCCGGGTTCGAGATATTGCACCAGAGGATCTGTGTCGTCGACAGTCCGATTGGTAGGCACCGCGGAAGTCCCGAGTATCACAAGAGGGAGAAGCCACACTACTGCCCTCTGAGTCACCGGCTGCATCTCGTGGGGGATGGAGGAAGAGAGGGAAGGAAGGTTGTCGCGATTGTACTGTGTGGGTCCAGAGATGGGTGAGCTGTCACGGAATCATCAGGAAAAATCAGATTCGCCAATTGGCTGCCAATTATATTGGAACAAACTCTTTGGAAGATCACCACCAAACTTGGGCGACGGCGTCGACGCGAGCGTCAATCCGTCCAATTCTCTAAAGCCTTTTAACACCGACCGTTCCTTAGCTGCCCACTGATTCTAGAAGGCTGGTGCGATCCAAGGCGCCGACTTTACACGCCGACCTTTTTAGACCCAGAACGCGGGTTACTGTTCGCTCCAATCACCTTCCACCATTCCTCCGTCCAATAGGTTCATGACTCTCCGTAGATTCACTGAACGAATACTACTAAATGTGTACCGGGAATCAATGCCGATTCGATTCCACTCAACTGAAATCTGTCTGACCATTTGACAGACTGATTGACCTCAAAAAAAAGTGTGGAAGGCCGCGAAGTGGCCCACCAGCCCCTTATATATATATAAAAAGGCCATTTTTAACCCAACCATGGGCGGATTTGATTTCTACTCTGACAGATGTTAGGGCCGGACAGATAGGTGAATCGCAAGAATTTACATGAATTCACAAGAGCCCAGTGAATGGAGACAGTGACACAAGCTAGCATTGAATCGCTTAGCGCTAACATTCCGCCTGTCCAAGGACAAACACGATGTGGGAATGATTGCGTTACGAACATAAAACTGTAGAGCTGACGAGCGGCACGGCCCGCTACCGGCCGAAGCAGTGCATTGAATATCAATTAAAGGCAGCCCAACGTTCACTGGGTCAACATTAGTACATCCACACCACTTTAGTGTTGAGATATATTCCAAACATGCCGATAAAATAAGGAAGGTCGGGGGTCGTCCAAAGCTCGCTCGGTCGACGCTCGCGCGTCTACCAGCTCGCATTGGGCCACGATACAACATTGAGTTCATCTCAAACAAATTGGCCGGGAGATGCTCATGGTGCCAACAGCTGTACAGTTCAACCGCCAGTATGCCTTCAACTACGCAAAAGCTCAAGTCCACGGAAAATGTTGGGCGTAGAGCGATATGCTCGAGGATTGTGATTTGGGATGAGGAAGATCTACTGACTGAAAACCACAGGGATTCTAATATAGCTGAGAATTTGAGCTGCAGTTGGTGTTCATGGAAGACAGTGAATGCAGCCTCAAGGTCAAGCGAGTGAATACAGAGCAGAACGGCACAAGTCACGATTCTCATTGCTGATATCCACAGCAGGCCCAATTGAATCAATATTTGAGTATGAACCTTGGTCCAGGACAAAAATTTGAGGCAGGCGTGCCGCACAGTTGGCTCAGAAGGGGCTGACCGTGGATGGTCCAGAGCGAGTGGGGATAGAGAGCTCGTCAAGGGACACAGATGGTTAAAAATCCAGGATTGCAGCGGTCATGATGATGCCAGAACAGAGTCCATTTCAGAGACAAAGAATTATTCAGAGCAAACTCAGGGAGAATTAGAAGTAAATTCATGTTGCCTGCCATAGGTGAGATTCAGAGAAAGACGAGGTCAGAAGCCGACACCGCCTAGGTTCAATAGCGACAGAATTCAGACAGCTGCCATGTCAGTGTCACTGCCAAGGATATATTCCGCTTTGAAGTTAAGGGGGATTGTGAGTTTCCTGACGGCAATCGACCGGCACGAGCAGCGGCACAAGAAAGCCGTCGCATTCTGGCAGAGAGAAAAGGTGATGATGCGAAAGATGCTGACAAAAATGTGATGCGGCCAAAATCTAAAAATCAGGCTCTCTGAGACCTGTATCTCATGGTAGCGGGAATGGGCTTATTTTGCACGCTGCACATTGCATACCATGTATGTGGGCCACTCTTACTCCAGTAAACGTGCCACTACATCGTCCCCAGCGCCAGATCTCCCTTGAACTTCAGGCAAGTCATACATCACACAGAATTTACATCGGGGATCTTTGTGAGCATTAGATCCACCTTGCAAAGAATCCTGCTGGTCCGGGTACCCTGACTCATTCAAGCCCACCAATTGTTACCCAACTGCCCTGGCCTGTTGAGCCCACAGAAGATGTGATGGCTGAGCGGTTTCCAGACCTCGGATAGCCTTCAAACTTTGCATGTGGGATCATTTGATCATTCCGCATGTATAACCGCCTCCACAATAACTTCCGGTCATATAGGCCCAATGGAATGCTCAGCAAATGTTTAAATTCCCACATGGACAGGAGATGATTTTCGATACTGTACAGTGGTCAAACCTGGCTGAAAAACTGGGTGGGGGTCTCTGAACATGTAGGAGGATGATGGCGAAAAAAATTCGCTGGTCTGGGCACTGGACAATTTAGGCCGTTTTGTACTGTACATACAAGCCGAGAAACTATTAGAATAGGCATGGGCCCGAGTAAAGAGGGCACGGTAGTACACATCTCGAACGTCACAGAACACGCTTTCAGTCCCGCGGATAACGAGTACTTTGTGCAGACCAAGAAGGAGGATCGGGTTTAATTATGGATTTCTGAAATTATCGAATGTTATTATCGCGCACACGAATGGGATGCCGTTTGGTGGCATTTGGGATTGCGTGTTGGACTGTGGGAATCTCTGTCAGGCACATTGACTGGGTGATACCTCCCAAAGAGTAGCCAGAGGGCCAACAGCGCAAATCAAAATGCTGTAGACATCCCGACAGGGAAAGTTCAAAGTAGGGGATGTAGCGTGCGGGGGTAGTCCGCAACGGGTCGCTGCGATCCAGCCTGATGTGCTGGAGCACACTAGAACTGTCGTGCTCTCACTGCGATTTGTCGCTATCCATGTCTGTGTCCACAGCACCCCCGTTCGCTCGGAGGAATGCAAGATATTAGGCGGGAGAAGGCGACACCGTGCTGGTGAACTTATATTGTAGTAGTGCGTAAGTCTCCAACCATTTCCGTTTGTAAACATTTACAAACGGTAAAAACCGTTTTTATTTTCGTTTAGTTTACCACGGCTGGAAAACGGTAAACAAACCATTTATAAGCGGTTTAAACGGTTAGAAAAATTGTATGATTCATAGGGAGGGTATAATTCAAGGACCCACTGGTATTTACGGTAAAGGTTCCACCAAACGTCGGACCACTGCAGTCACTATACAAGCACGAGAATTGCGTAACAAGAGGCAAATACTTACCCCTTGACGGCAGATAAAATGATGGTAATTTGCAGTTGTTCTGGATTGTTCTGGAGATAACAGAGCTAGGTCGGTCAAAATCGCTGAGAGCATACATTTACAGGTCGCTGATGATCTCCCGCTAACCCGAGTAAAAGAATCCCTTGCCAGGGGAAGATTGACGACCTCCCGGCGGGAGAACATCAATTCGGGAGATTGTCAATTTGGGAAATGGTCAATGCGGGAGATGGTCAATTCGGGAGATGGTCAATTGGAAGCCTGTTGTTGAAGTACGCAATGCACGTGTGATCTTCTTTCTAATAGAATGGGAAATAGTATACCCGGCGACCGCGAGAAGTGCACTGGTTCGAAAAAAGAAACCTAGAAAATACCGTTTATAAGCTGTTTTATACGGTCTATAAACACTTTCTAACCGTTTCCGTTAAGTTCACAGGTTTTCATAAATAAAAACTAAATGGTTGGAGCCTTAGTGGTGCGGAGGGATCGGCTACGAGCTGGGAAGAAGGCCCTGCCGACGTGCCGCGCCTGGGGTGAGGACCGGTATCCGGTATAGACGCCCTCGAGATCGTTGTGCGACGCACAGGGGTCCGCTGACAATTATAGCTGGATCTCTCCCGGCCCAACATGATACTGATATTTTCATATTGAGACCTTGCACAGCTTATCGGGGTTTGGTGGAATTTTCTAACCGATTTGGAAGCTGTGAGCCTGTGAGATCCCACATAGAACGGCATTTAATGTTCTCCCGTCACATCCCGAGGGGCGGCAGCGTCGCATGGAAAGCATCAAGCCAGTTTGGAGGCCCCTCCTTTGCGCAGCTTTTGGGCATGCTCAAAGATAGAACGCCTCGGAGCTGTGTTCCAATCACGCCGGAAAAAGCGATGTTTCAGGGCTCTTGATAATGTTCCTGATACCTTAAGCATCAGGAACAGAATTGGGGACTCTGAAACCTTTGGTTTCTGAAGCCGCAGAAACTGCTCCTGACACAATTGGTTTCAGTGGGCGGACCGGCGGACCGGCACGGCCCGCCGACCGAAACTTATTGTTTCGGCGCCCAAGAAACCTTT
The DNA here is from genome assembly GCA_029378395.1 of Mycena leptocephala. Taxonomy (NCBI): domain Eukaryota; kingdom Fungi; phylum Basidiomycota; class Agaricomycetes; order Agaricales; family Mycenaceae; genus Mycena; species Mycena leptocephala. The sequence goes on from JARJLF010001036.1 coordinate 53,533, forward strand.
CCCGGAACCTTCCGACATTGGGAACGGTTTCTGTGCTATAGAAACCGTTTGTTTCTGGAACAGTTCAGGAGTATCTATTCTGTTCCTGATAGTGCTGGACATCGTTAGGGATCGGCACCGTAACCGTACAATACGGTATACGGCTACGGTTTTACGGCTTCCCGTACCGTCCCGTATAGCCTCTTGTGAAGCCCCGTAAGTTTACGGTACGGTACGGCAATTTTTTATCTCACCAGCCTGGCTGGTAGGAGGGGAATAGAGGTTGAAGACAGACACGGGGAGGTAAGAAAAGATGGAATCCACTATTTTAAATCTCACTGACCTTCCTCCGCCACCGCTGTCGTCGCCCGTACACGCAGTCGTACGGCTTATTACGGCGTCTAGAACCGTACCGTAACCGTCCCGTAAGAGCTCTAAACCCACAATTTACGGTCCGTATCTGTACGGTCCGTACCGTATACGGTACGGTGCCGATCCCTAGACATCGTGGTATAACCAGACTTGGAATGCACGTCGGCTTTACTGCACAAGCGGGATTCCCTCTTATGGAAGTGCGGGTGTGCTGGCAGGCAACACGGCGGCTGCAGGGTCAACATCACTGCATCTTTGGGACGATCGAGAACCAAGCCGCACCAACCCCGCGATGTTCTCCGCGACCCTTGCGCCGGCGATTTCCTCCTGATCGAAAGTCCTCACTCGATGATATCACGTCCGCTGATATCCACTCCGGAAAAAGCGATGTTTCGGGGCTTCTGATAACGTTCCTGATACCTTGAGTCTCTCTGCCGACGCCGGGCTCGGAGGCTCTTCAGCCTGCTCATCGGCCAGTGGAACCACCGTCTGACAGCTTGGATGCCAGCACTCAGCACTGCAGGAGATCCCACTTTGCGAAGCCTTGTGCGAAGCCAGAAGATTCGCCGCGACATACGATCCAGAGGAAGTCTGGATCGATCACGGAATCGTCCACAAGCCGGTGAATCTTTTGCCCTGCCAGCCTCGAATACAGTGTCTCTCCAAACTTGCCGACTATGTATCAAGAACATATTTAGATGACAACCAAACGCCCAGCATTTGACCAGAAAATTTCTCGATAGTCCCCTTTGTCTGCAACACCTCTCGAGTCGTAATCAATGGGGTCGACCGCAAGTACTATCCATGATTTTCCTGACGAAAACCAAAGGAAATCTCAACTTGCGTCGTTGGTATCCGCTCAACGCACCCTCTTGCCTATGGTAATGCAGCATCCTGCTTCCGCATCTTTTTGATGGGCGCCGATTCATCTCTACTTCCTCACACCATGACAAGCACTGAGGATGTCGGATTTGAAGACTCAGCCCATGCTCTTTCACATCCCCGATGACTTCACATATACTACAGAGCTGTTCCCAACCACCCTCGTCTCCCGAGGAAGCGCACATCGCCGTGCGGAACGAGAGGAAGGACATCGTGATTGAGTCACGGAATGGGACGACGGCCAGATCCTAGCGCGAGGTGCACTTTACGCTCGGAGACAAACCTACACGCCCCCCAAACACCATCCACGGCATCGCACGCTTCACTTATATCTTCGATCGCCACAACGACGCAGTGCCATTCAAGGGCCAGTTTGCCCTCGAGATGCACCGGCTGCAAGGCGAGTTCAGGCAGCGCACTCTGAACTCAACCGTTGGCTACCATAGGAACATGGTTATCGACGGCATGGTGCGGTTTACGTCCGACCCCGGCGCCAAGTACGTGTTCACGATCCGCAACACTTCCGCCAAGCCTATCTTCGCGTATCTCTTCTATTTCGATCCGGATGAGTACACGATCCAGGTGTGTAGCATTCTGCTTCAGAATCTCGTGCTGATGATCCCCACTCGCTAGGAGTGGTATACGCACTGCGTTCAGACCCCCTGTAGGCACACCTTTGCCTACGTTTGTCTACATGTGTCCAAGTACGTCGATCGCCGTAGGCAAGGGGACATCGGCACAGTGTTGCCTACGTTCGGCTACGTTCGTCTATGTCGGCCTACATCACGTAGACATACTTTGCCTAAGTGTGTCCACAGCCGTAGACACACCTTGGTTCCCCCACTCATCATAAATGCAAATTTGATATACCAAATAGGTCTACATCCCACTATGTTCGTCTACATTCGTCTACTGCGGTAGACCAACGTAGGCATATGCAGAACAATGTAGACTCACGTACACCAACAGTGTCTACATGATGTAGGCATATGTAGGCAAACGGGTTTGTCTACGTGTTGTCTATGCCGGTAGACACAGTGTGTGCCTACAGGGGGTCTGAACGCAGTGACGCTCGGGCGCTCTCTGACAATGTGGAGTCGAAGACGATCGGCTGGGACACGGAACAGGCCTTGGAGTTCGCGCTCCTGCCCGGCTAGGAGGATAGCTCTGGCTTCCTCAAGACGTTCATCGCGAACGAGTATGTGTGACTGGAATGGGAGCAGAAGTCGCCGTTTCACCCGGCGTTCAAGCCTTCTGGAGCCACAGCCTTGCATGCGCTGGATCAGTTCGGGACAACTGAGTGGGATGCCCTGACGGTTATGCTGATGATGACGGTGCAGTGAGGTGCACAATGTATTGTGAGGTTTCATGGACTAAACACCGTTCATGTTTTCTCATCTCATTTTGAGATCGACAAGACATCATTTTTCTTTTCTTTGTATTGCCACAAACGAAGACGAAATTTCTTTTACACTCGCTCTCCCATTAGATTTGCACCGGCCTTCTGCTCCTCGGAGTTGGATTGCAGGTGAGTGGGAGATGCTGCAAGTTTGTGGCATCTGCGTGCGGTATCAGGATGGGCCCCGATACATTAACCTTTTCCGGTTTGAGAGGTACTCCAGGGTCCAGTGATCGATAGCGTTGAGGTGGGCATTCACTCCGGTACTACGCGGCCTCGTTTGTGCTCATACACCAATTTCGCAGAAGAATTAGTTCAAATTCTTGTCGCGGTCACTTTTCGTCGTCTCATCTTGAGCACGCTCTTGATCTTGAATCGATAAAATACCGCTCTTCGCCTAATCCACTGTGGATTTCTCAGGTTTCCCGGGGTTCCCAGCAACACTCGGGAAGCAGATCAGAAGTAGGACTGGTAAGGGCCGTCACTTCATCATACAGCTTTCGGTGGCCAGCGCTCATTTATTCCCCCGGACAAACTCGCGTTGGGAGGGTCGATGGGGGCGGTACGGTGCAGAGCGCCAGGGAAGCGTAGACGAGCATGAAGTGAATTGCGTTGTGCTGTCCGCTCGCGTGCCAGGGCGTGTGCATCTGCGAGCGTTTATACGATGCTTCTCCGAGCGACTACAGGGTACGTTGTTCCCGTGCGTGCTACTTTCTAAGGCTGACTATCATCTACGAGACGTTCACATTGGGAGTACCCGCTGACGTCTTTTTTTTTTAGATCACCGTGGTCCCGAAGAGGGACTCTGGTATTTTCCGTTAATGAGCTAAACGGTTGCTTCTTTACTTATATGTAACACGTTTATATATGGCTGTGCTCGTGTACATGTCAGCCTTCCTTGCATCCAGTACAATGGCTTTAAATACACCGGTGTAACAATATTGGCCTGCCGTCTTGTGGTCCCTTATGCGGGCCAGAACTAGATGCGACTCAGAGGAAAAGTTCCTCTGGCTACTGGGGATACTGTACAGTTTCGCTCAATTCTTATGTCACGAGTCACAGGGCCCAAAATTTAAGAAAATTTTCGCACCTGTAACGGTCACCGATGGGGATGTTCGAATGTGACAAAAAAGTCACGAAGTCGGCAAAAAATGGCCCAATACATCCAATTTTCGCGTGCACAGTGCGGTTCAACTTGAAGTTATCCCATCTGGGTCTGCAGGCATCTAGATGCCAGTCCAGCGCACCGTGTGTTTGGCACAACACAATTCAAAGAACATGGGCTTTGCCTCAGCCTCATTGTGCCACTATTCAATGGCCTCTCAACCCCTAACCATTTTTCTTCCTCTTCCTTGATACTCGCCACCGGCAGAAAAAAACCCCCGCAAAAATACATGTCTAGGCTGTAATTGTGTACAAGAAAGAAAGGAGAAGATAAATCTAGAAGTAAACTAGAAACCATACATCTCCTCAACTACTCTGGACAGAAAAAAGCTGTGGGTATCACTGTAATGGGCTAAAAGATGCCGTGTACCGGGGACGCTGAGGCGCTCTCACGAAATGCTGAGTTTGACGTGATCGGGCCTAAATTGTACTTTTGGTCTTTAGGTGGTGTTTTCTTGGCATAACAATGCGTGCCGTCCTTATCTACTTATTCTGCTGTTAAAACTACTTTTCTGAGAATGTCCGAGAGGTGCCCCGCCATTTTCCACAGGATTTTACAGGATTTACGATTTTTTTGTTCATGTCACAGCGGCCGGGTGGATTTACGAAAACTCAAGTTCGAATGTGCGGGTCACAGGTCACAGCCAAAGAGAATTGAGCGAAACTGTACAGTACACTCGTCATGTAGCAGCCCATCCGATGGTCATCGTTCCCTACTTCTACCACGTTCTCAGAGTCTCGTTTCCTCAGATCTGGAGTGATCACCTCGCCACGTCATAACTTCCTTGAATAGGGTAGGGAGGGTTCAGCGGACCTTATTTCACTTTTTGTGGAAGAGATTTCCTGGCGGTCACCCCTTGCCGGCGATGGTGAGAATCGCGTCAAATTTTTAGACTGAAGTATTTGTAAACATGGAGTATGGCATGGCTCCAGAAGGAAGGGACAATGTCGCAAGGAGGCTCAACACTCCAATACGGTGTCAGAAATATTGAAACTTGACGATTTTAGGCTGGGGAGATTCGAAAAGATCTCCGCAGAAAGTTGGCACCGAGGGTGGCGACGATTGTGGGGGACCTGGGAACAGCGGCCTCGAGAAATATCCGACAGGAATGAAAGAGCACAACGAACCCAATTCGCGATGAGGGTAGCATCCAGTAGACAAAATTCGTGAACAAAGCTGCGGACTGGAAGCCAGATCTTGAGGCTTGTAGTGGAATTGACTCTAGATTTAGATTTGAAGCGCATTGAGACATTGCAATTTTGTAATTGCGGCCATAGCGAAACACCAGCTCCATAGATATCCAGAGTCTTCGGTCCCATTAGAAACGATGCAAAATGTTTGCGTGCAACCCGAGGAATGGACATACTGTACTATTAAATTCAATTTGTCAAGGGGTGTGACGCGTGACCCGAAATATCATTTCGTCAATTCGTCAAAGGGTCCCCAGCTGCGTGACAACCCCCAAAATTTCGTCAACCCCTGAAAATATTCCAGGGGTTGTAAGGCATGTAGAATAACCATTAGGATGACTTATGAATCATCTGAGAAATTTATTTGAGCAAATCTGTTGTTGAACAGGAAAAATTCCATTTTTCACCGTTGAACTTCGGTTGAATTTGGTCTGAAACACGATGTTTGTGAGGTTTGAAACAAGAAACCTTGAGAATGACGAGAAAATTGTAGGGAGAGTGTCCGCAGCTAAGTAAACTTGCTCAGAGCATCCCTGAACCGAAATTTTGAACCAACCGTGACGAAAAGTATATTCGTCAAGAACCTCCGTGACGCGTGACAAGGTTCCAAAATTCGTCACGTCAAGCACCCCCGTGACGCGTGACTGACGAATTGATTTTAATAGTACAGTAGATAGGCTCGTGACTAACCGCGTCCGCCTCACGTGGCTGCGCTTATCACGATCGGCAAAGCGGCTGGGATCTTTAGTTGCCATTTTGGCAGGGCCCGCCAAACCTGAGTTGGGACTTTGGATTTTCAGCCTCCCGCACCCTCGGACAAAGTGTAAAAACTTTTATAGGGAAAGGTGGTCAGTTTTCAATTCTGAGTTGAATGAGACAAACTTGTTACGGATTTTGGCCAAAAAATCAATGGTGCTCCTTTGATGTAGAATGGAAAATGAAACAACTTTCTCTATACAACTTGTGCCTTGGGCGGCTTTGTTTGGAGAGTACGGGAGAAGAGAGCTGAGCAGAGGAAGAGCAGAAAATCCTAAGTCCGAGATCAAGTTTCGCGCACTGCGGCGGCCGAAGGATTTTTGGACCAAAAACATGACATCCAAACATGTCTCTTTGGCCAGTTTTTTGGCCCCCTTGGAACATGAGCTGAAACAGATGGATTTTCCATCCTCTTTTTGTACTCTTAAAATGATGCCTCTTCATGTCCAAAGTCCAGCAGAAATATACCTTATTTTTGGCGGTGTTTTTCATGCAAAGAAAAGACCTTAGTTTGGGACCCAAACGGCGAAATTAGAGAGCTTGCGCAAAAGCCGCACGAGCCGCATGCGGCTTTTGGGCATTGCGCGAAGCCGCATGCGGAAATCAAATTTGAGGTTACTGAGAAACCAAGTCGATGGAAGGGTAGTTGGATCCAAGGACAAGTATGGGTGAGTGAAGAAATATCATTTGTGCCTCAACTGCTGTGTGCAAGACGCGAAAAGTGTGGGAAGTCTGAGTGGAGCTGGACCGATGGCTGGAAAAAACGGCCCCCCTGGTTGCGCATTGATCGAATACCCATTTGGATGAATGCAATACAGTGTCACTGAGACCGGAGGTAGCATTGGATTCACAAAAACATAGAGGGAACAAGGCAAAAATCTTGTAATTTTGCGCAATGCCCAAAAGCCGCATGCGGCTCGTGCGGCTTTTGCGCAAGCTCTCTATTTCCTTTGTTCTCTCCCTGTTTCGGCGTCGAAAACCCTTGTCAAAAATAATCCATTTTTGGATGTATTTTTGCGACGCAAATAGACATCATGTTCGGGGTCGAATTTGGTGTAGAAAATAGGCCTAAGAAGGAATCTTTTGGAGTTGATTTTACATCACATGTGAAACATATTTCCAAACAGGATGACACGTTTGGATGCCATGTTTTGGTCCCAAAAATCCTTCGGCCTCCGCTGTGGCGGGACCTGCCAAAATGTCAACCAATGATCGCAGCCATTTTAGGAAACCTCTTGATCCCTTTGCTTGTCTCGTGATCAAGAGTCCTGTGACCTAAAACGTACTGGTTGCGAGTCTAGGACATAGAGTGTGTGCAGACCGGGAGGCGTACGGGAGCAAGAGAAGCATGCCTTCGATTCCGGTCATTTGTACCCCCGGGATGTAGTACGTGGACGCAGGTGATAGGAATGTATCGGTTGTGCATTGAGACTGTTTACAGCCGATTGCAGAACCGAAGGCGCGGATCGAAAATTTGCCATTTTGGGCGGTGTTCAAAGAATTGCCCATTTCTCGGTCAGTTCTGCCCAGATTGACATGAGATATAGCTAGTTCTTCTGTAATAATTCTTGTGCAATTATTCATAGAAACAAATCTCGAAATATATTATGCGGTGCACCTGCCAGCATTTGAGGCTCATTGGACCATGAATCCAATTAGCTCGCCCAGATCTTGTCTAAAGAGCTTCTTTGAACAAGATCTGGGCGAGCAAATTGGATTTCATGGCCCAAAGAGCCTCAGATGCTGACAGGCAATATATTGTAGAATTTTTTTCTATGACTAATTGCACACGAATTATTCCGGAGGAACTAGCTATATTGCGTGTCAATCTGTGCAAAACTGGCCGAGAAATGGGCACTTCTTCGGTTCTGCAATTGGCTGTAAAGCGCGACAACCCTAGAATCAATTAGATTCAATGACTTTCCACGATTGCGGTGCATTCTATTGGGCACAGAAAGAATAAGAACACCAAAAGTGGGTAGGTGATTATCGGAATGCTGTGAGCATTATGGCATAGCTATTGTAGGCATATTTTGAAGCTCAGAGCAGAACCAGACAGAACGAGGTAGCCACAGCCTGTACAGGGTTAGAACAAACAAAGCCCAACAAAACCTCGTCTTTTTGTTCAGTAGACAACAGCCTCACATCATGCACAGCTGCTCTATATATTCCACACTGCCTTCACCTTACATCACTGACAATAATGACAGCCGCGCATCAGCGTGCTTGATTCTAACCGGTCAGGTATGATGTCAGATGAAGGCTGTGCGGTCGGGTATATAAAGGCAGCTGTGTATGATATCTCTCTTTGATCCCCTCAGCTGAAGCTTGCTTGAATGCCGTCACAATGTTGTTGGTCCCCCGTGCTGGCATGGCTGACTGGAAAGCAAGCTTCGGACTCAAATGAAGGCTCAAGTTCTGACAGTAGTGAAAACTCTTTGGATCTCTTTGTGATGGCTGTGAGTGTATGAGCTAGTGAAGGGAGGAGCTGAGGAGATTAACAGGATGCATATCAGAGCAGGGGAGATTTGACTGATCTCGAGGCTGCCCTGCAGAACTATCAAGAAGCATTGGCACTGATACCTGAAGGCCACCCAGATCGTGCAGGACATCTGCAGAGTTTGGCTGTGTCTTTCACAGACAGATATCGGAGATTGGGAGATTTGACTGATCTCGAGGCTGCCCTGCAGAACAAGCAAGAAGCATTGGCACTGACACCTGAAGGCCACCCAGATCGTGCAGGACGTCTGCAGAGCTTGGCTGTGTCTTTTACAGACAAATATCGGAGATTGGGAGATTTGGCTGATCTCGAGGCTGCCCTGCAGAACGACCAAGAAGCATTGGCACTGACACCTAAAGGCCATCCAGATCGTGCAGGATGTCTGCAAGGCTTGGCTGTGTCCTTTGGGAAACGATATCAGAGATTGGGAGATTTGACTGATCTTGAGGCTGCCCTGCAGAATGGCCAGGAAGCATTGGCACTGACACCTAAAGGCCACCCGGATTGTGCAGGACGTCTGCAGAGCTTGGCTGTGTCTTTCACAGACAGATATCGGAGATTGGGAGATTTGACTGATCTCGAGGCTGCCCTGCAGAACAAGCAAGAAGCATTGGCACTGACACCTGATGCCACCCGGATCGTGCAGGACATCTGCAGAGCTTGGCTGTGTCTTTCACAGACAGATATCGGAGATTGGGAGATTTGACTGATCTCGAGGCTGCCCTGCAGAACGACCAAGAAGCATTGGCACTGACACCTAAAGGCCATCCAGATCGTGCAAGATGTCTGCAAGGCTTGGCTGTGTCTTTTGGACAACGATATCAGAGATTGGGAGATTTAACTGATCTCGAGGCTGCCCTGCAGAACAAGCAAGAAGCATTGGCACTGACACCTAAAGGCCACCCGGATTGTGCAGGACGTCTGCAGAGCTTGGCTGTGTCTTTCACAGACAGATATCGGAGATTGGGAGATTTGACTGATCTCGAGGCTGCCCTGCAGAACAAGCAAGAAGCATTGGCACTGACACCTGAATGCCACCCGGATCGTGCAGGACATCTGCAGAGCTTGGCTGTGTCTTTCACAGACAGATATCGGAGATTGGGAGATTTGACTGATCTCGAGGCTGCCCTGCAGAACGACCAAGAAGCATTGGCACTGACACCTAAAGGCCATCCAGATCGTGCAGGATGTCTGCAAGGCTTGGCTGTGTCTTTTGGACAACGATATCAGAGATTGGGAGATTTAACTGATCTCGAGGCTGCCCTGCAGAACAAGCAAGAAGCATTGGCACTGACACCTGAAGGCCACCCAGATCGTGCAGGACGTCTGCAGAGCTTGGCTGTAGCTTTTACAGACAGATATCAGAGATTGGGAGATTTGACTGATCTTGAAGCTGCCCTGCAGAATGACCAAGAAGCATTGGCACTGACACCTGAATGCCACCCAGATCATGCAGGATGTCTGCAAGGCTTGGCTGTGTCCTTTGGACAACGATATCAGAGATTGGGAGATTTGACTGATCTTGAGGCTGCCCTGCAGAACGGCCAGGAAGCATTGGCACTGACACCTAAAGGCCACCCGGATTGTGCAGGACGTCTGCAGAGCTTGGCTGTGTCTTTTACAGACAGATATCAGAGATTGGGAGATTTGACTGATCTCGAGGCTGCCCTGCAGAACAGGCAAGAAGCATTGGCACTGACACCTGAATGCCACCCGGATCGTGCAGGACATCTGCAGAGCTTGGCTGTGTCTTACACAGACCGATATCAGAGATTGGGAGATTTGACTGATCTCGAGGCTGCCCTGCAGAACAGGCAAGAAGTGTTGGCACTGACACCTGAAGGCCATCCAGATCGTGCAGGATGTCTGCAAGGCTTGGCTGTGTCTTTTGGACAACGATATCAGAGATTGGGAGATATGACTGATCTTGAGGCTGCCCTGCAGAACGACCAGAAAGCATTGGCACTGACACCTAAAGGCCACCCAGATCATCCAGGACATCTGCAGAGCTTGGCTGTGTCTTTCACACACAGATATCAGAGATTGGGAGATTTGACTGATCTTGAGGCTGCCCTGCAGAACAGGCAAGAAGCGTTGGCACTGACACCTGAATGCCATCCAGATCGTGCAGGACATCTGCAGAGCTTGGCTGTGTCTTTTGGACAGCGATATCAGAGATTGGGAGATTTGACTGATCTCGACGCTGCCCTGCAGAATGGCCAGGAAGCATTGGCACTGACACCTGGAGGCCACCCAGATTGTCCAGGACATCTGCAGAGCTTGGCTGTGTCTTTTACAGACAGATATCAGAGATTGGGAGATTTGACTGATCTCGATGCTGCCCTGCAGAACAGGCAAGAAGCGTTGGCAATGACACCTGAATGCCACCCAGATCGTGCAGTACGTCTGCAGAGCTTGGCTGTGTCTTTTGGACAACGATATCAGAGATTGGGAGATTTGACTGATCTCGAGGCTGCCCTGCAGAACGGCCAGGAAGCGTTGGCACTGACACCTAAAGGCCACCCAGATCATCCAGGACATCTGCAGAGCTTGGCTGTGTCTTTCACACACAGATATCGGAGATTGGGAGATTTGACTGATCTCGAGGCTGCCCTGCAGAACGACCAAGAAGCATTGGCACTGACACCTAAAGGCCATCCAGATTGTGCAGGATGTCTGCAAGGCTTGGCTGTGTCTTTCACAGACAGATATCAGAGATTGGGAGATTTGACTGATCTTGAGGCTGCCCTGCAGAACAAGCAAGAAGCATTGGCACTGACACCTGAAGGCCACCCAGATCGTGCACGACATCTGCAGAGCTTGGCTGTGTCCTATACAGACAGATATCAGAGATTAGGAGATTTAACTGATCTGGAGGCTGCCCTGCAGAACAACCAAGAAGCATTGGCACTGACACCTGAAGGCCACCCAGATCTTGCAGGACGTCTGCAGAGCTTGGCTGGTTCTTTCACAGACAGATATCAGAGATTTGGAGATTTGACTGACCTGGAGTCCACATTTTCCAATTATGCTCTTTCTTTTGAAGGCAGCACTTCAGACCCTGTTGCTTCCTGGAAAGCAGCTCTGAGCTGGGCATCCCTGGCACAAGAACACCGGCCTTCAGATTGTTTAAAGGCATATTTAGCTGCATTTCACCTCCTACCTGACATTCTCTGGCTTGGTAACTCCTTACTTGTTCATCAAGATGCAACCAGGAGAATCAACATTACCCATGCAATCTCTGATGCTGTTACCATCTGTATTGAGCAGTTCAATCTGCCCCTTGCCATTGAGCTCCTTGAGCAAGGGTTGGCAACCACATTTAAACAAATGCTACAGCTGAAACCCAGTAGTGATACACTTCTGCCTAAAGCCGATGCTGACCGGTTGGAACTGCTTTCCTCTGAACTCTTCAGTGGAACATCTGAAAATCCCCAGAGGGCTGCCATCAAAAGGAATGCCTTGATCAAAGATATTCAGACCCATCCTGGCTTTGAACACTTTCTACTGCCTCACCCTTACAAGCATTTGTGTCAAGCATCTCAAAATGGGCCCATCATAATTCTCAATTCCCACAATGATCACTGTGATGGCATTATTCTACTTCATCCAACACTGGACCCCCTCCATGTCCCACTTCCTGGTGTTACATTACATGAGCTGGAACACCAACAAACTAGCCTTAAGGATTTTATTCTCCACCAGAACATCAGATCCAGAGAGGCAGAATCAATACGTCTCCATGGGAGAAAAGAGGGATGGAAGTCCACTGAGCAAATTTTTGAAGACATGCTAGCATGGCTTTGGAGTTGCATTGTTGTTCACATTTACAAGGCCATGGAATTAGTGAGTCTAATAAATCTTCATCCTCGTGTCACACTAAATTCAATATTTCCCTTCCAGCGTGGCATTAATGACGGTCGACTGTGGTGGTGCCCTATGGGTATGTTCACCGGCTTGCCGTTGCATGCAGCAGCTCCATCCAATCAATTTGTCCAGTCTTATACATCAACCTTGGAAGCACTTCTTGATGCCAATTCAAAGAAGCCTCCCAGCTCCATGCAGACCGTTGGCGTAGTTGGAGTAACACATCATGGACCTGCTGGAACAGGAGCACTTCCTGGAGTTCAGCAGGAAATTATGAAAATTGTTTCCATTGTTGGTGAACAGAATGTTCAGAGTCTTCTCGGACACCAAGCCACCGTGGAAGCGGTGAAGCTTCAGCTCCAAGATTGTTCCTGGGTCCACCTAGCTTGTCACGGACAGCAGAATTCGCATGACCCTCCAAAGAGTTGCCTTCAGCTATATGAAGGCAGCCTAGACTTGGAAACCATTCTTCGGATGCCACTTTCCCATGCTGAATTTGTGTTTCTTGCTGCATGCCAGACTGCTATGGGGGATTCAGAGCTGGCCAACGAATCATTTCATCTGGGAGGTGGATTCATTGCTGCAGGCTTTCGTGGAGCAATCGGAACCATGTGGTCTATGCTTGATCCGGATGGGCCAGTGCTTGCTGAAGCATTTTATACCCACTTGTTTGGCAATGGCAAAAAGCCTCAAGCAACCGACGCAGCAAAGGCTTTGCAGTTGGCAGTGAGGAAGCTGTGTGATTCCGGAGTTTCGCATGAGCGCTGGGTACCATTTATTCACATTGGAATCTAATGTTGTAGTTGACTTTATGCAATCCCTTTCTATTATTTCTCGTCAGAGTAGCACATAAGTATTTAATTTTCTCTCCCTCCTCGTCGCCAACATCTCAAAATTTAAAGCTGCTCTCAATAAGCAGGAGGCAACCTCGCACTCGCGCTCCGTCCCAGACTCACATCCAACTCCAACCCCTCATCGCGATGGCGCTCCCTCCCCTCCGAGTGCACCTCGAGCCATGGCTCCCATTCCTTTTCTTGTGCCTCCTCGAGCAACGGAGACGAGGGTGCACCAGCACCATAGCCTACTGCGGGGATTCGCGCCCCCACCCGCACCTGCACCCGCCCCTCTCTAGCGCGGCCCTGCCTGCCCTCTTCTCCCCACCTCTCTCGCACTACTCCCGCTGAGACTCGCCGTCCCCGTCTACATAGTTGCCGCCCCGTTCTGTACCACAGAACGGTGGCTATATTGTACCATAGCCACTGTGGCTATACTGTCCCACAGCCACCGTTCTATGGTACAGAACAGAGCGGCAGCTATATAGGGTCAAAATGGAGCGGCAAACTAGTAGGATAAGATAGATAGGACACTCCTCGGCCCAGAGGGGTAATGGATGGGGGGGGCCGTCCGGGGGATTATATGGGTTAGGATAATGAAGGGGTGGATTAAACCTGTGAGCCAAGCCAGTCCTCTCGAATGATGGTATGCAAGTCGTATTCTGCGCGCTCTACGGTGCCCAAGTTTGCTCGCAGGCTTGTTAAGGCCTCGGTATCACCAAAAAATTGCTGACAGGCAGTGTCAGGCACAAAGCTCATATTCAATGACATGTAAACATATGGAAGATAATATTCAGCCTATCCATGAATTTCAAGTTGACACCCCCGCGCACTAACTTAGCTGACTGATGACTGATCTACATACGACATAGGTAATTATAAGCCTGCGGACTAACAAACTGGATACTCCGACTGCCGAGGCATACAGCGGCAGTGTCCACAGAGGCCTAACCAAACTTTCCATTCTTCTCCTGTTGAATGGAACCGGAAGAACTATTGAAGTTTGGGGCCTCCGCATGATTACCTGCTGTACCAAAATCCCAAGCGCGCAATGTTCCACAAATTACGTTTGGCTGTGGCGCGACAGTGCCAAGGATCTCACAGGTTCTCCAGTCCCATAGATTGGAAGTTGCATAGTGAGGATAAATATGAGAAACAAAAAGGACTTAAATTCCCTGCTCATTCCATATACAAGATTAAATACCCCGGGAAGGTTGGATCTTGACTAATCTTAGGTTTTTGATTTGGTCCTGGAGAGGTATCCAGAGGAATCTCTCTGACTTGTGGTTGGAGTATGATCTCAACCTCATTAGACTGCGGCCGGTACCACCGTGGAAGTGTGCTGCTGTGAAGGACTGCGGTGACCCAGCTACACATTTCCTTTTTTCTTTCTTCTGGTGCGCCCTTCACGCGACACACCGTAAAATGAGGGATGAACCAAGAAATCAGCTCCAGATGTTGAACGCAGTTCTCCCAGTGAATATGTCCACCTTCACTGATTACTTTCAACACTTCGAACCTTGTCTTTTCAGCTGAGGTTGAACACGCCTCTCATCATCATCAAAAAATTCCTAAAAGTCAATTGCGGAATTCTCTGAAATAAGGATTAATCGTCCAAATGCAATGAAGCTCTTGTCATATGTTGACTGTCATTAGGTTTCCTAATACCCCCGCAATACACCGCCACACTGGAACGGACAAAATGGTTCGATAGTTTGAGTGCCACGGGAATGCTGCAAGATTCTCTTTCCACAGGTACTCATAAATTCAGCTAAATCACTGTCACCGATGTTTTTAACCGTATCTACAGACCAATTCACGATGATACTCGCAGCTGGCCTCAGACCTTGTTAAGGCCACTGCATGATACTGCAACAAAATTGCAGTGCGACGAGTTAGGCTCAGAAATGGTGCTGCTCTCCTGTGGAAAGAAGAACAGACACAGTGGAGAATTGCCATTGAGATGCAGTGCCGTAGTATTGCATCAATGCGGGACACCGTATGGATGAAGAGGCAATCCCATGAACCAGAGCATGAATGGCATAGAGATGAATTGTGCAGGTCATGGGTATAAGATTACCTCAAGGACACGGTGCGTGTAGTTGGGCATCATGCGGAGAATATAGTACACCTCAGCCAATATACGCCGCGTGCCCAGTCCTGAAAGTCCATCTGGAACTCAAATATTCACTCAAGGTCAGTACCCGCAATTCACCCCAATGTAGGTCCTGTAACTGTGTCCACTGGGACAATGGTTTTAAGGCATTAATCCATTCAATAATTAGTCTGTGCATTGAGTCTCAGGTGGATGGTACTGTCGAACGCTGCTGAGAATTAGACTGCTATACTACAAAATAGGCAAGCCTCTTCAGCGAAGATCGCTGTCTGCACATGGATTGGCTGTTGCTACCCTCTCCGTAGACCACAATATTAAGGGCATCGTGAGATGTTCCAGAAGATTTCTAGTTGAACCATTTGAACCGTGAGAACCCTGAATACCGATCAACCCTGCTCTCGAGTTGATGTTTGAAACAGAAAATTAAACTGCTCTCCACTTCAATCATTCACCCTGACTTTTATTTGTTGAGATATCAGAACAAATCACTTCATGGATTATTGGGAGGTGAAGTTGAACCACATCCAACCAGTTTGAAACACTCAGTCGAGCAACGGGGGTCGTCGGACATGCAGAGTGCAAATAAAATGCTGCAAAATTGCTGAGCACCTTCTGCTAATCTAATTTGAGCTTGGGCCGCTCAGGCTATGGTCTGCAAGTGGTTTAGTACATTGTTTGGATAGCAAGAACTTGTGGTCGTATTCAACCTGAACAAGGGGATATTGAATATAGTATGTCCACGTAACTCACATAATGCGCCATGTGAAGTACTATCCCAGCTGGAGTTCAAAATGACTGGTGTGCACTGCCGCCAGGTTGTCATACAAGCAACCCAGAATTAATAGACAGGATGCGCAAAAGCCACAGGAGCCGCATGCAGCATTTTGTACATTGTGCAAAGCCGCACGGCAAATTGAAATCTGAGAGGTGTCAATTAACTATTGTATTATAAGCTTACCTGAGGCAAGGGAGAGGTGCTGTGGGGAGAGGGAAGATCCTTGGCATTGCCTCTGCTGCATGGTAGACGTGAAAATATAGGAAAAGTGAGTGATGCCTTTGTCATGCTTGAAAAATGCGGCCTCCCATGGCTGCACATCCAAAACATAGCACTCCTGAGAGTGGGATATGAGATTTAGGAGGCATTGAAGGGTACTTCAAAAGACAAGAACGAAGAACAGCGAAGAAAAAGCCGCGGCATTGCACAATGCACAAAATGCCGCATGCGGCTTGTGCGGCTTTTGCGCATCCTGTCTAATTTGTTCAATAGACACCAGTATTTTCAAACATGGTTCGCGGAGATTCAATGTACCTCCATGTCCTATTTGAGGCCTCCGTCCAGCGGATTGGTGGGAGGGCCATTTTGAGGGCATCAATGACTGTGTATGCGATCTTATTGCCCGTAGACTGCCGGGAAATCACGTTATCTGAACTAAAGAATGTTGAAAGTCATATACAATATTATGTCCAGTTGACTAGTCCTTAATTTTCAAGTGAAGACAACATTGTGATTCGCCTCTGGATCAATCTGAGCTAAGGGAACACTGCCGCGCACTGACGCGGCGCTGCGGGGAATTGCCGAGGCAGTGCAGGGAATTGACGAGGCATTGCGGAGAACTGCCGCGGCACTGCGGGGAACTGCCGAGGGATTGACACAGCAGTACGGGGATGTGATGCGGCGCTGCGGGGATGTGAGGGGACAAGTGTCGCACAGATGTTGGTATATTCTAAGTTGCTCAAAGCTCTTCAAAGGTGAGTTGAACATTATTATGCTGTAACAGCGAGGTCTGACTTCATTTGTGAAGGAAACCCGGGAACTCCTGCTATTTTATGGAAGTCATTTGGCTCACGAACTCTTTCAATTGATGTCCTTGGGTGTTATATATGGTTGCACAATATTTTTATTGGCGCTGGGGCATGGAGTTTGTGGTTGAGATCCATCTTGGGACGAGTCCGATATATGGTTGGAATTTTATTCGAAGATTTTCTTGTTCTAACAGATGTATTTAACAGCAAGGACATTTCCCCCACCTTATTTGAGCTTTCCAATGTGCTGTGGAAGGAGATACATAGTTCGTGGCACTTTTCCCCTGCCACGGCAATTGTACAGCCACCGCCGCGTCAATTCCCCGCAATGCCGCGTCAGTTCCCCGCACTGCCGCGGCAGTCGCGGCATTTTCTCCGGGCCCGATATAAGAGGTTTGGGAGAACGCACGCAGCTTAAAGCATCGTTTCCGGAAAACTGCTCGGCAGACTAAATAGAGCTCAGGCCCGGGACAGTATTTCACAATCTCCATGAGAAGTTCGGTCCGAAGGTCAGGGAGTGAAGGCATGGAGTTCCTGGAGCGGCGGAAACTGACTGAGGTTGTAGGTGTACGTCACCAACTCAGAGCAGCACAGCCTTCGGTAAAGGTGAGATTAGCATTTGCCGAATCGGGCAATGCCACAATTTGGTGGTGGCTCATAACTGAGTAATTACAAGGGTCTGGTAAAAATGACGCGGGGTGACGCGGACTCACGCGGCACTGACGCGCATTGACGCGGCGGTGGCTGTGCCATTGACGCGGCATCGGCGCGCCGCCTGTAACTTTTCAACGAAAGTTCCCTATGCCCTAAATCGAGCTTGGGCTCGTTTTAAGCCAAAAAATCCCACCTTGAAATTTCTTCAGTCAACACCAGGAACGACCTATGTATGGTTGGTTTGAGGTCGATGTACTCAGGATGAATGGTCTTCAGTTAGATTCATCTCGAATCAAGCTTCCATTAGCTGGTATTTCATTGTTATAGGTCTTCAGTCAATTTCGCGTGCATGTTCTGAATACAGCATGCGAACCAGCAAGGATAACTTTTTTGACGCCAGAGTTCATTTGATAAAATGTCTGGTAACTAAGTAAACCAGTCCAGACGTGGTGAATAAATCTGCTTGTGTTCTTCAAGGGAATCGTGGTCAGCACATTTGGTTCTGCGGAGGGATTGACAAACGGCTGTACATCTGTCTTGCCTCCTGTGCCCATCTCTGTGGTTGAACCCACCTTGGCATTGTACGCTGCTTCGGTTCCAGTCCTTTATGCAAGAAATCGATGGTCCGCCCTATCACCCACCATCATCATCCCTTGGGGCTCGATAATTGAATACCCCGGTACATGTGGTTCCGTGTATACACCTTCCTCCATCGAAAAAGATTTGATACTCGCCGCATAAATACCTGTGTATATGCTATACAATGATGGCCTTCGCCGAGACAGTGCAAGCGAGGAGTTTTTATTACTTCTGGGTCATTTCTCACCTTCACGAGTGATCGTGTGGCTCACTGTATGACAGCGTCGCATCATGTTGGGATATGAGCACTCGGGCACATGACCGAGCCTCGGGGATGCGTCGGGCATGAACAGACTCATCGTGAATCATACAGAGTCAATTGGAAGACTCGTGAATATTATGGAACATTTTACTTATGACTCAAATAGACTCACAGAGAAGTATAAATACAGTAGCTACAGAGGGAGAATCCTCACGAGCTTGTACCACCCCGGCTTCACCGTCATCGTGTAAATCTTATATTGATTGAACTGAATATTGCGTGAACTTAAGGATCGAACTCCTTCAAGCAGAAACTCCAACACATCAGTACATGTTAACGCTGGTACTGGTACATCACTTGCATCTGGAATAACAACATACAGAACTCACTGAAATTGAGCAACAGAGCATCCAGAACTCAGCATTTGGATTGTTATGTTGCGTGTGACTCCACCAAATACACTGTACCAAAGACGCAAGAACTCGTCAATCGTGACGCGCACTGACGCGGCATGCAACTGACGCACAACAGACACGGCATTGGCGCGTTACTCCCAAGATCACATCATCTTAAAATTGGCCAGCAAAATCTAGTTGAAATGCATAATTGAATGTTCCTGATGTTGTAGAAGCACAGGTGCGACAGTGCCCTGTTCTTGAATCATTTGACTCGAGAATCACTGAGTGTTAACCAGACTCTCCCGAATTTATAGTCCAATCAAGAGCACTCACAATGGTTGAGGGATAGATTCAGCGGAACTTTGACAAGAGTGGATGAATACGTGATGGTTAACCCAGCCATTACGTCTGCTTCGAAGGTTCAATCCTGGGTGCATTTCCAAATGGCCCAGCCTCAGAATACAATCTCAAGTATTTCAAAGAAACAGAACAAGATGTTCAGTTGTACTTGCCACATGAATAATGATGTTTGCGCACTGTAAATTTAGTCCAACCTTTTGGCTTATGACGAATTTGAGAATGGGAAGGTGTAGTAAAGACATTCATAGTAGCAGATTGGTATTCCTGCATTGCGAATGATGAATAATGAGATCCAAATGAGCACAGTAGTGGTGGCATTGACGCGCCGACTGGCGCAGCATTACATGAGATGCAAAGATAAACTTCTTGTTGACGGCCACAGAAACCAGGTTAAATGTTTGCTTTCAAGTCCTCGTTATTATACGGTTAGCACACTGACCATTTCAAGTATTGGAGGTAGTAATTGAACTCTGGCATTGACACGGGCTGAAGCGGTATTAACGCGCGTTGACGCGGATTGACGCGGCAGTGACGCGCAGTGACGCGGCACTGACGCGGCATCGGCGCGCAACTGCTGCGCAGTCGACGCGGCAAGGCCAAGTTCATTCGGTCTTCAAATGCTCCAAAAATTATCAAAAGGTGTTTGATTCTGGCTCTCAAAGAATGCACAGGCCAATACACGATAGTGCAACGTCATATACACCTTAAAACCACAACTTATTGCCTGGAAATGGACTTTTGACCCCACTATCATCTATCCCATCTTGTATTCACCTCAAAAACCTTAAAGGGGCCATCGGGGCATTCGTTCGGAGTGCAAGCATCACTTTTAGTCAAACATTGGGACGCCGCGTCAACGCCGCGTCACGCCGCGTCAGTGCGCGTCATCCCGCGTCAATTTCTCCTGACCCTAATTACAAGGATCATGTACAGACGTGGCATCAGAGAGCAAAAAAAAAAAAAAATCAGACCCGCGCATCCGAGAGACGCAATACTAGTAGGATCAGAGAAAATGTTGAAAAACTCTCTTTCATCGTATCAACAAACTGCTCAACTTGAAGCAGAAATTAGGTGGCCCGAGGTGGGGGGTCGGTCGTCGGGCATTCCTTGTAACTTTGAGCAAGTTGTGATTTCACCAGGGTTCAAGATTGTAATGTAATTTCGCATCGTCAGGACCACTCGAAATTCGAACTAAGCAATTCACTTGGAGGGTCGGAAAGAGACGGCATGCTAGGTTGAGGCATGAGGCCACCAGAGATATCTCAGGCTGTGCCTATCTCATGGATGGGACAAGCAGTTGGGACGGATCCAAAGTTGAAGTCGCTTTTCAATGAAACTATGTTGCGTCAACTTGTTCCGTTTCAAGATTTGAAAAATTGGTGCCAGTCGATCGCCGGGTAAGGTCGTGTGAAAATTGAGAATCGAATGATCGTTGTTGAGATTTCAGAACGCGAGTCTAGTGCTGTTGATACCAAGGTTCCAAATTCATCGAGCTCAGAATATGGTGTTAATGTGGATTGCCCCAAATCTTCAACTGACTGAACAAATACGAAATTATTGCGTATTCTCAGGTGTACCGTCACCGTCCTGTCTCATAGAAAATATTCTGGCTGCCACAACGGTGCAGATATGGGACGGATTTGTCCGTTCAATTTCTCCCACGGCTTTGCCCGTCACAGTCGGCACGACGTTGACGTGCGCATTTCGGCCGCGGGTTCCCGAACATGTGCATGATGAAGCTCCCTCAACCAACCTTTGGTGGGTAAGGCATACACCCAGCCCCTACAAATGGGGAAGGAATCTGCCGATAAGCGGGTATTTCCGCAGTGCTCATGTATCACTGCGGGGATCGAAGATCATCGAACACAGTTTCATCCCAGAAGGGGCTTGGAAACTCGGCAATACAGTATGAAGGAAATTTTGCCAGGGAAAAAGTGAGATTTTGGATAAATGAACATCTTTTCCGCGCCTATTTCATACTAAGAAAATATTTTTAGGCGTATAAAGGGCGGGGGAGACAAGATGGTTCTTTTGTTCTCTATTTTCCTTGGATAAAAACCTACCTCAAAGCTAGGCTTTTACCAAGAATTTGTCCTTGGGAAAAGATTCCTTCGGACCTTGATAATGCTTTACAGAGTGTGTTTCCTTAATTGAAAAGTCTTCGATCCTCGCAGTGACTGCGGTGTCACTGCGCATTGCGGCATTTCCGTGGTTACAGCATGCGGTATCGAGAGACACAAGGCCCATGATGGTCTTTGGGAGGTGTGCTCGAAGGTCAAGATAGCCTGGTTAAAAATTAGCAGCTGGACGAGTCTGAAGAGCACGGCCTACTGGCCTGAGGTTGACCTAGTTTCAGAAAATCAGATTACCGTGTTATGGTTCAACTTCCGGGCAGAACGTTGAAAATCCTTCTGAGCGAAAAAAGCTATATTGGAAGCAAAATGCAGCGAGGTACCAACGTACGTTTGAACTACGTCAGAAAGTCGAGATCAAGGAACAGATCCTGGGAGCTCTGGCTCGATCCGCAGTGCGGGAGCGACGATGACATATTAAGCGACAGCGAGGTTGCTAACGACTTACCTCACACCTGCAGTATGGTCAAGAAATCCTTCGCTGCAAGTCTCTATATCCCGACAGCGAACCCGGAGCAGAGATCCCAGCTCTGGACTCGGCGCTTCGCGGTGATCGTCTTGCTTACGTTGGTTCTCGCTGCGTTGACCTCGTTTTCCGGTCATTCATCGTTGCTGGGGCCTCCTCATCGACAGAGACCCTTTTATCACAATACTGTACTATTAAAATCAATTCGTCAGTCACGCGTCACGGGGGTGCTTGACGTGACGAATTTTGCAACCTTGTCACGCGTCACGGAGGCTCTTGACGAATATACTTTTCGTCACGATAGGTTGAAAATTTCGGCTCAGGGGGGCTTGGAGCAATTTTCCTCAACTGTGGGCACTTCCCACTTAATTTATTGCCCATTTTCAAGGTTTTTGGCTTCAAATCGTGGTTCAGAGCAAGTTTAACTTGAGTTTAACAGTAGAAATTGCATTTTTCCACATCACTCAAACTTATGCTGAAATAAATTGCTCAGGTCATTCCTAAATTATTCCATTGCGTCACTGTGCATTCACCACAACTCCTGGAATATTTTTACGTGTTGACGAAATTTTGGGGGATGTCACGCAGCTCGAGCTGCCTTGACGAATTGACGAATTAGAACTTTGGGTCACGCGTCACACCCCTTGACGAATTGATTTTAATAGTACAGTATAACCGAGGTCCAAGGTGTTTGTATCGATGTGAACAATCGAACGGCATCATATGCTGGGCACATTGGCCTCCACGGCGATAGTGACGAATCGCCCAAGCGATCCTTCTTCTGGTAAGTACAAATTATTTGCGGTTTGTGCTTCCTGAGAATCTGATTTCTCACCCCAGGTATTTTGAGGCAGAGAACGAGGCGGAGTCCGCGCCAATCATGTAAGTCTCAATCAACCGGGCCATGCACTTCACTAATTCCTTGTCAGTCTCACCATCGGTGGCGGTCCCGGGACGAGTGGAATGATGAAAGCTCTTTGGAGTCAATCCCCGTGTCTTGCAACTGAAAATGGGCTTGCTCCCAACCCTCACCGATGGACTGAACATCATCATTTAATTGTCCTCGACCACGTACTCGTCGTCTAATTTGTCCATGCATACCGAAACGCTAACGTATTTGGAAGCCTGTCGGAGCCGGATTCTCTCACGGCTCCAGGGTCAACAACAGTCTGTCGGCCGCATACGATGTTTATGACTTTTTGCAAAAATTCTTTGTTTTGTTCCCTCATCTTGTTGGGTAAGAGTCGGTCTTATTTCAGGTTTGCGGCAACTGACTTACGCCAGGAATAAATTGGTCGTTTCCGGCGGTTCGTACGGCGGTGTCTATGTTCCCAATATCGCCACTGTCATCCACGAGCAAAACACTCTTCTAAAAAGCGGCACTGGATGTTCTGGGGCAGTCCATATCCCCCTCGACGCGCTCATCCTGAGCAATCCCCTTAGTGTGAGTTTTGTCGTACCATTTATAAGACCCACACTGTGCTCATTCGACCGCAGAACCCGATGGCACATTTTACCTGGCTATTGCAGTTTCGTTGCATGGACCACTCCTTTTACAACTCTACGGAATGCCGGACGTTTTACTCCGTCCTGCCGGCGTGTCTCGAAAGTGTTGAGATGGCGTTCAGGTTGCCCACGCTCGAGAACCGTGTCGCCTCTATTGATCTGTGTGGATCCCTAAATTCGGGCGAGAACCATGCAATTAATCCTGAGAACATCCGTGAGACTGTGCGTCCCTCCTACCTATTTTTTTTTTCGGTGGCATGCTCAGACCGTTGTAGTGTATCGAAAACCCTGACCCTGAGGAGAATCCGGTCGGCTGTCATCCCGAGTTCAAATGGGTTGAGGACATCTTTGCGGACGAGACTGTGCGGCGTGGGCTGGGACTTTCACCCGACCGCAACTTCACAGCGCTCCACCTGGATGTCAATGCCGAATTTTATACCGAGGGAGATCTGTCAGCAGGACTCTCTTTTATCCTTCGATATCTAATGGAGTGCATCCATATATAGACTTCGCCCACACCACCTGTTGTATCCGCCCTTGCTTGCAGCCGGCATCAGACTTCTTCGTGCGTACATTGTTTGAGCTAACTTGCCTAGGTCCTAAACCCTCTATTTCACTGGCTAGACTACATCGGAGCACAAGACGCAAACTGTCTTTGGCCTGGCATATGGTCGTTTGTCCGTCCTTGCTTACTGCCCGTCTTTGATGTCCTCACCCTCTCCGCAGTTGAAACTTCTGGAAACACCATTTCATCAAGAGTTTCTCGCCGCGCCGGATGTGCCCTGGCCTTCGGAAGACGTTGCGACGGTGCGCACGGTTGGTGGTGGTGCTGGGAAAATGGCGTACATCCTCGTCCAGGAGGCCGGACATTTCGTGCGTAATCTGCCACCAGTCCATGTGCCCACAACCTGATCAACTGGACAGACGGTAAAAGACCAGCCGGCACTCGCGAAGAAAATTGTGGAACACTGGGTTGCGGACAAGCCGTTTTTTTGACGA
Organism: Mycena leptocephala; assembly: GCA_029378395.1. NCBI lineage: Eukaryota > Fungi > Basidiomycota > Agaricomycetes > Agaricales > Mycenaceae > Mycena > Mycena leptocephala. The sequence continues at coordinate 77,751 of JARJLF010001036.1, forward strand.
GCTTATGAGATATAATTAAGAAATTCGGACATGAGCCATTTCTTGTTCATTACAATTCAGCCCTTGAACAAGAATATCTCGCCAGGATGTATTCTGATGATCTCCACCATTTTATGTTTGAACGCTCAACCTGTTCCTTCGTAACTTCAACCCGACCGGAATTATCCGACTCCAGATTATGTTTCTTGTTTGTGTTTGTCTCCTCGTTCTCTCTACCCACGTATTCTGGATCACAACTGCAGTGCCCACAGCTTGCGGCTCACTTCGCCGATCGAAGTAACTGACGGATAGCCGCCCATCTCAACGTCAACTCTCTGGAGCTCGACTCACTTCTTCCTGATATCACAGCTGCAGTGCCTACAGCTTGCGGGGACCCTTGCTCACTTCGCCGATCAAAGTAACTGACGGATAGCCGCCCATCTCAACGTCAATTCTCTGGAGCTCGACTCGCTTCTTCCTGATATTCTGCCACGATCTTGCCTTCCTAATCACGCCTTGGTGACGGTACCTATGGTACTGCCCCTACAGAAGGATAGTTCAGATGTTTACCACCCAGATCTCTCATGAAATGATTGTGTCTACTTTTAGCGGAGGCAAACTCGCACAGAATGACAGATTTGACAGACCGTCGTGCCGCATTTTAATTAAACAAGCGTTTTGGCGCACCGGTTAATTGGTTAATGCCGCTTATACATGTAGTAAGCTTTCTATCGCAGATTTCCTTTCAAGGTCTTGTCTTTCTCCTTCCTTTCTCACATTCCCTACGAGCGGGATCGCTAGCGATGGCCGCTTTTTCTGTATCTTTGACTCAAGCGCGTAGAGGTGGGTCCATATATTGCTAGCTTTGAGCTCTGATCGATCTATCTCGCGCCAAGCATCCCAGAGTTTTTCCGATCCTTCTTTGCAGATCTGGGTTATGGCCTTCAACATTCTATCGGGAATAGGTTTCCTTGCGCCTGCGGCCGTATTTTTCACCGTTCTGCTGTCCCCCAGCGTCAAGAGGGTATCTACATGGTACTCTTATATTTTGGCGTGGATGGTTTTCTGCATTACACCATTTCTTGTTATCGGCCACCAAACACACTTTGATCCTCCACCTTCCTTTGCGCCATGTGTCGTTGACTCGGCTCTGATGTATGCCTCGCGTCCTTTGTGAGTGCATTTTCGCTATTTGACCGTTCTCATCATTTAAACGGACTCCAGCACTGCATTTGCTACCTTATCGCTCATTTTACAAGTGAGGGGCATTGTCTTTTTTGGCAATGGTTTCCGAGCTGATCGTTCCCCACAGCTGTATCTTAACGTCTCTACACGACTGAACCGCGGAGAAGTACGTCCTGAATCTGTATATGTGGTGAGGATCAAGCTTCGCACCTCAGCCCGATCTGACCGTCGAGGGGTAGTTGCTTGTGATCCCTCCGATGTTGTGTCTGATCATGTTTATCTGGATATTCATTGAACGCCTCCTCTCATACGTGAAATGCTGCGGCTGAGGAAAAATCTAGCGCGGAATTGTAATCCCGGACCAAGTAGAACTGGAACCGGGAGGCTTCTACTGTCATCTTTCCGGCCAGCTACCGTGGGTCACAGTTGGTGAGAACTTATCGGTTTTAATAACGATATAGAGCTATCGTTGGCGGCGTTCTCGTGGGGTTCGCAACTACTGCCGCCCTTGTAGTCGAAGGCGAGTAGAACTGTCTATAAGGAAACTGACATTGACTTTATTGAGCAGTGCTGATTGTGACACTACTGTGTCGAAACTGGCGCGCTTTTCGGGCCCTCCAACGATGCGGCGATCACGGTGGTTCTCTGAGCATCATTATCCGTGTTTCGGTGTTTGCCATCCTTCCCATAATCGGACTGGCGTAAGTACTTTCAAGTTCGCGTTAAATCTGCGTTTTTAAGACTCGACTCGACCTGACCTCTCCCAGACTCAGTTTCACAGCATATGTACCCAATCTCGTGGAAAAGATTTTTGTGCCGTATAATCTGCTGTTGGCATCATGTCTGTCCGGTTCAGTTATACTTCCGACCTTGTTGCTAATCAAGGCTTTTAAGTGCCTCTCGCGGCAGCTGTCATTTTTGGATCCCAAGCGGTGCGTTACCCTGCGTTTGTTCAAAGAAATCGCATTCAATATTGGCATAGGATATTTTAAATGTCTGGATGTTCTGGAGAGAAGACGAAAAGATGACAACGAAGCTGAGCCTAACTACAATTGATAGCTCAACTAGTAGTATTCAAGAACCATGACAACTGTGAAGCAAATTAGCCGAAGGAATTACTTGAGACAGTCGTGGCCGCATATAATTCCGAGCATAAACTTAAACCGTAATAAACGCGAGAAGATGCATGCCAAAAGGCTATGAAGATGAGACGGTCATTCGATTTCCCCGAACTCGAATGAACAAAGGTCAAATCAAGAAAGCGGCATATCACAGAACGGTGCGTCGAACTCAGGGGATGACACCGATCAGCGCCATGAGCCACCCAGCGTCAATCCGTCAGTTAAGTACTTCTATCGGAGATGCGGCATTAGCAATCCTTTAATAGCCTAGTGATATTTAGGAAAGACGGGTACCGTGGTGCGCATCCGGCCCAGAATTCGACTGACAATTCCGAGTCTGGGGTTGTTTGTAGAGGGTGGGAAGGATCGACATCGTGAGATCCAAATTTCCAAAACGCAAGAAGTGAAATATTATTATTAAAATAAGATTGTGGGTGACATTCATCTTGCCGCCACAGCTTGATCCTCGTACGTCGTATCTTTGAGAGAGTGGAAGAATGCATTACTGAAGGCGGTGTTGGCGTGAATAGATATCGGAGATCTGTGCACCTGCCAGAGAATACCGCTCCTTAACCCAGTTTCACGACTACGTCGAAACCATGTCCTTATTTCCACATCATCTTCCAAATCCTTGCAATTATTCAGGTGAATCTACTGGATCTTAGGTATTTTCCATTTTTTTGTCTCGTTGATTTATTTTCATTCGTTGCAGGCTTGACAACCCCGACATGTCTGCAGAGGATGTAAGTAAATCCGACTATGACTGCTCCTAACAAAACCAATTTAATTGGTGAGTCTGGCTTCGGTACACACTCATTTTTAATGATTCCAACCCAAAGCTCATCTCCGTACCTTCAGATGATCAGTTCGTTCACAAGGTACTTCTTAAAAATTTGTATTGCTTCTAAATTCTGAGATTCATGCTAATACATGATTCTTTCAGGCCGATGTGACTCAATTCCTAAAGGCACAGCGTCCCGAAATGTCGGCCACCTCTTTTCGCTGTCAATGGAGGTACCAGCTCGCAGACCCGTAGCCAGGCTGGTGATGAAGCTAGTAGGTTTAAATTCCGGCAGCATCGAACGATGTATGTCCTCAAATGAATAGGATCTGGAACGATGCTAATACAATTTTTAGTTGGATGCCCGTTAGCTTGGTCAAATTGTCCTTACTGTCAATGGGCATCGCTAGCAAAGATAGGCTTCTCAATCCTGACGGCCCTACGCCCCTTCTTCCCCACTTCTTCCCTCAGTCCCTGGCAAAGATCCCGGACGATTGAACTTCGGGATCGAATGCTGATAACTTCACGTCATCCAGGAATTTGGTCTGATTATCCAGGGTACTAAGTATTGCCAGACAAGGTGCAGTTATCCTCCGAAACACCGGTTTCACGAATTATCCGGTCTCGGGACTGGCTGTTTTACAACGTCCCACCGGTGTATTGGATGGTCTCCGTCCATATATTTCGGTAGAAATTTATATTTATATGTTGTACGTGTACTAGCAGAAGCTCCATGCAGAAACAAATTTTGCGCGCTTCCCTGACCCCCTGACGTTTTTGGGACTCTCGTTAAAAGACATCTCCGGGTGGTATCGGGCTACGATATGTGGAGCAAGTTACACCCGGGACACCCGAGTTCGGGACGCGCAGTAATATATGGTTGTGGTCCGAACCGTATAAAAGTGGACTATCTCAAGTGTGCAGAAACAATACTGAACATACTCCAATCTCATTTACAAAGATGCACTTCTCCGCCTCGTTTTCCTTTATCCTGCTTTCGCTCCTTGCTCTGGCTAGTACTTCTCCTGTGTCCAACGGTCAGACTCCGCTATTCATGGTTCACGCTGCGACAAAACTGACGTTGAGTTGGTACATTGCTTGACATGGGGCTTGTCAAGCGCGATTGTGATCAAACGTGCGGTCTCCGGTTCGACTCCTGCACAAATAACGGCGGCGCGGTACGCGGCTTATATGGAACACTAGACGAATCACTTAACGCGAAGCACGCAGGACTGCTCCGGCCAGGAACAGGCGTGCGTGACCGCCTGTGCGCATTGTGATCGAGCTCTCGAGGGACGCACCTCAGGTGGATTTTGCTGAGAATGGCGTCCAGTATCGAGACGTTCCGAATGATGGCTGCAGATATCTCTCTATGGTAGCGGCGTAGCCCAAGACTGTGAATTGACCTTGACACGTTTATTTCCCTGTCAGTTACCATCCCAGTCCTTGGCCGAACGAGCCAGGGTTGCAAGTCCGGTGTGAGGATAAGAAACTGCGTGTATTGTCGTCAGGTATGTAACAAATCGAAAGTAGGACCTTGAGCGAGGCATGTAAAGTACGATTATCAGGTATTGGCATGAGTAGCGACGCAAGGGACGATAATGGCGCAGATCCACGCATAGAACTAGTCCTTTATATGACGGGGAGCACCGTATGACCCGCTCATTTTGAACGTCCCTTCGTCCGGCTGGTAGCGTACAGTAACGTTGGCCATAAGTTCGAGGCTATCGTACCTACGCACAAAACGCGTGATGAGCATCAAAGGCGGACGAAAAATTGTGCAACATACCTGACGGACGCCTCAATAGATCCCATAAAGGCCTCGAACTCCGGGACCGTGTACTTCTGCATCTTCCACTTCGGCGGAGCACTGAGATTGAGCAGAGAACCGAAAACGGCAGGGTCGGAGCACACGCCATCGTACGACCATTTCGCGCTTCCGCTTTTGCATGAGAGCTTCCACTGAACAGGCCAATTAATGAAAAAACGCGTCGGAAATGGAGAAGGACCGCGTACAGTCATTTGCTTCTTGATGCCTGAAACACACGCGCTCCGCAGCTTCTCGGCAGCTTTTGCAATGTCTTGAGGACTCCTTTCCTTGGGCTTCATGGCAACGACCTCCCCCTCCAACCAACGCGCGTATTCGGTGACAGTACGTGCCTCAGACGCGTCGAGCGCGCCACCGTCGCCGTCAAGGACCGTGTCGATGAGCTCTTTGGCCGCAGTATGATCAGGGGCATTCTTAGACTTCTTGGTACGAGATCCGCCGGCGGCGCCGTCAGATTTACGTTTAGTAGCAGTGGCGGTGGACATGAGGGTAAGAGACAAAGGATTTGCGCATTAGCCGGTGTGACGGTCACGTTAATGGAATAGGGCGCTGTTTATCAGTCCGGTTTATTAACATTGTTTTAAACACCGGTTTATAAACGGGCAAAGGGATTTTGCCGCTGCACTGCCGCTGCGGCAGTTCAGCGGCAGTCAGCGGCAGTCCGGTTTGCGGCACATGTCGAACTGGCCTTTAGCACACTGTTGGTACCCTTCCTAATCGTGTCAGTAGATACTAAGGGATAGAATATATTGTTCTCCAGAGCATGTGTGTTGAAACGAACACCGTGCCCGACATTAAAGCATGCTTTTTCGTTGGGTGTAGCGGCAGTCAGCGGCAAGTCAGCGGCAGTCAGCGGCAACCAAACATCAGCAAATAAATTGCAGCGGCAGTCTGCGGCACTTTTCTGCGGCAAATTGGCACTTTGCTGCGGCAGTCATGATGTTTGCAGCGGCAGTTCCGATTTCATCTGCGGCAATTCTGCGCTTGTCTGCGGCACTCACAAGCTGTGATACAGCGGCAGTGTGACAGGTCTGCGGCAGTTTTCAACCACGCAGCGGCAGTCTGCGGCAGTGGTGCTTTGCCCTGCGGCAGTATTTGACAGCATTGTGGCGGCAATTTGGTCTCCAAGTCCTCTGATAACTCACTCTTGGCCCAATCACCTCCGATTACTGCAGCCATCAAATCCCTTTACCGCCGCGCATCGACGACGCTGACTCGGAGATGCAACCAGAATATACTGCATCTACGTTTGACCTCCACTGGCTTTTATGTCTTGAATTTTATACGGATTCTGTTCTAGTACTCTATTCTAAACACTCCAGAGTCATTTCGTGGGCTTTCTCACTGCCGAGTGCATACTTCAATGTCGCCTGTGGCACTCTGCGGCAACACAGCCATACCGCAGCGGCACTCTTTCGTTGCCGCTGTGTCAACCTTCGTCTGATGAGTTTTGAGATTTCTGGACTGAACAATTCTGAGGCATGGACTTGACGTTGTGGAAAGCAACCAAACCGTTTATCTAAAATTCTAATCCCATTATTCGGGAAATAGTGATTAATCAAATCCCTTTACCGCCGCGCATCGACGACGCTGAGATGCAATCAGAATATACTGCACAAGATATGCCATCGCTTCGCTCCGGCTTCTGTAGGCATGGTTATGTCACTCATTGATAGCCACATAGTACTGCATAAATTCGCAAATTTGAAAACCGGTACATGACTCCATTATAAATTGAGTACATTTATCCAAATGAGTCTCCTGCAGATGAATCGTTGGCTGTGCGTTACTAAAAGAGGACACGCCGAGTACTTGGCCGTCACCCGGGATCGTCGGAAGAGAACTGGAAATGACGGTTGAATTGCACAACCTGAAGTACTAGGTTAATTTGTATCCGGGCTGCAACGCGAGTTTCATGGACTTATCAAAGAGCACCGAGTACCATCGTTCCTGTGTGGGCGAGTGCATAACAATTCTGATGGTGATCCTGTGTACGGTGGTATCAGCGAGTCGGCGCAGGGTAAGCAATGGGCAAAGAAACATATCGCCAATTTAACCTCGTTGTCTCGCAGTCCTGAAGTCAGTGTCGTAATCTGGTGCAGAAGAGATTTGAGCACGTACCATATGCGAAACCGTGCAATGGTTGGCAGTGTCTTGAGACGCACGATGGCAAATTTACGACTTGTTGCAGCGGCACCCTAAGTGGATGTTGATGTCGAACGGTGGGATTTTTGGGACAAACCTGATTGGGTTCGAGACGAGGCGTAGGTCGTGCGCGGGGAGAGATCTAGATCTGAGTCTGTCTGCATGCGAAAATGTGCTTTGTTCAACCACATACACGCAATTTACGTCGCGGATCAAACCTGTTGTGTTCAGAAGAAGGAACGATCGACGTCAGTGAAATCTGGTTGATATCTGGGGTGTCTCGCTCAGTCGGCGACGCGGCGAATTCCACCTCCAATGGCAGGAAAAGAAAACTTCGAAAGGGTGGACGAACTTGAGGTCGCTGCATATGCGAAAAGATTGGAGCGCTTACAGCTACCAGACAGTGAGAGGTTGTTGTTGCTCGGCGACTTCAACGTAGAAGGACAGGGGCTTGTGGTACGTCTTGAAGGGCTTGAAAGATTTTGCAAATCGTGCTTGCGATCTTGCCGTTGCTGAGAGCTTGAACTTTTGCGCATCCAGATAAGTCTTGAACGATGCTTGCAGGATCATCTTGCGGTTTCAACTGATACATTGACTGCCAGTAAGCACCGTATTGAGAGGGGACGCACGCTCCAGGGTGGTAGGATGATGGTGGAGAGAAAGAATAAAGGAAGATTCGACAGGCCTTCCTTTTGAGCGGGTCTTGAGCGTCCGACCGTGGTCGTGTGATTGACGTGGATGGAGCGACATCGGATTATGCCGGAGTTCCGAAAGTTAAATCGTGATCGGCCTGGAAAAAGGAGAACAAATAAGTACAGTAAGGTCGGAGCCAAAGCTCTGGAACAGGGATCATGGCTGAGAAAAAGAAGTCAGTTTAAGGTACCATATATAAGTTCAAATCAAATCGACAGTCGCGAAAGGACTGGCCGCGATGGATGTCGGGAAGCGTGGTGCGAGAGAGCGGGCGGATGATGGGAGGAAGAAGCGTCGCAAGGTTAGCTGGCCCACCCATTTGAGTGGGTCTTGAGCGCTCCATCGTGGCCGCGTGAATGGAACGGCAGCAGCATGGAAAAGGGAAGGTCGAAGTTAGTTCGTGATGTTCAAAATTAAATGTGGGAAAGACCAACCTTGACGCGACCGAGACAACGGCTCCGGAGCTAGGAGCCAAGTCCACGGGAAGAAGACCACAAATTAGGGAGGACACAAACATGTGCATACGAAATCAGGGCATCTGCTTAAGATACGAGTAATCTGCGTTTGACCTCCACTGGTCTTTATGTCTTGAATATATGACGTATTTTTGTTGCAATCCTCTATTCTAAACACTCCAGAGCCACTTCAGGAGCTTTCTCACTGCCGGGTGCATGTTTCAATGTCGCCTGCGGCACTCTGCGGCAACACAGCCACATCGCAGCGGCACTCTTTCATTGCCGCTGCGTCAACCTTCGTCCGATGAGTTTTGAAATTTTGGATTGGACAATTCTGATACATGAACTCGACGTCGTGGAACGCATCCAAACCGTAGATTTAAAATTGTAATCCCATTATTCAAGAAATAGTGACCAATGCAGAAACACCCGGGGCTGCACCATCATGGTACCACGGCCAACGGTGCTCGCATTTTCAACCAGAAACATCTAATATGAAATATTGAATCATACTAATGCCGAAAGTTCTTTTATTAGTGCCAAGAACGTTGTTCATCTTTGCTAAACAAACTATTGTTCAATCTGTATTTTACACTGTTTCTGTCGGGATTACTCACACTCTGCGTGCTGCACGGGCGGCACCATCGTCAAGTTTTCATGCTCCTTTCAACTCCCATTGTTGATTTGACCCAACACTGAGCTTATTTTCAGAGCGTAACGTCTGCGGTAGTCATTTGCGGCACTTTGCGGCAACACTGCCATCATGCAGCGGCACTTCTGCGTTACTGCTATCTCACCGTCCAAGAATTCATTTTAGGATTATCGCACCTGATGATTTCAGTTTATCCACCACACTCCCGGCTATGTCCAAAAGCCCCAGTTTCTACCTTGTAATCAAGTTATCAGCAAAGTTGTTTGTGATACAGAAACACTAACCGTGAAGATTCTATTCTATTTTTCACCTCTTATTCGACGGCTGCGTCCGAGGCAGTAGTCCGTCGCGTTGTTTCTGTGTTATCATTGCTGTTCGTACTTCACGTGTTAATTGAAAACGTCCAGAATGTCTCGGAGAGGGACGTCGACCAACATCCTACCTTCAATGGTGAGTAGATGTCGAATAAATGTCTTTGGTTCGTAGAAATCGATTGCGAAGCATTTGGAAGAGGTGGACATGTTCTGTTGAAGTCAGCACTACTCGCGCAGCACATGTTATAAATGATAATAATTTGGATGTCTTACATGACTGCATGGTTCCTCTGTGAAATCATTACATCACTCTCAGGGAGAATTACAGTTGCGGCACTGGGGTGCAAGAAATAGAGCACTGCCGCAGGTTTGCGCGGCAGTGGTATGCTGAGCATGCGGCGGGACTCAGCGACAGCCAGCGGCAGTGCGATCGCAGTGCCGCGGCAACCTGCGGCAATTAAGATGTCACGGCGGACTGCCCCAGATTTGCGCGGCAGTTGTATGCTCCAGAAGCATCGGTAGCGGCAGTCAGCGGCAGTCCAAAGCAGTGCAGCGGCAGTTGGACTTGTTGCAGCGGCAGTTTGCGGCACTTACATAGGCACAGCGGCACTTTCCCCATGCCCTTTATAAACGGGTTTTTAAATGGTTTGGCTCAAAGTACTGGTTTTTAAGTCACAGTGGCTGTGTTAAGGAGGCCAGTTTGACTCGAACTTGACCGGAAATTGGATGACCGTCTTGCCAAAAAATATTCCGAGAATGTCTTCTAACAGTTGTAACCGTTGGTGCGAATGGCTGACCGAAAAAATCCAAAAATACTGTCAACATGATCAATATACTGAGCTCGGCTGCCCCGCATCTAGCTCCATGTCTATCTCAACTCTTCTACCCCAAAGACATGAGTCCTGTGTGTGGAGGTTACCTTGGCTCACGCCGCAGAAAGGAATCTGGGCGATAAATCACAAAAAAAACGTACTGGAAACCCCGTTTTGGGGCATATTTGGGTGAGTGTTAAAAAACACGTTTATAAACACCCTGTTTACAAACGCAGAATTAAAAACTTTTTATAATGGGCCCGGGAATTAGAAACAGCGCCCTAAAATGGAATCACAATCAGCACGTGCCAAGCACGTGCAGCGTGTTTCGTATTTTAATTTTCTTTTAAATTTTTTGAACTCCAAACGCCAATTGTTTTCTGGTACAACTGGCTGCCGGTACCAAGTTTTGACGAAATTGAGTAACGATTACAAGTTTGGAGTCCTGGACTAGTCTGTTATAAACAGACGCTACAACAAAAAAAGTGCTCGTACCTGCGCATTGTTGTTTACAGCGCGCACGACTAGGGTCGCCTTTGTCAATCTCAAGGGCTGGAATACCCTGTGTCGTATGGGCCGAAGACGCGCCGGCCATCGTGCATCATGTCCCCACTGGCCTTGTTGATCTCCAAATCCTCGTCCCGGACAGCCAAGTGGCGGACGCGGCCAATGTTATATGTGCAAAGCTTCCATATGTGACGCTGAATGGGGATGTCCCTGACTCGCATTGGCACGACTACAAGATGAACAACCCCGATTTTCCTCATGCTTTCATCTTGACACCTAAAGACACGCTTGTTCTGCAGCACTCTAATTCGAATCCAGCCTGGGAAGAGGTGCATACCCGGAAATCCACTCGTTCTTCATCCTAGGACTCATTACCTCTTCTCGGCGACCGCGCATCCTTGTCCATCGTGCATCGACATTCCACCTTGACATCACTGATGCTTCGCGCACGGTTCTCGACCCAAAACCCCCGGGCGAGGCTTTCGCAGCGATCTGGTTCCCCACTGTTGCCGCATTGCTCGACGCCCTCGGCGACACACAACACGAGCCACCTATCCTATTTCATCACATGAGGTTCCGCCATCATCTGCTAACTTGCATGGAGTATCTCGTTACACACCCTCTCCGATAAAGGAAAGCAGTTTACTGAGGATGACACCAATGAGCGCGTCCTCATTCCTCAGTATCTCCAAGTGCTAGACCAAGTCAAATAAGAAAATCGGCCTCGCTTGACTCGCTATTTTATGAGCATCAAGCAATTACCGTTCGAGGACTCGGTGATGGAGAGGAGGTCACTTAAGGCGGCTCGATTGTGAGTATCTGCTGTACGCATGGTTCTCCCAACACAACTTGGTTAATTTATCAGTGAACGGCTGGGTCTTCAATACCAGCCACCAGCCACGATTCCATACAATATATTACAACGGAGACGGGGCATCCCACCTGATACCGGTGAACCCCGGTTGACACCGTACGTTGTTCTCATTCATTTTTCACTTCAGCATTCACTGAACAACCCTCAGCTATTTGACGCGAGGTAACTGTGGCCAACTATCTGTCCAATGGCGTGCGTTGCCCAAATACGCCTCAATTGCTGCGAGAATGCTTCGCTAGACGCCCCTGGTGCCGACCTTACAGGCAATTCAAGACCGTTTGACGGCATATTCAGGAAGCAATATATCCTCTAGCGAAGTCCTTCCTGTTGCCCACCTTGCAGGCAATCCAAGGCCGTTTGACGGCATATTGAGGAAGTAATATAAAGAGGATATTTGCCCATGTACAGGCAAGTAGATGCAGAGAAAGAAATAAAAAAATATGCAACAGTGCATGAGAGAGAGAAATGCTTAGGTGACGGCGCGGCATAGAACCCATGATTATAAATATAGACTTGAGGTAGGAATGGATACGAATAAACCGGGGAAGGACGTTTGACACAATACGTACCCCCGCGCCACACCACGGTGAAAATTGAAGTGTCCAAAGCAATTTTTGAATTACGATATTGCAACACCCCTTCGTCACCTACACACTCAATTAGGGTATCTAAAATGTACAATAGCGATAGCGATAGCTCTCCTCCTCACCCTCCTCCACATCTCTATGCATATGTATGTAATTAGCGTATTCAGAACCTTTGTGCCCAGCAACGTCGAATCACGAGCAGCTCCGTCGCATACTCATCGCACGAGCGCCCGGCCCACCAGCATCGCCCCAATCGCCAGCGAGCTGGCAGTAACGAGCAGCGCAGCCGCAGGACGCAGCCACACAGCACCGCCCTTCTTGCTCCCGCGACTCGTGCTCCTCAGCTCGTTTTGGAAATTGAGCGGGTCGTCCTTGCCGCCGTGCCCGTTTGACGTCGCGAGCACCGACGTCGCGATGGTCGCTGCAAGTGGGGGTCAGCTCAAACTCCATCAAGGGATACGCAAACGACGAAGAACGCACCAGTATTATCCGTCTTCGTCAGCGCGGTCGTCGCGAACGTCACGCTCGGCGCACCCCAATCTCCGTCTGCGACGAGTCGCTCAAAAACACGAGCGCAAAGCCCGGCGGGGGCACCTTCACCGAGCACGTCTTCGCCATCGTGTCGCACTGCACCGTCTGCACGTCCTTCGTCCCCTGCAGGCGCCCGTCCGACTCGAAGTTGCCGCCGAAGGTCTGTCGCCCCACTCATCAGCATCCACATATTTTACTAGGGAAAGAAGAAACGCACCTGCCCTGCCCACGTATAGCCCCCCTTCTGCGCCACGCTCGTCGCGGTCAGATACTTCACCTTGACCTGAGTCGGCGTCGTATTCCCCCCATCGATGCTGATCACCGCCGTCACGTCGCTCGCGTCCGTGATGTAGTTGAACAGCCCCACCCCTACGGGGTTGCCATTCTCGTAGATCCCATACGCGGGCGTGAACTCGATGTTCCCGTTCGCCTGCAGGTCGAGGATCTGCGTCTTGTTCGAGGGCCTGATGGCCTCGGCGGCGACGAGCGCGGAATAGTAGACGGGCCCGACAGTCTATTGGTGGAAGGTCGATTGGTTGGTGGGCGGGGAGGTGAAGGGCTGCCAAGCGAGTCAGCTTAGGTATGAAGACCAGAGAAAGAGACAAGGACGCACGTTATAAAAGACATTCTGCCCACCGAGGCCTCGGGATATGTTAGTCCGGGCTCAAGATTTCAAGAAGAGGGGAAGAGGACGAACACGACAACCCCACGGCCAAGATGTAGAGCCTGGGTCACGCTACTGCAGGCCAAAACCACATGTCCAGAGTGGGACACCAACGCCACAGCCTCCTCTTTCCACGAAACGCGCCGTGGACCTCCGCACGCCGAGTGTGCGTCCTCCATATATCGTCCTCCACTCACTGCGTTCAGCAGGGTTCTAGCCACGCAGCACATAGCCGGACCTAGCCGGCTGTCTGTGGCTAACCGGACAAGCCGAGTCTGGCTAGATGCACTAGCTGCACCTAGCTGCACCTCCCCACAGCTAGCCAACACCTCTGGCTAGCTCTAACCTCTCCTATGTATCACATTACAATCATTGCCGACATGAGAACGTAGGGCGGCGGTTAGGCGCAGTTAGTCGGCAAATAAATTTGATTCCAAATGGATGCGGAGATGGGGATCGGCAGACGGCATTCCCATAACAACAAGTGATTTACGACTGATTCAAGGGTCGTGCCGAAGACCCAGCTACCCACAGGCACCACCCTGGGTAGCCGACCTAACCATCAGCTCCCAGAAGCTACCGGCCGTGTGGCGAGGCGGCACTGGCTACCCGTATAGCCAGATCTAGCCGAAGCATAGCCACAGCTAGACAGCGGCTCGCAGAAGCTAGCCGAGGCGTCGGCTAATATGCCGCTGAATGCAGTGACTCCCCATGGCCTCTTCCTTCCCTCCTTCCCTCCTTCCGTTCTCTCTTCCGCAATAGTTACAAAAAGCGTACACACCGTATTCGTCTCAAACATCAAAATCTTCTTCCCCTTGCTTTGCGCAAACGCTGTGCTACTCAGGTACTGCGCCAGCAACGACGTGTGCACCGTGTGGTTCAAAAATTCAGGGAAGACCTGCATGAAACGAGCGAGCGTTAGCGCTTCGTATGAGGCGGGACGGGGAAGAAAGAGTACTGACCGTCTGCGGGTCAATAATCGGCACACCCGTGTTAAACGCGGCAGCGCAGTTGTCCGTCGGGTACCTATTCCATAAACATCGTCAGCATCTTCGTACTCGTGCTTTCCCCTTCCCATCCCCATCCTCTGGAGAGGCAAGAAAAGCGAGGAAAAAGTGAGAGAGATAGAAGATAGACGCCGACACCGCCACTAGCGCCAAGCGCCAAGAAATCACCGCCAAGACTGAAACCATCTTCAGGTGAAAAATCATGAATCTGCCATTTGTCTGCCATAGTCGGGCCCAAAAATATCCCTCACGAAGCGCTCATCTTTTGAAACCGCTCCCAGTGCCTCCTTCAACTGATCGGTGGGCCGCCCACACTTTAAAGCGTTTAGGAAGTATGGAGCGAATAGCCAGGCTTCGTACCAATCGACGAATAAAGCGGGTCTGAAAAGCGCCGAGCTGCCAGTGGTGGCCGGTCCTGTTGCCAGCGCGGGTCCTCTGCCAGCGAAAAGCGTCGCGTGAACGAATCGGAGGTGATTGGCTTGTGTAGCCCGTGAATGAAATCCTCCACAATTCATGAGCGGCTCAGATTTTGTAGGGCGTGCGAGCCGAAAGTTGGTCACTTCCTTCTGGTAGCCATCCAAGATCCATCATATCCAACCACCTTATTCCATCTCTTGCCACGAAAATCCATCAAATACCTCACAGCATCCGAAACGCCCTTTAACGCCCTCGGCATTGTCGACAGTAGCGGCGAATCGATGTACAAGGCCTCTTAGCTTGAAAATTTGGGCATGTTTGCGCTCACGGTACTTTTACCCAGTTGTGGACTCCGACTCAATGTTGGATGCCAAACACGCCCATTTTGAGCCCAAATGTTATGGGGCGGATCCATTCAAATTTCAATCGATGGGACATGCCACAAATTGACAAATATCAGTTGGATAGTATTCCCACCACACAAGGAAATATATATAGCTATGGATAAAGATCTTGGCCCATAAAGATATACGGTTACCGAAGCGTCTCAAAACTCACGGGGGTCTTGACTCGGCCTCATCTCTTGATAACTGCCACAACCTCAAGACGATCCACCTGGCAAAGGCATAATCACAGCATGTCCTTCCTAGTCCTCCTACTGTCTCACAGGTGCGCACTTTTGAGTCCGACGCCAGCAGGACTGCAGCCGCGAGCTTGGGCTCACCCGACGTCTTAGGAGCGCTTGCATCTTCGCCGGCTCTCTTTGGACGGGACGATGATCCTAAAGCAGCAATTGAGGCTGCTGTGAGAGGTGTGACGGGTACGTTGGCTGGTCCGGCTGGGAGAGTGAGCTCACAGGCCCGCGGACGTACCAGACTCGCCAACTTCGAGATGTTTAGAAATTGTCAGTTTGTGGGTGCGGAGAAGACTATCAAGGTTCGTTTTCGGAGAAAAGTCCGCTAGAGAGCGAATGCTAACCCCAGCACTGCGCATGCAGAGCTGCGAAGACAATAACCCGCTCTTCGACATCCTCGTTACTGATTGTTTATGCAGAAGCATTGTCAACAAGCTCACGATTGCGCTGTTTGTAAGGACTTGAACACTAAGCCCTTCTCTGCATGTGCTGAACCGCCGGCGGCGCATTCACAGGCATGCAAGCTAATGCTTCAGTTGTGGCTGCCTACCAAAGTAAGAAGCTCTAGGGCAACATAAAAGCGCTAATTCATGTTGATTAGGCTTTGTAGCATCTGCTTCAACTACGGGTTCACTTCAGAGAACGGAACAGCGCTGGCCGATGAGCCTGACTTCCCGTACGCCTGGTCCATTGATGCTAATAATACTACATGCTAAAATTGTCCGTTGAAAATCTAGTCATGTACGTATTCTTTTGCTTCTGAAAGCTGAACGCTCACCTTCCTGAGGAATAGCCGAAGATTGTGCTACTTTCTCCTCTCACTCTTACTCAGTGCGAGCACGCCGTTTACATTTGGGCGACACCATACTTTACCACGAGTCTTTGATCTCACTTCACGCCATTCAATCCCGCAAACAAATCCCTTCCGGTCGAGACAACGGTGCGGGCCCGGGACTCACGGTCACCAACTACACCTTCCTTGTCGACTATCCAGTCAACACACAGATCACTCTTAACGTAACTGTGAGTTGAGTGTGAGATTTGCTACTTGTTGACTCATATGACTTGCTGTGATCAAGGGGGTCACACGAGTGCCATTTCGACGACCTTGACGGTCCTCAACAGCTCCGATACTTCTTGGTACTGGCAAGACTCCTCTGAAGTGCGACTGTAAGCTGATGAACTCTAATGCAGTATTCCTTTGGAGCACACTCTCACGGGGTGAGCATCTAGTCGCAGTTCGAAAACATCCCTTCGCTAACACTCGACGGCCAGGGCCAACGCAACCCCAGCACTAAGGGGCCAATGGACGCTTATGCCAGCAATTTTGACTCTGGGAATCGGAGTAGCACTTTCATAAGCCAAAGCCTTGCGAATTTGCGGTCCTGGGCTTACAACGAGGATAGACGAAACGGCGGGCCCAGATAGATTTTGATCGAGGCAGATTGATTTGATGCGAGGAAGATTGAAGATTCAGAGACACATTGATCTACACAAGTGCTGCACTTGGCACATTCGGAGGTGCCGCACTTCGCTCTGATGTGTCGTACTTTTGCAGATGTCAGGAAGTCTCGGGCATAATCCATTTCGCACAATTCTTGAATTTATTTATTTATTTGTGAGCGGGGAACTGAAGCGCCGGGGACAAGACTCAGATATTAGCCTATTTGCGCTGCAGCCATTCGAGCCATCTGATGGCTGTTTGGCGTTGCGCAAACTGATGGCTAATGGCCGATGGATGGCTGATGAAATAAGTCAGTGTAAGTTTTTTTCTGCTAGAAAGAGTGTCAATGAGTATCACTGTGGCGATCCGTTTGTCATACCGTGGGTAAAACGGCCTTGCAAAAAGTTCCTGCGGTTCAGTGGGTTTTACAAGTTATTTTACGGGGAAGTAAAAATAGGGTACAAAAAAAAAAAATTTGCTGTGCTTTTTCATTTAGAGAAAGGACTCTTTTTACATACAGTAAAACTATGCCGCTTTTCACGCTCTTTTTGCGCTTGTAACAACAATCATTTTTCCTGCCGTAAAATTTGGCCGGGTTTTTCTGGTGGGTAATATCGTAGCTCTTTGTCTGGGTAAAACAGATGTAAATCTTTCATTTTCCCTCGCATAATTCCCGGAGTAAAATCTATTGTCTTTCCTGAGAAAAATCAAAGGGAAATGTTATTCATTTTTCTTCTGTTTTACAGCAGGAAAAATGGGTGCACGCTGGGCGTCGTACTTGGGTGCGCTGAGAGGGCGCTCGGGGTGCACTCAGGGTGTGTAAGAGGGCGCTCGGAGTGCGCTTAGAGGAACACTCAGAGTGTGTGAGTTCGTAACGTTCGGAGAGACTCAACGAAACGTTAAAAGGAGGCACTAATAGCGCAAGGTGGTTGATAAGGGTAAAGTGTAGATGTCTTTGTCACATGATACATGATGACTAATCTACGGCTCGATCGTACTAGAGATTCATAAAACAAGAAAAAAGTAAAATACGTGTTTCATAATGAGAATATAAAATGATCCTTACAGAACCCGTCATCGTATATCATTATATCCGAGAATGGATTCTCGGCAGGACTCGGAGGCCTGCGACTTGGTTCTGGTGGTGTGTTTCGGCCTTGGCCCCAACATATCAACAACGAGAGCGGCACTGCCTGTGGCGGTCGCTCAGGAAGATCTTGCGGGAGTCTAGAATTTTTATTGGCCAAAGCCTGCAGTGCATTTTTGTGCCCCAGAGATTTAATATGGCTGCTCTTGGACATTCTTTTGATTACGACGTCTCCAAGAGCAGTTTCCGAGGCAGAACAGATTCGACATATCAAGCGGTTTGAATCGCCAGGAAGGTCTTCGAAACCTGAAAGAAGTATCAAATATATGATTGCTACATATTGGCCTCCACTCCCCTGTGGACTTGACTCGATGGGCCGGCATTTTGGATCGCGATTTTACGTGAGGCGCGCAACAATTCACGGCCGAAAATCCGAATGGGATGCACGTGATGTCGACCAACCAATTTTTTTTTTGGCGACTCTCTTCCATTCTCCATCGTCTCCCATTTTCACTCAAGAAAATCTCGCTGTTTTTCTCTTGCAGCATCACACTCTTTTCACCTTTCTCTTCAAGTTCTCTACAATGTCCAATGTTCCTCTGCATTGGCTTCAAAAAACTCCTCCTCGCCCCCCAAGAGACGCGGGCCCTGCTCAGAGAGACGACTCTGACGAAGAGAATGTACAGAACCGCGAGTTCAACCCTCCTGCTTCCTCAAGCCCGGCTCTCGAACTCAATCTCCGCAAGCGACCGGCTCCTGAAGATTGGGCCAGTATGCCGACAGTTTGTCGCGCAAGTTGCGTCTCAAGCTCCAAGCCCATGAGGATCTCAGGCTCTTTAGCCAGGTCTGCCTTATGTTCTCGCTCTGATTACAGCTGACTTTTCTTCACTCTAATGTAGCTCACAGGTCCACAACAGAGTGTATGGATTGCGGCCCATCTCCTTGAAGGAAGCGACCAGCTTTCTAGCCTCGTGCCAGCAGAGGCTAGGTACCGTATCCCTACTGGCCTCGAGGTAAGTATCAAGATTCTATTCTAAATGGGATACTGGTCTGATTGAGAATAGGCCGCATTGACATGGGTGCTTTCCTCACCTTGGTGGATCACAAGGCCCCTTCCTACGTCCATAAAAATGCGACCAGTGGCCCTTTAGTCCGACTTCTCGTATGTTTTCAGTGCACTTTCGACCTTTCATTCATGGCATTACAGAATTACCTTGAAAAACATCCGTCATGGGGCCTAACCTCGGAAGTCAAGGGCGACAAGGCTAAGTACGAGGTCATCAAGGCCGAGCTCGATACCAGCTCACGAAGTTCCGTAACCTCATCAAGGACGCCGTGAGTCATACCCAATCATGCCTTTATTGTGCTTACAATTTACATCTCAGATAAAGACTCGGTGGGTCATGCTTGTGATCCAGCCGATGTGGTGCCAGGAGGACCCACCCGCAAGGATGCGCAGGATATCCTCGTCCTTTGTCAGCGTGTACTTGCCTTGGGAGCCAAGGTTGCCCCTGATGTCAAGTTATCAGCGGAGTTGGTCGGCCGCATGGCGTATGTGGTAAGTTTGTCATTTCTCTCACTGAGCGGAATCTAATAATTCGATTCTATGAAGCGTTTCATCTACCAGAAAAATCTCGACAAATCTCAAAAGAAGGGCGACAAATCCAAATCCGGATCCCGACAAGAACCGGCCGAAACTATTGACTCTGAGGTCGACGGCGACGACATCAAGGACAAGGAGGACAAGGTGCCAAAGTTCTGGGAGGCTGTCGACACGGCCTTGGCGGAGGTCAGAGACGTTACAAAAGGGGCCGAGGACGCCATGTCTCGGTAAGTCGACATGTTCTTAGAATATACAATGTGGCTCACTGCAATTGTAGCTTGTTTTCGAGGTCCCTCCAAGAAGACATGGCAATATACGGATGCGCGAAGCTCGACGACCTGGTTGCCAATGCTCCGCACACCCTATAGGTTGGCTGTGGTTTCGTTACAATGTCCCTCCCATCTATCCCATCTTACATTTTTTTTTAATTTTGGCATTTCAATCCCGGCCCTACCGTTCTCGTCTAATTAGTGTACATATTACAGGATTATTGTATATATTCTTGAATAAAAGCAGCCGTTTTGGGCATCTGGATTACATTTGAACGATATCAAGATGAGCTTCATAAATGATATGTACGCAATATTTGAACGGCATCCGCGGAAAACATTACAATGAGGTTGTGCTCGGGATCATCTGGGGAGGTTAGCGATTCTCGATCGGATGCGAACCTGTGTTCTGGTCTCCTAGGAACCTCCTTTGGCGATCACGGAATATTTGATCAAATATCACTGGAGATCGTCTGGCTGATGTTTGTACAACATCATTCCGAAACGGCGGTGTAGTTCCTCAAGCACGGACTTTGGTCATGTGTGACACCATCTGACTTTTGTATCGCGAATTTCTCCCGAACGGCTCGTGAATTTATTTTCAAACTCAGTCAGAAGACTCTCCTGAATGAGAGCTTTAAAATGAGCCTACTTTCGTCCAGATTGAAGCAGAACTGGGGAAGTTGGCCAAATCTTCATACCTGTTTAACTTGTCATCTGATTTCCGGCCGAACGGCTCGTCAGAAAAATCTTAAAATATTTGGGAAAGGATTATTCGATGAGATCTATCGATTGCCAAAGTTTCGGAATTTTTGAAGAAAGTCAGTTTCAGTTGATGTTTTTGACTGTCCCCGACTGTATCAACGACTTCATTGCGACATTTATCACAAAGAAAAGCCGCCGAGCCGCCGTTTTGACTCACTGCCGGCGTGAGCTTATGCACCAGGTCTGGAAGTTAATGCTCGACGACGAGTTTCTAGAAGCTTATCAACATGGAATTGTCATCCATTGCTTTGATGGAGTTCGGAGACGCGTTTATCCGCGTATTTTCACGTACTCTGCCGACTACCCAGAAAAGTATGTTTTTTCTCTCTCTCCATCTCTGATATAATACTAACGCAGCGCACAGAGTCCTACTGGTAACGATCCGGGACAAGGGATATTGCCCATGCCCGCGTTGCCTCATACTCAAGACGAATTTCGACAAGATGGGTTTGGTACACGACCTCCGCGGACGTATCAAGCTTGCCCGAATCTACTTTTGGAACAAAGTCACGGCTGCGCGCAACCTGATATACAAAGTGGGAGTTGTCATCGGCGGTGCGCGCATTGATGCTCTGCTGCAGGGCTTTTCTTTGATACCAACATTGGTAAGCCTACGACATGATCTACTTTGCAGAATAGTCAATGTTTTCAGAACGCGTTTGGCGAAAAACTCGGCCCGTTCGGCTTTGACTTCCATCGAATGCTGGTGGTCGATCATCTGCATGAATGGTCGCTCGGCGTTTGGAAAGCCACTTTCGCACACATTGTCCGGGTTCTCCACGTTGCTATCCCCAACGACGTCGGCGTGCACACGCTTAACGAACGGTATGTCGTCTCAAGACATTCCTGAATGCTTGTTGATATCCGATCTAGATTTCGGCAGATTCCAAGCTTCGGTCGCAGGACAGTTCGCCGTTTCTGGAACAATGCATCTGAAATGAAAAAGCTCGCAGGGCATAATGACGACAGCCTGCTTGTGGTTGGTCTCTCCTCATTGTGTTTCTACCTATCTTCTAAATGCAAACAGAACATCATTCCTTGCGTCGAAGGATTACTTCCAGAACCCTTCAACTCGAGATTGTTGACAATGCTCTTCCGCCTGTCGGAGTGGAATGCGTTCGCCAAACTACGCATGCATACGACCACAACATTGGCCCTTTTTGAGGTGTCCACCACCGTTATTGGCCGCGAGCTTCGGTCCTTTGCCGCGACTACTCGGGCGGAATACAAAACGGTTGAATTACCTGGCAAAACCATGTCTAGAGCTCGCCTTAAGGCCCGTAAGAAGCTAGCGGGCCAACCGGTGGGCCCACCCCCGCCTCCGCCCATTGCTAAAGGCAAATTTCTCAATCTACTCACCTACAAATTTCACGCACTGGGCGATTATGCGCCAACAATTCGGATGTTCGGCACGATTGAGTCCTACTCGACTCAAACTGTGTGTATCCTTGTACTTCCGAAGTTGTCTTTGGATAATTGTGACTAATGCATTATCGTAGGGAGAGCTTGCGCATCGACTCGTCAAAGACTGTACAGTCGAACAAACAAGAGAAACCCCACGAAGCAGATCATTCGGCTGGAACGACGCGACACACGCATTCGCCAAGCCAGATTAGCGTCACAGGCTCCCAAGAATCGCAACCGATTCTCCGAGAATGACGGGTCGACAACCAGCACAAAGCCAGAACAACACGACTTTCTTGAAACAAATTCGCTCTTTGTACGCACCAGACCGACTCAGAACCCCTCGAGGTGCCGCAATTCTTGGCAGACGCGTCGGCTGGATTCTCGGCTCTCCCTTACACAAAGGTATCTTGGGTAAATGGAGACCATCCATCGATAAAGTGTCATTCTAACCCGTACCTCGAGGCCTTTGCACCGACATCTCGGCCTCTTTGTCCATGAAAACATTAAATCCCAACGCCCGATGCTGTAGCGCCACTCAACTCATCCACCTCTCTGGACACTTGCCTTGAACACCTACATCCAACATGGTCATCACCCGCAGCTCCATCACCCGCGATGCGTCCCCCACCCCGTCCGACAATAGCGATATGTATTACGAAGAAGAGCAAGTCTTCTACGACGAGGACGAGTATGCGCAATCCGTGCGCTCCGCAGCCAGCGATCGCGACTTCACCCCGACGCCAATGCCCACTCGCGGCACCTCCCCTGCCTCCGTAGTGGAACTCAACCCCAAGGACTTCCCCACCCCACCGCTCCCACCCAAGTGGGCAAAGCCAACCGCAAGCCCGGTGCGAAGAAAGGGAAAGGACGTGCTGGTAAGTCCTTAGGCATGCACTTGTGCGCAGCTGATTCCCACTGCAGCCACCCCGAGCCACCACCGACGACGAGCCGGTCACTGGCACCGTCGACGCCGACGCCAATGACCCCTTCCTGGCCGCCGACATCGCATTGGCCACTGCCGCGTCCCTCGGCCTCCCCACCGCACTCGACCACGCGTCCGAGGGCGCATCCAGCTCGCGCCGCCCCGCGTCCGCCGCCGGGTCCCCGCCAAGCGCGTCCGCGCCAACACTGCAGGAGACGTGGCCCCGCCCCCTTCGGCACCGACGCGCGTACCCCGCTCGCATCCACGGAAACCCCCGCCCCCACCCAGAACGGCGCCTCGCCGTTCCTTGCACCCGTGACTGCCACCATCGCTGCGCCGCCGCCTGCAGCAGGCCCTCAGCCCCCTGCCCTTCCGAATGTCGTCGCCGCTGCCGCCCCGCCCGGCGTTGCTCAATACGCCGCTATCGTTGCCGCCCCGCCCCTGGCGTTGTATGGATGACAGCGGATGGAAATCCCCCGCGAGGATCCTACACCCCAACCCCGCGGGCGGTTACCCCGACATTGTGTACTCGCCGACCCTCCTCTGGCAAGGGGTACCCGAGGATCTCCGTGCGCTCTACGGGACGGTCGCGAACCCCAAGTTCTTCTTGGTGGTCAGCGGCGGAACAGACAGACCATGCGGACGCACGCCCTCATACGCGACGCAGTCGGTAGCTTCATTAATATCGACTCGACTGACTTCCAGCTTGGGACCCCGCCAGCCGTCGAGAATGGCCCCAGCCCCGCCCTTTGGCTTGTCGCAGCATCCCCCTACATCTTGCGCAGGCGATTCTCGCGAAGCGGGTGTTGTCGTCGACCCGCATCACCATCTTCCCCGTCCCATACGAGATGCCTGTCAATGGGTTCATCGGAACATATGGCGGCCTCACCCTTCCCGACACCGTAGCGGGTGCTGCTGCAGCGCAGCGCCTCTTCCAGGACGCTGCCCGGGCAAATGGCACGATCTCGCAGTACATCCAGACTCACCGCGACGCCTGTGGACCCCAAGTCTCCGCGGAGCAGGCTTTCGACACTTTCGTCGCCTCCGTGCGTGTCCGTGCCCTTCGCCTCACCGTCAACGACGTCGACACTATCGCCTGGCAGCTGCACGTCACCTCCCCACCAACGACTACGTGGCCTGGAACCAGCTCTGCCACCTTTTCCGTCGTATCAATGTCATGACGGCCCTCCATGGCACGGCGTATCTCCTTCGCGCCTTCCATTGCCACATCTGCCCCTCCGTCGCACACCCCACCGACCTCTGCCCGCTCCCTGCGGTCCCCGGCTGGCTCGGCCCGACGCCGGCTACCATCAAAGCTCTCGAGGACGCCAGCCGCCAGGCCGCCATCAAAGCTCGGGAGCACATGCGCAACAACTCCGCGCCCGCCACTGGTGGATCCAACCCCCGCCCCAACCCCAACCGCGGCCAAGGCCCCACGCATGGTGACAAGAGGCCATGCAAGGACAGGAAGGGAAGGGTGGAGGAAACTACAAGGGCAAGGGGAAGCGTCAGGAGTTTGACGACTGGTACTAATATGCTTCCACGCTGCAACGCTTACAAATAGAATGTCTCTGTTCCGTACTCTTAGACTCGTTACTCCTATGTTGTTTCTTCTTTACGACAATTCACGATCGTTCTTTCCGAAATGAGTGAAATTAAGTTTGTCTTTGCCCTAGCCATTAGCACAAGTGCTATGGTATTAGACCCGATGGAGTGCGCCTGCTTGCGCGCACTCACGTCAAAACATTCCTTGTGCCAACCACCCCACCATGACAACACAACACACACATATGACTTCTCGCACCACAGACCCTCTTGCAATGCCGGAGGGTTTCGGGGACCCGGTGCATCCTCCTCGTCAGTGCCTGCTGGCTACGAGTCAAAACAGCGAAATCAGCATGAGCCGGGGCGACCGGGGGCCTAGCCCCGGCTACGTCCAGCGAGACCCCCCCGCAGCGGCTTAGTTGCTTTGGCCGCTGCTGTGACAAGCGAAGAGCAACAAGTTCATCAATGCGCTAGGCGCACACGTCAAGTTCGACACGACTCAGGTAACGCAGCCACGGGACTCCCGGGCCCGTCACCTAGAGGTACGACTCCACCCTCTCGCTTACGTGGTGGTGGGCGTCGGCGGGGAAACCCAACGACAGCCCATCGCCGTGCGAGCGGGAGGGGAAGCGACCTCGAGTCTCAGCGGGGCACTAACAATGCTGAACCGCAAGAAAATTCGCCGAATCCTCGGGCGAGGAGACCGCCAACGGGTTGTCCCCGAGATGAGGACCATGCTCCTGCCTTCTTCAATAACAAAAGAGCTAAACAGCAAATAAACAACCCTCGCATAAGTCGGAATACTAGGGCTTCAATCAATCTACAGGCAATCAACCTAAATGGTTTGAAAGCTACGTCCCTCTCACAGGACAGTCATAAATGGCACACAGTGCACCGACTAATGGGTGAACAAAAAATAGGTATATTGATTGTATCGGAGACGCACATGTCCGTGGCGCAAGCACTGGAGATAGAAAACAGCTTCATGAGTAAACGTCTAAAACTCCTCAACTACGAGTATCCCGAGAACCCAGCTGCAAAAGGCATAGCGATTGTCCTGAATAGAGAAATAACGAACATAGAAGGCGTTAAGGTACATTACCTTATACCAGGTAAAGCCCTGTTGGCCGTGGTTCCATGGCACGGCGACAAGACTCTGACAGTACTTGGTCTGTATGCACCCACCGAATCGGATGCTGAAAAAATTGAATTTTGGGATTGCCTGACTGAATTATGGATGACCACTGACTTACCTGTACCCGACGCGGTAGGGGGGATTTCAACCTGGTCCCTGAGGCGATTGACCGGCTGCCCCATCACACCGATCCCGAAGCTGTAGTAAATGCATATCTACGCTTCATGAGAATGATGGATCTCAAGGATGGTTGGAGACTGAATAATCCTGACAAAAAAGACTACACTCACATTAGTACGCGTGGTACTCTATCGAGGATAGACCGAATAGTAGTGTCGCCAACCCTCTTAAAACATTGCAGAGGCTGGGATATCAGCGACGCAGCTGGAGGACTCACCGACCACAGGATGGTCTCGGTCACCATCTCTGCCCCAAATGCGCCATACATAGGCAAAGGGAGATGGACCATGCCTCAATTCTTGCTGCACGACAAGGAACTCATGAAGTTTGCTGTTGAAGAGGCGTGTAGGCTGGAAGACTCTATGAATGAACCGAGATCGGACACGCTCAACGCACAGACCCGGTTCAAGGACTACAAGGACCAGATTATCGAATTTGCCAAAGTGCGAGCCAAGATTTCTGTAGGAGCAACAGAACAGAAGAAGGTTAAACTCCAAAATGAGAGAGAAGCTTTGAAAAATGAACCCACGACGATGGATTGCGGCGATGGCACTCCCCCGAATGCACCCGCGCAGGCGGAAGGTCCACCGGAACCTGGCACAGTAAAAATTAAATCCCCCGAGGAAATAGCTGAACTAGTGGCGGCTCTGCAAAAGAGGATAAATGAATTAGTGGATCGTCAAATTAACCGTAAAAAGCTGGAGACTCGAGTTCGGGGGTATACTGAACTAAACCACATTACACGATACGCGGTCAACCTGAGTCAGGGTAATAAACCCCGAGATACTATCAGCTATCTGCAGAGGACTGACGTTGTTCCACCACGAGGGAGTAAGAAGTCATCAGAAATGGCTGAACTTGCCCGTGACTATCACTATGACCTTCAGAGTGATGGTAGTGGCCTCAGCGACTCCTTACGTGAGGATGCAATGCAGGATGCCTTCGAAAAGCTACCCCAACCCGACCCAGAGATGGATGTAACCCCGCTGGATACCAGTCTATCTGAAGAGGATGTTGCAGTCGCCCTAGGCGATGCAGCGCCCGGTAAGGCAGCCGGGATGAACGGCATACCGACTGAATTCTGGCAGCGACTGCACGCAATCCACTCTGCGAACGACAGCAGGTCAAGAGGAAATGAATGCGAGAAAAAAACCTGTGACATAGTGAAAGTGCTTACCTGGGTATACAACGACATCGAGGATTTTGGTGTAGTTGAAGGCACGGCCTTTGCGTTGGGTGGATGTGCCCATTGTTTAAAAAGAAAGACAGGTCCGATATTGCGAATTACAGACCTATAACGGCCTTACAGCTCTTTGCGGTACAACAGGCGCGGAGCGTTTTTTTTTATTTTGGAACTTTTTGACTAGGACAGTCGCTACAGATTCAATCCTCGTCCGATTCATTTGACAATATGCTCATTAGAATCACGCTAAAAATCCGCAGCGAATGGTGTCTTACGAGTTTTGATGCCATCAAGAAATAAACTTTTCATCATTTTCAGCATGTCCCAGGATAGGACAGCTGTAACTTTGGTCACAGGGCTTGGATTGACCTAATTCCCGAATATGCTATACATATGCATGGTGTTTACACAATGGGACCCTTGTGGCAAGTTTCGTGGGCATATTACCTAGATAGGACACTGTGCATTGGGACAGTGAAATCATGCCCCACAAAAAAAGTACAATATGGAGTCAATTTTGACCACATTGACTATCCCAGTATACCATTATTTAGGTAATATGCTGAAAGACATTGTGTAAAAAGTCCAGGTTGATTGAGCATCAGAAATCAAAGTTACAACTGTCCTATGCTGGGACATGCTGAAAATGATGAAAAGTTTATTTCTTGGTGGCATCAGAAATCGTAAGACACCATTCGCTCCGGATTTTCAGCGTGATTCTAATGAGTATATTTTCAAAGGAATCGCACGAGGATTGAATCTGTAGCGACTGTCCTAGTCAAAAAGTTCCAAAAAAAAAAAAAACGCTCCGCGCCTGTTGTACCGCAAAGAGCTGTAAATGCTGACTATAAAATATTCACGAAAGCACTTGCTAACAAGCTTGCAAAAGTGGCTCCGTATATTATCCACAAAGACCAAGCCGGTTTTATGAAGGGCCGGAAGATAACAGATGCAATATACCTGGCCCAGGAAGTTGTAGAATACTCAGAGGAAGACCTGCAAAATGGCGTCATTGTGGCACTGGACCAAGAAAAAGCATATGATAAAACCCTACACCAGTACCTTTGGGCAGCCCTCCGAAGACAGGGCATACCCGAGAGATTCACGAACACGGTGAAAGCACTGTACCGCTATGCAGACACACAAGTAATTATTAACGGAGAGGTGAGCTCTGCTTTCAGAGTCTCACGAGGCGTCCGCCAGGGTGACCCACTATCCTGCCTACTTTTCAACCTCGCAATTGAACCGCTCGCAGCAATGCTGCGGGAGTCCGACCTACGTGGATACAAGATCCCTGGAGTTGCAAGTAGAGCAGTAGTCAAATTATTTGCTGATGATACAACGGCTTACTTGAGCGAGGGCGACAGCCTAAATGACCTATATCAAATTCTGGATAAATGGTGCCTAGCGTCCGGGGCGAAATTCAATGTGGCCAAAACTGAAATCATTCCGTTTGGATCCCCAGAATTCCGAGAAAACTTTATTGACACAAGACAATTACACCCCGGAGACGCTCCCGTCCCACAAGAAGTTCACATTGCCAGAGATGGAGAGGCGGTACGGATTCTCGGAAGCTTCATTGGAAACGGGGTCGAAGCGTTTAGCGTCTGGACCCCAACATTGGAAAAAATAGACTCGGACTACGCGAGATGGTCCGAGATTAACCCCACGATGGAGATGAGAAAAAACATTGACCAAATAGTAGCGGGATCGAGGTCCCAATACCTCACACAAGTTAACGGAATGCCGCCGGTGGTCCTGAAACATCTACTGAGTTCGCAACGCGAGTTTATAAACGGCTCAAGGTCAACAATGGTTGCTAGAAACTCACTGATGGCACCGCGTGAAGAGGGAGGCCTCGGCCTGCTAGACATTGAAGCCCGGAATGATGCTATACTGTTAGTGAAATCAGCTGCATTGGCGGAGACTGACCCCAACAAACGTGCAGAATGGGCATCCCTTGCCATACATCGGCTATCACGCTATATCCGCAGAAATCCGGTGGTTAGAGAGGAGGCGAAGACCCACCCATTAATCCAGAACTACGCGTTGACGAAAAGAGACCCCCCAAGGCTCCATAAAGCCATGCTAAAATGTATGGATAAGTACGGAGTAGCCTTTGAAACAGTATCACCCACGGAATACATCCAGCGTGCCCTTCCTATGTGGCACCACCCGGGGGAAAACCCAGCTAAAAGACAAACGAATAACGGCGTCAAGGCGCACTGCCTCAAGACGAACCACAATGTCAAAACTCTAGGGGACGGTGTCGACACCTCGGAGAGACTGAGAAACCCTGCACATCAAAAAACTGCAGAATGTTGCTGCAGCGTGTGTTACGACGACAGAATTATGCGACGCTGTAAGAACCCCCACGCGTGCGCAACAGCGGCTGTAGAACGCATAAAACAGATCAAACCAAAATGGACTGAGGGGAATATGCACACGCAGGTCGGGTTAGGGTTAGGGTTAGGGTTAGGGTTAGGGTTAGGGTTAGGGTTAGGGTTAGGGTTAGGGTTAGGGTTAGGGTTAGGGTTAGGGTTAGGGTTAGGGTTAGGGTTAGGGTTAGGGTTAGGGTTAGGGTTAGGGTTTAGGTAGGGGTTAGGG
>JARJLF010001037.1:0-107040 GCA_029378395.1 Mycena leptocephala
CGCCAGAATGAGAATCTCGATGGGGATGGGAAATTATAGGCGGGCATACTGGATTGCCGGCAACCACATCTCGAAGGTGATGAATCGTCTTTGCTGCAGGAGTCAGACTTTTTTTCTGACTCGGAGGGAGCCACCGAGCGATTTTGAGCGAGTCAGATCAAAAGTCGAGTCACCCAAACTCGAATGTGAGTTGACTTGATTCAGCGACAGTGTGCAATCAGTTGAGTGTAGAGGGAAATGCCAAGTTGGCCAACGGAGAATGAGCCTGTCTCAGGCCTGGTAGATTGCGAACCAGCTCGCGCGTGGAATGGCCAACGGGAATGAAAACCGAACTTCCCAACAATTTTTAGATCGAACTCTTTTCTAATTCTACGATATTTGAGGGCGGAAAAACTAACCAAAGCCTGTCAGCATCCTTGGATTTGTCAAATTTGGTGTGAGGATCTTCGTGAGATATTGAGGACGCATCATTTGTGGTTCAAAAAGGGAAGTCAGCGAGGACTAGGTTGTTACATCTAAAAAGTACCTAGGACGGTGGGGAGATTGAGAGAGAAAGATGCAAGCCCGGTTTGCATCGGTTGATTGGCTTTTTCGGCCGCCCACTCCTTTAACATACGGTATTTTCTTTACAACCTCCCTTTCCCCTTTCGGTAGTCACTATCATTTGTTACTCGTTACGTACATCACGCTCAGCGCTTGTTCCTTACGCGTTCGCTGAGAGTACGTCTCTTCCATTCCTTTCTTGCTGTACTTTACTTACAGTGTACCTAGAGGTCTCTCTTTATTAGGTACATTAATAAAGTGCTCGTTCCTTGCGCGTTCGCTGGGAAGGTCTCTCTTATTACTTCTCGATGAGTTACCACAAGGCCCTCCGAGTTCTTCACCAGCATTACAATATTAACTGCTAACCCGAACCAACCGCTACCCCGAACCTCTGACCCCAACTTCGCTATCTTCTAACCCGAACTCTAACCTAGTAGTCTCTCTTGGCCAACTCTTGGCAGACGCTCTATAATAGACTGAGCGGCTCTATTATCAGTACTTCCTCGTGTCGGTTGATAGAACCCGTGTCTAGCGGGCTGTGCAGACGGGGCTCTAAATGCAGCGATCTGACATGGTCTACAGCTCTCTGTCTCTCTCTCTGTCCCCACCACCCCCTCCATAGTATGTTGCAAGCCATATCTGAATTTCGCCCGCCTTCGCGGCCTTCATCCCTCTTTTCGTACACGGCATCGGATTCACAGCGAACGACAACCGATACTTCGACTATATGGGGCCCCGGCACCTTATCTGGAAGAGCTCTGCTTGCCCTCGGAGAGGTTACAATCCGTGGGATAAACACGCTGGTGATTCGACGCAGACTCGCGGCCATCCGTCTTCGTGCCCCTTCGCTAAGCAAAATCATGTGCGACGACTTACTGGAACTCTGCCGGTGAAGACTGCTACCTCCTCGTGCTAATTTTTCAAATTGAATTATGCATTAATCCAGTCCAGCCATGTATTCCCAACGGATCGGGAAGGAGGCGGTTCGATTGATATTGACACAGATATGTGCAGAATCCAAATACTCCATGTTTGTGCTTGCCATCTGCGACTGGCCCCAGGACGAAGCGCGTCTGATTATCCGCCAATTGATAAGCAGTTTGTCGTAAGATTTCCTTTGTATTTTCGCAGCGCAGTTTCTTCATTGCGTTACCCAGGGAACTCTTACATCCCTCCGGATGGCAGTTGGAGGGTATTTACAATTTCTTGGTCGCAATAATCCAGGTCAAAGAAGAATGGAGAGATCTTGTTGTGGAAGCCGCAATTTTACTTCGGAGCATGTTCCAGGATCAGCATCTCCTAAATGGCCATCCTATTCATATTCTCTCCACCCCAGAATCTAACGCGTTGCCTTTGTCAACGCTCCAGAAGACCTATTCGTCCACCATGCGTTCAGAAGTGTGGTTATCCCTTCACGCCTGCGGCCTGCCTTGGCAAGATCGGATGCGTAAAATTGAAGAAATCATGGCAACAGAATTAGAATTGGATTTATCGGATTCCAATTTATTGGAAGCAATCAACGATGTCGTTATTTTCACAGGGCAAGATCTGCTTCATCTCCGTCATTCAGTTGATCTCAACATTTGTACTCCCAGATCGAATTTCAATCTCGAACTTCAGTCCGCAGCTATATCTTGTCTCCGACAGATAAATGGCGCTCGATGGAAGCCTGTCTGCGAATTATTCGGGTTCCCTTCGACAGGTTTTCGGAAAGCTTCGCCTGCCCAAGCCCTTGGCCCGCATCGGTGAGGACATACATCTGCTGAAGAACTGATCGCTAGAAAGCCTTCTAGCCAATGTTCTGCGGAAGAAATAGCTGATGCACATGACATTTTGCGGAAGGTCTTTCTCAACGCATGGGATAGTTCATTTCATAAACTGGTTAAACTCTGCCTGTAAGCCGACGTGGACGCTCCATGCAGCTGTTTCACTTGCTCATGGAAATGCACAGTAGCCCAAATCTATATCCCTCACAAATAACTGATACCGCCATTTTTCTGACGCTGAGAAACATATGTCATGATTCTGTATCCTCTTGGATTCAGATGGCCCTTGGTGTCTGTGCTCTATCGACGTCTCAATTGCAACAAATCATAAAGACACTCGTTCGAGATGCCCACTTGGTTCTGTGAGACAATCCTTCGACGCTTCATTACTGAAATCCTGACTCCAAGTCTAAACAGATGTTCTCTGGGTGTTTCGGAGAAGAAATCGGCCGTAAAATCCTTTTGCGATTTCTTGGCCGCTGTTTTCCAAATCAAAGGCGACTACAATTGGTTATCTGCGCATACAGCTCTCCAGATTATCAAAATAACCTGGAAGGTGGAGCATCCTGTTGTCTTGGTTTGTCGCAATATAATCAAAGCAAGACCTATCCTGCCGTTCTCAAGGATCCAAACTCTCTATTCCGTTGATGGCCGCCAAATGATTTGGATTGCGTTGCAGGCTAGTGGAGAGGGTTTAGAAACCCGGCTCCAAGACATTATAGGCGTCCTTAATGCCGAAATCCTTGATTCAGCCGAAATGTCGACACCTAAATTCCTAGATGCACTGGCAGATGCTGTTATATTCACGAGGTACTTATTTACAATTCCTGAATGCTCAATGACGATGTTCATACTACATTAGCGAAGCATTCAGCCACGAACTACGACATTCGGCCATCAAGTGCCTCCTCGATCATTGTGTCAATTCAAGGCGATGGGAGATCCTCCACCAAGTCTTTTCATTCGATTCGCATGTCCAGAGACTCATATTCACCACTCTGCGGGATAAATTGTCACAGTATGGGTCTGATCATTTTTTTAAACAATATTTTGACTCTCTTTCAGAGAAGAGCTGTGTGACTTCGTGAGAGCCTATCCAACAGACTCAGCGCACATCTCAGATCTCTTCCTTCTGCTTTCGGGCTGGGCAATAGGTTTACAATCGTATAGTCAGGATGGAAGTAGAGTCAGAATACGGTAGTATTACAACCTCGTTCTCTTTCCCTCCTTTTCCCCCTTCGGACACTGTCTTATTTGTCTGCTAGTCGCGCACATCACGCTCAGCGCTCGTCTCTTTACGCGTTCGCTGAGGGTGCGTCTACACATTCATTTCTTAGCTATTCATACCTTAGACCTCTCTGTCTTTTAGGTACTTGAATACGGCGCTCGATTCTTTCCGCGTTCGCTGAGGATCTCTCTGTCTTTTAAGTAGTCTCTTATAAACAGACACTATAACTGGGTGCTCGTACCTCGATGGGAATGGGAGATTGTAGGCGGGTGTGGGTCCCGCCCATACTGGCTTGTCGGAAACCACATCTCAAAGATGATGGATCGCCTTCGCTGTAGGAGTCAGACTTTTTTTTGACTCGGAGGGAGCCATAGGACGATTTTAAGTGAGTCAGATCAAAAGCCGAGTCACCCAAACTCGAAATGAGTTGACTTGATTCAGCGATAGTGTACAATCATTTGAGTGTACAGGGAAATATTCACGGGGAATGAGTCTGTCTCAAGCCTGGTAGATGGCGAACTGGCTCGCGCGCGAAATGGCCAAACGGGAATGAAAACCGAACTTCCCAACGAAATCGCACAGAGAAGATCCACGCAACCCACTCGATAGAAAGTGATGTGAGTCACGGAACTCGCTACTTAGGCGGACGTGCAGGGTCGGCTAAAGAGTAAATTAAATTTGACAGCCGCAAGAAGTATAATAATTAATTTGTGGCCAATGGTGAGAGAGGAAGCGCACCAAAACGGTAGGAGGGGAAATATCGGTAAGTCCATTACAGGCAACCGCGACGCCACACGATACGCGACTCCGAGGATTAGATACAGAAGGAGATTAGCGAGTGGGTTATGCGCGAGGGTCCTAGGGCTATTGTTCTTAGATTAATCTGAGAACACGCTGAGGAATCAGGATTATCACTTCTTTGACGAGCGTCCGAGTGAGGTTCGAATGCGTTCCCTGTAAAAGTGTTAGCTAGTATATTTTGAAGTATTCCTTCCGAGTTCCGAACTTGATCACATTGGAAGGTTTCTGTCAGAAAACAACTGTTCGGCCCATGGCCAACGTCATCCCAATTTATCTGAATCAGGAATCAGATAACAAACAACATACGCTCAGCGTCGCGGAATCCAGTCGTCACGACATCAGACATCCTACCTCAATATTAGCATATCAATTACCATACACCTTCGCTTAGCTTCG
The DNA here is from genome assembly GCA_029378395.1 of Mycena leptocephala. Classification (NCBI taxonomy): domain Eukaryota; kingdom Fungi; phylum Basidiomycota; class Agaricomycetes; order Agaricales; family Mycenaceae; genus Mycena; species Mycena leptocephala. The sequence goes on from JARJLF010001037.1 coordinate 4,735, forward strand.
TGCTGTAGTGATTAAGGCAGAAAGTGAAAGCTGCTGTAGTATCCACTCGAGCTTCCTTCTCCCTTGTTTTCGGAAAATACTAGCTGCCACTGGCAGCCGGTCTGCTTGGTTCGCCTTGTTCGAAACAAAATAGACGCCCGGGCGCTAAGCCGTGCTGTATGTACCTACCAAGCTGTGGTCATCGGCTACTGTAACAATCTGTAATCTCCTAATCTGTAATCAGTCTGTTAACGATCGTAGACCAGGTGGATTCGGAGACGCTCACCTACAAAGTGCAGTTCAAGGGATAACTTCCCGCCGCCTTGGCGCGCCTAGCAGCTGCTGTAACAATCCGTAATCTGTAATTAGTCTGTTAACAACCGTAGACTGGGTGGACTCGGAGACATTCACCTACAAGTGCGGGCCTAGGCGCGCCAAGGCGGCGGGAAGTTATCACTTGAACAACAAACATATTCGGCGGGATATTATCACTTTGAATAACGAATGTATTCAGCGGGATATTATCACTTGAACGATGTATCATTGCGCGAGCTTCACGCTTCAGGTTGAACAACGAAACAGGATCGCTGTATTGGGCGTCAACCAAAAAGTTAAATGGAGGATCAGCCGATCAACAGTCAACATACGCAAGGGCTGTAGTATATATCGACATAGACAGGGTGCGAGGGAGCAGTCGGAACGGTGTCGGAGGTGCTGTAGAGGGCAAGATCCATAAGTTGTAATTCATGAACGCGCGGTTCGATTATACGTACGAGGAAGTAAATAGCGCCGTTGTCAAAAGCGCGCGCCAGCTGCGCGGCGATCAAGAGTATAACACAACTGTGGTCCCTGGCTGTTGAGAGCTGTAACTTCAAGAGCCAAAGCAGATTCCAGACGTCTGTTTAATTCAGCCGTCGTCATTTCCAAGAGGTGTGCTGCGGGCGCCCAGGTAAGCTCCGGGGTTATTCCCATTCCCAGCCCACTACTGTGTTTGAGTCAAGTCGTCTTGGAAGTTAAATTGAAATTGAGTTGAACAAGCGCGGAGCCAAGTGGTACAGTTATCCAGGCATAAGGATACAGCATGCAGGTTGAGAGGTTCGGTGGATTGGATTTGATCTACATAATCATAATTGAAGGAAACTGAAGCGCAAGTTCTGACCTGGGATTTCTGATTCTTGCTTAGATTCTTGTCTTGATTGCATGTTTTCGGAGCCAGGGTGAGTCTTTTTTATATGCAAAAGTCGCTGCCAGTGGAATATTTCTTGGAGCCAGGCTTGAACGCTCCAGACCATGGCCTGCCAGAGGATGAAAGACTACGAGACTTGATCGGACTCGGATCATGTGAGTCAAATCAAGCCAACTTTCACTTAGCGCCCGCCTATGCGTGGCGCTTATTCTGTTTTTTTTTTTCTGCCAAGATTAGGCACGACGACTCCAGCACGGCACGGATCTACGTTACATCTCAGGCACGACAGCCTTCCCGACGTCGCATCCGGTCGCGTCGCGTAGATCGGACCGACGTCGCTGCCCACTTCAGGGCGCCCAAGTGTAGATCAAGTCCCCGGCTCGATGAGTATCAATGCTGTTGGAAGGAAGCTGGGAAGCTGGAAAGCAGTAACGAAGGGTAACCGGGTGCGCCACGGTTGCGTGGTGTTGCGTTCAGTTGCGTTGCGCTCTCGGACTCTGCGGGGGCGCTCTATGCGCGCGAGGTGGGTTTCTCGGGGACCTCCAGCGCGTCTACTTGTTTTTCTTCTTGGGAAGGCTGATGCTGATTATTCTTGTATGCAGATTGCATCTGTGCAGGACGGATTCCCACTGAGGCGTCGACTGATCATGAATCTGAGCATCTCAACAACGCGCCATCACCTCATCATCTCATTATAAAGATTTCTTTGCTGGATGATGTGTAAGTGCATGGGTACTTATTAACCTTAATAACCGCAAAAATAAGCGATTATTCAGGCAGAGCTTAAGCGAACCATCAGATACTCGGCCGCGCGCCGTTATCCCATCCCGAACACAAATATCTGATTACTTGGGACGCTCGGCGACGGTGAGCATGAATAATATCCCAGATATCGGAATATAACGCGAAAGGCAGCTAGTTACTTAGTTACTGATGCCAGTGGCGGCCATCCATCCCGAGCTTAATCACTGGGTAGGCGCCTTACAGTGGGCAGCCGAATCAATAAGAGTCCAATGGCCGACATCGCGTTGGCCGAGAATTAATCACGACAACGACGATGTGCGATATGCGATACCCGAGGGCTAAAAATGATTGAGTAAGTCTGCGAAACGTTCATTTTTGTGCAAGTAGGATTGAAGGATTGATGCAGATGCCGCCCGTACCCGCGCAACGTTCAACTCTAAAAGTAATTCATCGCGATGCGTACTGACTCGGAAAGTGCAATCTTGTATCATCTGAATCCATCGACGATCCTTCTCGCGGATCCTTTCCGGCCAGTTCACGAAGACAGGGACGGATGGAGGCGAGCATTTATCGAAGAGAAAAAAAGAAAAAGAAAAAAAAGGACACACCAGTGACGACAAAAATACGCATCCCGCCCTATTCCACCCGAGGATGACATGAGTTTTGTGACGAACCGAACCGGTGTCTAAACGGCTTGCTTGCGCGTCAGTTGTTTCCCGGCCATCCCCGAATAGGTTTTCTCCGTCTCTTAGGAGCTTGCCGCTGACTCATTCAAAGGCAAAACGGCTGCGCGGGCCCGTGTATTGCAACGCTTAGCAGTCCCACTCTATCAGCTGCGCTTCCGCCGTCGGGCCCCCTCAAGATATTCATCTGTCCAGCGCTCAAACTCTTGTCTTGGGGAACTGATTCATTGCACTTTAACACTCTTGGACAGTCTTGGACCGGCTCGCCCAGGCCAGGAACGCATCGGTGCCAAGAATAGATCACAGATGAGATTAGATTTTGCAGCGGGCATCATATGGCTGTGTAAGGAGCATTTCCGAGATTCCGTTACCACGCAGCAGAGACTAAGCGGACCCTGACTCATCTCGCCCGATCCGGACTCCATCACAGCACAGTCAGACGCAATCTACGCCGCAGCTACGACGGCACATATATATAGGAGCGAAAAGATGTCTGACACCGCAATTTTCTGCACCAGCACTCAGCCCCGGACAACATGTTCAGCTCGCCTGCCTCCAGCACCTCGTCGTCTGAATTCTCCTCTTCGGGTTCCATGACCAGCTCCCGCAGCTCGCCGGTGCACGCAGCGTCCCTCGTCGACCCTGCCACACACGCTCCTGCTCTTATGCAGCTCATCGATATCAAGCTCGACAGACATGTCATTGGTGAGTTTTCTGCTCTTGTCCTCTTTGTCTTTCAGACTCTTACCCCCCTTTTAGATTATCTTGTTGACGCAGTCGCCGAGACCGTGGACTACGCTATGGGGCGCACCCACTCTACCACCGGTTTGTCCTCGTCGGTGACCCGCGGCCGCTCGACGCACTCTCCGTACCTGCAGAAGTTCACCACCTTCGTCTCTACCGTCCTGGCCCGCGCCGAAGTCGCCCCGGCCACCGTCCTCGTTTCTTTGGTGTACATCCACCGCGCGCGCCCGCACCTCTCCATCGCCCTCGAGGAGTGGGCCCTCGAACGCGTCTTCCTCGGCTCCCTCATCGTCGCCTCCAAGTACACTAACGACTCCACCCTGAAAAACGTCCACTGGGCACTCTGCACGGGTGTCTTCGGCAAACGCGACGTCGGCCGCATCGAGCGCGAGTTCCTCGACGTGCTCGACTGGGACCTCAGCGTGGGCGAGTCGGATCTGCTGGCTCACCACGAGGGGCTCCTCGCTGCGTCCCAGCGCTCCAGCGCGCTCGCTTCGCGCCTCGTCAAGGTCTCCCCGGTGAAGCCGACAGTGGAGTACCTGGCACCGCCCCGCGCGCACACGCACCACCGCCGCCCGAGCGTCCCCGAGCTCGAGCCCTCGAGCCCGCAGAGCAGCCTCGCGAGCATGTCCCCGCGCACGCCGCTCTCGCATGCCTCCTCCCCTACCCCTGCACACGGCCACTCGAAGCCAGCGGCGGACGTCCCAATGGACGTGGACGCCCCCGCTCCCGCACACAAAGAGAGTGTGCCCGTGAAGAGCGGCGGGCGGTTCCACGACCTCCTCCGCGCGTTCCCCATCCCCTCCCGCTCCCACGCGCACGGACACCATCGAGGCTTCCCGATACACGTCACGGCGTAGCCTCGGTGGGGCGCACGCCCTATCCTCATCATAACCGATAACCCCCCACCCGTCATTCGGACAACACCCGATCCGCGCATAATGCGCCTTTCGACCTACCCATAGACCCAGACCCGCACAGACCTGACGATACGCTCTCGGGCTGCGGGGACGGAGTGTAAAAACGATGACGCCGCTCGTATGAATCGAGCGTGCTCCTCTCGTTGGCTTCGACTCTTCCGTACCAAAATACTACTCTATCCTTAAATTTTCATCTCATCTATCTATCTCGCGCATATTCGCGAACGTACAGCTACATTATCGGAGTTCGTTATGGATTCCATAGAAATCGGATCCGTTGGAATACAATCTTTTTTGGAATCTCCCATATGCATTTTTGTGTGAATAAGATCGACCAACTTCCGTCTGTAAATCTAGAAGAAGAAGGACTCCGAATGTAGTCCCGACAACAAATGAAATTCGTCTCTACAACTCGATGCGTCTTAACGTTACTGTAACGATAAATTGAGGGTCTCTTCGTACAGGTAGGGGTTAAATTACGGGATAAATTTGTCTTGATGTGATTGATCCGGACCCGTTGCACATCCTGAGTTCGTCGTTCGACGAGAGGATCATACGATATATTCCTGGACGTGGATATCGTACAATTTTTTCGAGGACGTTCTCCACTTGTCGGGAGATGATGAATAAATTATTGGTAAGGTTGTTCTGAAATGTTCGTGGAGGTTCTCCGTACTCTTTGTAAGGACTTGTAAGGAGATGAATCAGCCACAGTGTGCGTGATTGAATTTTGACTCGCTCGAAATATTATCCTGACTCATCAGACACGTCGACGGCTGGCGCGAGTCGGCCTATTACCCGGTACTAAGGGAAAAGAAGGGAAAATGATCATGATCACAGTGGCGCAACTCGGCCCACGGGCCCGAACTGACACGACTGCGCTGACACCATCCTTCCTTCTTCCTTCCTAGCTCAAGATCCGCGCTGATTTCACGGGCTTTTCCGGTTTTCACGAGCTGCAGAGGGTTTTCGGACCGAGCGTATGGTTTAAGTTTCGCCGACGCACGTACCTGATCCACCCGCTTCAATTTTGTTTCGTCTCAAAACATATTTTAAAGCGACCTCGAGGCGGGCGGTTCATCGATCGATAGCGCGTGAGTACGATGCGCGTGTCGAATTAAACAAAGGCTGACTGATACCCATCCATCAAGTACTGCATTCGCTACGTGTCTGTCGCAGTTTTTTTTCCGCGTGGTTTCCGCAGACAATGTCAAGTCGTAAGTCGGGTCTGCTTTGTGCCCGACATCAACTACAGCTTCAGTTTAAAGAATAAGCACTGGTGCGAGGGATTTTCGCCTGTCGGATGGAGTCTCGGCAGCTTATTTTTTTTTCAACATGATATGTTCTGGAGGTCCTCAATGAAAAACGAATTGGGTGGCTGCGAGCGAGCAAATCCTGCTTCTAATCTAATCTGATCCGATATGATCTAATCTAATCACATCTTATCATGATAATCACGGCTCGACTGCGCAGTTTGAAACTGTGATCTGCGGACTGCGGGCCAGACACGTCGGCTTGTCGTGTCCGCAACACGTCTACGGCCCACACCTAATACGTGTCTGCGACTCTGCGATCGGCAATGCAACCTGAGCGCAAGATCTGTCAAGTCTGCGTCAACGGTCGTTATGCCAGTGCACTCAGCAGGCCACTGCGTTCCGCAATCCTCCGTCGGCGCAGTGAATGTACGTACGTGTGCAATATTTGACGCGCGGGCGGTTCTCCTACGAACCGTTCCAGTTCGCATCTGCCGCCGAGAATGACTGCGACGCGTCGCTGTTCCTGCCTCCTGGCGGGACCAAAAATCTTCACCCTGAATTTGGTCCTTGAAAAAAAATTAGGGTATTGAATCCGCCCCGACGGCCCCTCTTTCTTCGTTCGTTCCTCGCTCCTAACCGGAAAAACTACGGGCTAAATCACTTCAACAACTCTTCGGTGAGGAATTTGGAATTGATTCCGACGGCATCGCTGGGCCAATGGTGGCGGTACGTTCGGAAGATTCGGAGAGCTACTCCCGAGTTCGCCCGACTCTTGAGGTATTTTGTTCCGACACAGCGCCGACGAATTTCACTCTGTAGCACCCTTAAGCAGGACGATCCAAACGAATCACCAGCAACCAGTGACTATTCAAGGTTCTGGATATAATGTGCTATGTGCGAGCTCCGACGATTCTCAACCTCAACCAGCTGTGCACGGGGCACATTCTGCATCTTTCAAGGCCGACCATTTCCCGACTCAAACGAGTTCGGATCTTTCAATACAGATTGATATTGCGAGTATACACTGCCAGTGTAAATTCTGTTCGGTGTTCCGCTGCCGGTCGAATTCTGGTCCGCCGCATGCGCAACATCCGATGGTACAAATCACAGCTTGGCTCACCCCAAACACTGGCAGCGCATCTGCTTCAGAGTTTGCTCGTTGTCCCTCCACAGCTCCACACACAGCTCCAGCGTTTAGAGCCGGGCCCGACTTTCTGAAATTCGATCTGATTCCCTCAGACTGACTCTTTGCCCGGGGTCTCCGATGCGCTCCGCGTCAGCTCCTTCTTCTCTACTTATCCCCGATTTATTAGACGAAATTTGTCTGATCGCCTTGCACTCTTCATTCTCCACTTTCCGATATCGGTTGCGCTGATTTGCGTTCGTTTCCAAGTTGAAGTTCACTTTTTCAACCGACGCCACCCGCGTGACTCGGATGGATCGATATCGCAAGTTCACTTTCTGGCCGGGGTCCACAAACCCGTCCGACGCGACGCCTTTTCTCAATTGCCCCGCGTCCAGCGGGAACGACTGTCACAGACGAATATTCGAGGATTCGGAGTCGCGTTTTACGCCTCCAAGCAAAACGGGGAGGACGTGCTGTCAGCCGGGAAAGGAGCTGAGATGAGCGGTGTATAACACTGGGCGCGGCGATGAGAGACACACGGCGCGATGCCGTTGATATATTAGCTTAAGACTTGCGAAAAGTTCCCAGAGTCGGATTTTTCAAGAGAGTCTTGAGAGAGTCGTCCAAAGTGTCGGATATTTGCGACTGTTTAGATCAGAGTCAACAGATTGCCAACTTTTTGGGACCTTGGTCTGCACATCCCCTTGGCCGCTGCCTTCACTGCGATGCGTGCCCACAGCGCCTTTCCGCTTGATGACGATATCGTGGACCGCATTCTTACTTTCTGCCATACCTTTACTTCCCTCCATTCCATGGTATTGGTCTCGAAAGCTTGCTACAACGTCTTCCAAACGCGCCCGAACGTAAGTAGGTTTTTTTGTGACGTTTACGCTACCCTTGACGTCGTCTGTAGTCCATAACGCGGGCGGTGGCATACAATATGGTTGGACCCGCCCTTCCACAGGCTTTGAGGGCTATACGATATTCGTTGCATGACGCCGACTGGGGTTACAAGAATACGAACAACGATGATCCTGACACGATGGCCACGACTTGCCCGGAAGAGCACTGTGCCACTGTTATTACCCCAGAAGAGAAACAAAAATTGAAGGAAAATTCAGAAGTTGTCGATACTCTGGAGTATATCTTCAGTCTAACGTGCGTCGTGAGGCCCCTCTTCACGGCGCAGGCTATATTTTCAATTGTCGTACTCTATTCAGGCAGAAAGACCGGACCTCCCCAAAAAACACCCTTACACCGGAAGAGTCTTGGCGCTTCCGACGGGCAGTGTACAGAATTTGGTTGTACACCAGCATATTCTCCGGAGATCGCTACTCGCTCGACGATATTAACGAGTTGGATGATGACGAAATTGACCTCATTCAGCGCCAGCGTACGGCTATGCTTAATGAATATCCGACCGACGAACTCTTTCAACTCTACGCTGTCGTCCGATCATTCCGCGGAATCTTAGAGGACGTGTGTGACGAGGACCACAATAGTTTTGTTTCTTTGACTCCGGCTCTTCGCCAGCTCATATATTATCTTCAGAGGAGAACGCAATCGACATCCTTCTGTCTCTAGGGCCGGGCGGCATCGCAGGCGCATGGAAAGAGGGCTCATACATATCCCTCGAGGACGGCCTCGCCTTCGGGCTTTATGAGACCGACGAAGAAAACCCGCTGTATAATGGTTACTTCTCCCTCCCGCTCGAAAACATTTGGAACGAGCGCGAGGTAGAGCCACCTGAAGACGACGAGCCCGGGATGAGGTTCATTTTGGATACGATTAACGGTGTCAACGATACCTGTGTGCCCGTCTCAATTAATTACGAACAGCTTCACTCTAATGCGCGGCACGTAGGCTCGAAATGCGCCACCCCCGGTGGGCTTACACTCCTCACCGAAGCCAGTACGCGCACCCTTTCCCTTTCTCGTACTCCAACCTTCTTCTGACCCAATTTTTCCAGACTGGCACCGCCTTCGCATATGGCCCGGTGATCTCCTCAAGGGTTGGCTTAAAAACGACGGCGATCTTTCCTCCTCCCTCATGATGGCCGTCCTCGAGCACAAGAGAGACGCGGTGGAGCCGTGGACGCTCGGGCCGTGGATCACCAGTATCTTTGACGTGCCCCGAGCAGCCCCGGAATGGGACTCCTGGACGGCGGCGCTGTCGTATTGCCAGCCGTGCTTGGTCAAGTTTCTGGAGGAGCACGTGTGGAGGTGGTTCCTTGACAAGCGGGTGAAGGGTGGGTGTTTTTATTTGCCTGACGCTTTGTTATGGCGTACAGACTGACGATGCGGCACATTGCAGATGGGTGGTCGCCGCCGGAGAACTGCCCGTACGTTTTGCCTACGATTTCAATTGTGGGCGCTCAATGACAAGCACACCAGGTTCGGATATAACTGTCAGGGGATAGTGGTGCTCAAGTACCATGCGAAGCAGAAGAATGTGCGTTTCATCTCATCTACTTCCTTCTCCACCCACCTCCTTCTCCACCCACCTCCTTCTCCACCCACCTCCCAACGCCGATTCTCCTTATCCTTTATCCAACCACCCTCCCCCTGGCCCAAATGCCGGCTAACTCAATTCGCGATCTATAGCATCTGTGTGTGCCGATCATGGGCAAACTTTAGCCGGACGTTCCCAGCGCCGAGTGCGCGCTGAATTCGTGAATGTATTGCCGACTAGGAGCAGGCTGTTCGCTTTAATGTGTATTCCGTTGTTTCACTTATGACATTTGTGGGCGGGTTTCGGATAATGCAACGCCCGCGCCGCGCTTGGTTTTCCCGCTGCTCGAGGACTCGTGCGGGCGCGAGTTTCCATGCGGCTGTCAACTTTCTAGCTGGGGTTCACAAAAGCGCCCGACGCGACAGCCTTTCTCAATTGCCCCGCGTCCAGCTGGCACGGATGGCCGAGCAACGAATATTCGAGGTACGAGTCGCGTTTTACGCCCGAATTTAGATATCTCGCGCATATGTTGGAATCCTCGAATGACGTTTTACTCTGGCTGCGGGAAATACCGATTCGCAACGACGCAATAAATGACGTCCTCAACTCGATATACCTCCACGACGCGACGGATCAACGTACCTCGGTCTTTGATACGAAATTCTGGGATATGGCATCGTGATCATGCATATGAACTGACCTTGGCTTGGTTTGGTTTACCGTTTTCATCTGCTTGGCCCGCTACATAGCTGGACACGGACTCCCACTCCACTTGCCAGTGGCTGGTTTCACAGGTTCACCTCACAGCCTTGGTGAATTCAAGGAAGGTCACCGGAGGCGAGTCTGCTCCCTTTGTGAACTAGTTCAAGTTCCAGCGACTTCCCAGTTTGCATCCACGAGCACTGGCAATTATGTGTCTAGCACTCATGATCTTTCCCCCTTGTCCAGCGTTAGTTCCTTTGGACCTGTTTTACACGATTGAACTGCTGATACTGATTAGTTTTCAAAGAAGCACTGCATCTATTCGCAAAAATAATGCAAGTGCCACCCGCGTTCCAACTTCTTACCATCTACTCAGGGACACCTTATCTTATATTACTATTTCGCCGGCAACCTTGGGTACGACGCATAAATGACGTCCTCCGAGAAATCAAGAAAAATATTTTTCCACGACCCGCCTAAAATCGACAGGCGCTGATTCAACTGCCGCGGCGCCACTGCCACTGGGAGTTGCCAAAACTCGCCGTTGACGGGGTAGATGCTTGAGTTTCAAACTTAAGTGGAGGCTTTATTATTGATTATCATTCTCCCTCGCCTCGCGTTAGAGTGGATGCATATTGTATACGGGGCATCTGGAAGAATTCAACCACAGGCAGTGTCTGACTTTGTCCATATGGCCATACATATTCGCAACGTTTGCGCAACGTGTTGGTTCTCATATTGGACGGAGATCGTTTCGCGCTCATGATCGGCATTCCCTTGTACGCCGGATGTCTCGGTTGAACCCAGATTGATGCGCTGGGGTTGATGCGCCTGTTTTGTTTTGATCATTGGTCGCCATCACCTATTAGCGCCTACATCATGCTAACTAGACGTCGGCAGTCAACTCACTTCAGGCACGACAGCGGCACGGATCCTACCAGGCACGACAGACGACTCGACGCTGTCCTCCCGACGTCGCCTTAAAGCATTTGGATTGGCGTCAGTATGGAGGCGCGACTGGGCCGCAGATCTCCCGATATGGACTCGGTTCGATGATTAACAACGCACCCATGATAATTTGTATTATTATGACATTTTCGGAAGTATCTGGTTGAGGCGGACTCTGCGGGAGGCGCTGTAAATGCGCAATTGAAACTGGGCGTTCCGACGACTCGAGATGATTATACCCGAGCCCATCTTTTTTCGTCTGGAATTTTTTTGTCCGTGGCTGAACTAGAATTTAGCTTATGCACCCTGTCGTATTTTCCGGGCGAGTTTGTTTAGGGTTGGACCGCAGATCTGAACAGATGGAGAACGGCTACCTGTTAGCAATTGAGTTGCGTACACGGTGAATGGATGTGCAAGGGGATAATTACCGACCATAAATCATCAACCGCCTGACTCGGACTCGAGAGTCTAAGCGAGTGCCTTCAAAGAATTTGCCCAGACCAATATTCCACAATTTTGCGACTCGCAAATGTGGAATTATTCAAGGCTTTGAGCGACCAGCGGATGCAAACGAATGAATTTTCATCCGAGAAAATGAAAAACAGGCCCGACGCCAACTCGGATGACGTGAGTGCGGTGACGAACCGAACCGGCATCTAAAAGGATTAGACTGGCTTGCATCTGTCTCCGCAGCGGAGATATTTTCCGTTTTACGAGTTTGTGGCTGAGTCAACGGACCACCAGCCGCCGTCTATCCGTCTATCAGCCAAGTCGCGCGCTCGCTACGAGCCCGTCGGAATCGAAACAATATTTTAATTTTAAATTCGTTTCGGCGCTCTTGGTAGCTTGGCTTCTTGGCTCCTCATGGGCGACTCATTTATTCTTCACCTGAACTCGGATTATGCAGGATCATGCATGTTCGAGTAGCAGCTTTTCGATGATTTATCGCAGCTCAGGAACACCACGCCAAGAATAGACTTCTGAACATCACGTCATTGACAGGTGGCTGTGCACCTCTGAGGCTTCTTCCCTTCGTCCATTACCACGCTTGAGTCGCCGATGAACAGCGCCGATCTGGGTTGCAATTATCTGGATAATGTCTTCCAACTATCGTCCAAGGGTGCCTTTCATATTTTTCTTCTCTTTTGAATCCAATTTGGATTCATTAATTGATGACAATATCGAGCAGACAGTGAAGCAGCGGCGAATCTTTGATCAAGCAAATATGTATACTCGAGGGCCAGGCGCAATTCGTGACGCCACCCAGGCGCCACAGGCTGCCAGGCACCTCCTCAAATCAAGCTCAACTTCTGTATCATACGTCCACCGAGTCTGATCCTTGTCGCTCAAATCGGAACCGTTCCTGGTGTTCCTGGACGGTGATTCGCCCATCGTTGTTAAGGTTGCGCTTAACCGCGATGTTCGACACTCGCCACTTCTCCATCCGGCCGGATTGGGTCCACAACTGCTATCTTCTATTGAAATCTAGGTACGAGCCTCTCGCGACAAGATTAGATTGAGATCTCCTGAAATCTCTGACGTGGTGTATGTCTCCGTTTACTGTACCATTTCGACCGTAGGTTCAGCCACTGTGACCTGTGACCACTTAGGTTCAACTTTTGATTGATTCAATTTCCTTTTTGGGCGATTTTTCGGCACTTTCCGGTGAATTTTAGCAAGAAAACGGCCAAAAACCGCGATCTCAAAAGCCAGTGACCTGTGACAAAAATTAAATAGGTTCAATTTGGGTCCGGCTGTGACCTGTGACCTGAACCTACGGTCGAAATGGTACAGTATGGCATGCTTTCTGACGAAGTTGACGAGGCTGCTACGGTTTGACTCGGGAATCCCATGTCCGAATTATTTCTTATTGTCTGAATCTACTCCTAGAAAATATGCTCACCAAGCCAATTTCGCAGTAGAAGAGATAGCTCGGACATGGTGTACGGTACACTGCCTCTCTTCATACGAGACTCCAGCGATGATCAGGAGGCCGCTGGGGTTCGACTCCCCGTGCCCGAATATTGTAGCCTTCTCCTAAAAGTCTTTTTACCTGGCCCGCTCTAAAAAACATTGCTAACATCTGCAGGTACAGAGAGGTAAGCAGAACTCGGGCATGGTGTACGGTATAATGCCTGCTTGATAATGATTTGTGATGTTGGCGAGGTTGTTGGGGTTCAATATTCAATAGCCCGGGTCCGGTTACCAAATTCGACTCTCTTGCAGGTTTTTTGTTCAAACTCAGCCCGAAAGCTTACCTATGCAACTTCGCAGGGTCAAGAAGAACTCAGACATGGTGTACGGCACACCGCCTCTCTTTATTCCAGCTTCCGTTGGAATTCGAGGCTGCTGGGGTTCGACTCCCCTTGTCTAAATTGTCGGGATTTGTGATTTTTTTCATGTGCTCTGGGGAAAATTACTATGCAGGTCATTCACTTATCTGGGTGCAAAGGAAATCAGACATGGTGTACGGTACATTGGCTCTCTTCATTCCAGCTGAAATTTGGATTTCGAGGCTGCTGGGGTTCGACTCCCCGTGTCTGAATTTCGTTTTCAGAGTCACCTTTTTTTTTACATCCCAGTATTTAAAATACTAACGAATTCAACCCGACAGGTTGCATAAGGACTCGGGCCTGGTGCACGGTTCACCCTCTACATGGCTCCGAGCGGAGCTGACAAGGCTGCTGTGGTTCGACTCCCCTGTCCGAATGTCCGAGTGTGTGACTTTTTGGCCTCGTAGAAAAATAGCTAACCAATTCATGCAACTATTCGTGTGCTCTTGGGTAGAATGCTACACATACAACTTCTCGGGGTGCAAAGGAACTCGGACATGGTGTACGGTTTACTGCCTGTCTTCTATAACACTGCACGCTCATACCCGGGCATATCATCTTATCCTATCAAACTAACATTTTCACATCCACAACTCGATTCGCCTTGGTGCGCAGTCCCGAAGACGCGGACAGCCTGCGGGTTACACGCCGGTGTGTCTTGCCCGCACTTCGCAATCCCAATCGAATTGCGCCTGCGATCTGCAATACAACCCAAGCGGACAGCGCAGTCTGTCAGCGATAGCGATCATCCGCACCTCACCGCATTATGAATTCAACCTGCAAAAATACATTCCGTATACGTGTGCAATATTTGTCGGCGGTCCAACCCTCAAATCTCGCCGGTGTCCCACGCTGCCGACGGCGACGCGTCGCTGTTCCTGTCTCCTGTCTGGCGGGACCAAAAAAAAAAAAACCATGCACGCCCTGAATTCAAAGCCTTCGTCGCCCTGAATTGCCTCCTGTCTTTTTTTTGGATTGAATAGAATGTACCAACTAACCAACAATCAACTTTCAACTCCTCGCAGCTTCCGAAATAACCGATTCTACACCGAGCTCGATCCAGTGCGAAGAAAACAAACAGAAATTGGTTCCGACGGAGACTCAAAGGGGCTCCTTGAGAGTGGTTGTGGCGGGTACGGTTCGGGAATTCGCGAGGTGTAGGCCTAAGAAAAGAAATCCGAGTTCGCCCAACTTTCTTTTTCTTTTTTTCTGGGCCACTGAAAAGTATATGTTTCTCTACAGCACGATCCAGCCATCCCCAACTGCACCTATGATGCGGATTCGGATTCGAATTTCGAACTCAAACCCCAACCGGCTGCGCTTGGGTCCAAATCCTCCTTTATTACAACAGCCGTTGATGTAAATCCCAAACTGGTTCGCCGCGCAGTCCGGAGTTTGCTCAGTGCCTCCCAACTCTGGACCTCCGCTCCACAGCTCCAAGCGTACATCTCGCGGATATCTCGGGCCAACGTGAAGCCCGACTAGTTTACTCGCGATTTGCTCGCGATTCTCCACAGCGGCAATCGCAAAGCGATACCCGGGTCCCTGATGGACTTCGGCGGCCGCGTAGCCGTGCCTCCCTGTCTGCATTCTCGTTCTTCGCTAGGAAATTTGTCTGATTTATTCACAGCCACTTCCCATTTCATGGTTGCGTTTTCAAGTTCAACTCAACCTACTTGATCGATCGCATGCAAGTTCAAGTAACTGATGAGTTGTGCGGATGGGCTGACCTTCTCAGAGACCTGCGCTCAATATTTGTGTGTCGAACACAATTGCTCGGTGTCGCGGAAACAGGTAAATAAGTTGGACACTGAAGTTAAACTGGGGTTCAAAGATCTAACGCTCTTTTTCTTTGTCCACCTGCGAGTCAAATTCTTTGCAATTCTAGTACTGTATTGGTAGGTTTCGATTATCTACAGCGGCTCCTTGTGTTTAACATTGTTCTGGCTTTTCAGGTTCAGGTTCAAGTCTCCTTGCCGATATTCCAAGTTTTAACCTCCACACAGTACGTAGCGCGAGATAACTTGCGTTTCAATGCATTCTCCAAGCCTCTTGGACTCCGCTTGGGACTATAACAAAGCGAGGTACGAACTCAACAAACTGTTGTAGCGTCTGTTTATAAGAGACTAGCTTGGAACGGGCTCCCTGTGTCTCCCCACGGCGTGCAATGTGGATGACGTGGATCGGATTCGCCTTACTTTTGGATGTGGATCCCGGCCCATAGCATTTTGATATTTTGGCGCGTAGCGAGCGGCAAATATCCCGTGTGGGTTTCGGATGCAACTTGATTACGGCTCCCACAGACTAAGCTTTGAGCGTCTATGGCTGCGTTGACTCCAGAATCTTGATCTAGAAGAGGACAACTTGAAGCGCTCATGGTCAACTGCCAAGACGCAAAATTTCTTACGTAGCAATTTGACGCCGACCGACGACGCGTGGCCTTTTTACTGTACTGCCACCTGTCCAGTGTCCTCGCCACACAGGTGCAGTGGTGACTCAAGTTGAATCGCGACTCGGAGCACGGTCCGCAATCGGCTATCAGGTCGCTTCTGCGCCTCACCTCAACAGCTTCCACACGAACAGCGACCACATTCGGTCAATACAGCCGCTTTGGCCATTGCGCCCTCAGAAATACTCACCGAATTCCCCGCTTTGTCTATTTTCCTTGTGTAGCCTGTGCCTCCTATACGCCAGCATGCCCAGCATGATCTCCATTTCAGTTGGCCACACTATACTCAGCCTTCTGTGTGTGCCCGTCCCCTGAATGACGTTTCCACGTGTATCCGACTCGGAGTCAACAATACACCCATTCGAATCCAATCGCCACTCGGCACTTTGAAAGCTATATTAATTAGCCCGCGCTCGTCCATACCTCAAGCTAAATTCTCCCGCGAACCTCCTTTCAAAATCTTATTAACGACGACAATGTGCTGGTTTAGCTGCAAGCATCGCTGCCGCTGCCAGTCCCCTTACTGCAGTTGCAGTATATGCAACCCCAGGATGGCCTATCTGCGTGCGCCACCTACCTATCGGTCATTCCCTAAGGCTGATTCGTAGACCAACCCTTTTCATTTCACAGCAGCCCCACCACCCTCCGCGGCGTATGTGAACCCTAGCGTGGCATATCCGGTGTTCACCACTGGTCCGCCAATTGCTGCGTGGACCTCGCCGCGCCAGACTGTGCTGCAGTTCACGAATGGCCGCCTGCAGTTTGACGACAACGGGCGTTATGCCTCGCAGAATCCGTATTATTCTCAGTGGCCGTATCCGTGGACGTACCCTCAAGCGTTCGGATGGGGTTGGTGATTATTGAAGAGGAGAATATTTTGCGAACGGCGGGAGAAACAACGAGTGGAAGTTAGATGGAGGACAGAATAACGTGCTAAATAATGCGGACCGGCTCATGACCGGTATAGGATATCACAATTTATTTATTTGTCTATTTCCCGTGCCCTTACGATGTTCTAAATGGTGTTGTTCCTTCAACAGAATAATCAGGGGGTGGCAGTGCGATCCTTTGCGTCTTGTTTGAATCTAGCCATGCAACCAAACAACGCAAATCTTCCGCCCACCATCTTCACGCGATGGCCGCGCGGGTCTGTCGCTACACCACAGGGCCCGCGCTCTCCCCGCGTCTGACCAATTTGCGTCTCATAAGCACCCCTCCCGCGCCCATGGACGCTAAGGGCACCCCATTACCGTCCCCCACGTCCAACAGCACAAATAACACGCACTTCAAAATTACCCTCCGGCGCTCGGCCATTTCTCTCGGTGACAAGAAGAAGGGCACGCTCGCGGCGCTTGGGCTCCATCGGAGAAACCAGACGGTCTTCCATCCTCACAAACCGGACATTGCGGGGAAGATCCTCGCGGTGAAGGAGCTGCTCGAGGTCCGGAACGTCCCCGCCACGGAGGTGCGCGATAAGCTGGAGCAGCGCATAGAAAGGAAGGCGCCGAAGGGGTACGAGGTTGTGGGGTCGCGCTTGGGGAAGCTAGATGGGGTTTGAGCTTTTTTTTCCGCGCCGTGAGCGAGTGGAGGTGTGTGGTCTTGACTCTTTTCTCGTTTTCCGTGCAATGAAGACTGAACGGACCATAGAGTGTGCAAGTATGAATTATCCACACTATAGGATGCCGGAGAACTGCGGCGGACGCGGTTTTGCTTGAACTCACTCGTCGGCTTCGTGCTGTGACCCGCTCCAGCCGTCCTTCAAGTTGTATTTCTCTCTGTCTCTCTCAATGTACATATAATTTACATTATCTAGACCCGAAATCCGTATCGCATTCGTCTGCCACCGCTCCCCTCTCCATTTTTTCGCCCTGCGTCAAATTTTCGACTTTGACAGAGAATAGCGGCCGAAACAGCGTCTCGGTCTTTAAGATAAATATTTGCGCACGGAAGAGCCGACGCTATTGAAGAGAGAACGGTGGGCGAATAAAGCAATTCCGTCCCAGCAAAGAGCTTGTTAAGTTGGAACTATCGCAGCCATCAGATGGCTGTGCACCTACTTCTTCTGTTCCGGTATTCCATCCAGCAAAGTCGCCGTCTGCGGAATTCAGGAGCAACACCAGATATGTTCCTTGACGTCGCGATTATTCACCTCGATGTCCTGGCTCGCCCGGACCAATTATCTGTTTGATTTCAAGTGTGGAATTCCCTTAATGAACATTATGAAGACCTCTGAGTCCTGGGCTGGTAAAAATGCAGGCTTCTGAATTAAAATACGGCGTCTTTGATAAATGGTGCCAAGGACAATTGCGGGGTTGGCATTCGAATGTGTGTGTATTCGCATTCTTCTGCCATTCCATAAAATAGTAAATAGGTTCGGATAAAGGCACAACCTGCGTCACTTCCTGTGCTATCTTACGGCCCAGCTTCAGGCTGTGCAGGAAATGAGCTCTCTTTTACCTGCAGTGGATGATCGGCGCATGCCGACGTCTACACTTCCTGTACCCCGACCGTTTCGCACGTTCGAATCCGATCGAACCAATGCGCATTTCGCTTGACCTCCCTTAATTGCTTCAGTTCCGAACTCCTCAGTATGTATGTGTGTCCGCTCGAAACTTGAAGTAGGCGCAGTAAGCATGTGGTTGCAGGTACATACACTTCAAGCCGAGCTACACTATATATCGCGCTAACGCTGTCAATTCGAGACGCCGTGACACCGGTCAGTAACCATCAGCTCAAGCTCGTGTATTGGTGGTCAGTAGCCTAGACTGACTTGTCATCGGAAAAGGTACCTCCCGATCCGTTATTTATAACGGGACTGTGTTCGAACTTTTTTCAGGAGGGAGCCGAACAAGCAAAGGACAGGACATATACAGCTAGTTTCGGCAGCCAAAGATTCGCAAGACATTGTGGATTATAACACAAACGCGTCGATGTCCGGCTGTCAGTCCGCTTATCAGCAGACGCAAAAATTCTTTCGCATAATTCCGCATTCGGACGCAGGCGTTTTGTGCATACCGGTCCCGGGCCAATTGGCGCGCGGGAAAGTCATTTGTTTTTATTGGGTAAGTTAATCGGATGGTTGGACTCCATGCTTTGGCGCACGTCGTACATATCGTGATCAACGTTTGCATCCTGGAAAGGCCATTAAATGCAATTCCAACCAAGAATGATTCAAGATACGTCACCCCACTATTCCGTACCTCGCAAACCAGCCGCCGTTTCCAATAATTGCTCGACATCGAAAATATGTCGTTGCGCTAGAAAATGGACTTCGTTGCATTAAACTGGATGTACGATAGCCGCACATACAGCTATTGAATCCAAAATCGAGGTAACGAAGCCCCAAAATGGCCACAGATTGAACAAACCGCCAAGGTAAATGATCCTCATGTCGAGACGTGGAATTTCTCTGCGTAAACCAAAGTATATCGGTACTAGTGAGCCCGGTCAGTTTCTCTTGACGAATCCTCCACAAAAGACGCTGCTGTTACCATGAAAATAATCCATCTTCAGGTGCAGACAGCAAGTCATACTGTCGCCTCGCTCCATAAACCCAACATCGAACACGGGCCACGGCCCGCCGAGCTCCCAAGGGATTTCCGGGATGCGGGGCATTACTTGAAGTGTAACGGTGAAACTTTTGATGATGGGTGTGAGCCCGGGGATTTTCGGCGCAATTAGGTCAAGGTTGCCAGGAAGAACTCGAGACTGGCTGATATAGAAGCCCAGTTCGAGGATATGCAAAAATCCAAATTTTGGGAATGTAATGATGTCTCGAATTACTAGGAGCGTCCTGTAAGTCATGTAATTTGCCAGTGTGGGCTCAAAGGATTGAACTTACAGCCGTATTCAATCTCGAGATGCTGCAGAGTGGCAGGCAAAGAATCAAAAAGGGCTTGGTAACCCACATACCTAGGTTCCAGTGGTAAGAACAGCCATCGAGTATTCCCCTCTTTACTCAATATGACCATGAAGTGAATGATGGAAGGTGCTTCGGGAATGAAGCAGGATGAGGTGTTCGAGCTCGGCTGGGAAGGGGAGGGTTGTGTGGGGACTGCGGCAATGTTCCGGTCCACCGATATATCCACCCGTACGGAGCAGGCCGCATGGTAAATGAAGGAAAAGGGAACATCGCCTATACCGATCAAATGAAGTCGATCCAGAGAATCAAGGGATAAGATTTCAGATATGGCCGAGGATAGACTTGAGGAGATGGTTTTCCAAGTGGGGAGGAATCCAGTGTTGGATATCGTAAAGCGTTGGACGTTGTGTAGGGCACGAAAGACTGATTCCATGGGTTGCATTTCCATGGATTCAGTCGGCCACAGTTGTGAGGACATGGACACAAGCCTCGAGATGCGGAGACGAAGTGAGAAGATTGTAGGCTTGTCGGTAGGTATGAGAATATCCCTCTTCGCTGTGTAAGACCAATTCACGGAAAATCCGGCGCTGACACGGGACACGGAAAACCCTTGCTGTCTCTGAGCATGCTATGAGACGCGTTGAATCGTCATGAAATTCGAGGACAATGGCGTCAATAAGCTCCTGTGGCAGCCGTAGGTCGCGTCGACGTCCCTGTAATCGATTTGAATTTTGTGGCCATAATGGGGATGGCAACAAGGCGAACACAGCCTCCATGATCAATGTCGCTGTTTGCTCCTGTTGTCGCGGTTTTGCTTCGAACTTCCATCGTCCTCGACTTCAGTCTTTGAGGTTGCAAATCTTTATCCGGTCCCCAGCAGACAATGACGATCCACGTCTTCTCATTTCCATAACCTGGGGAACGCGGGCGATGGTTGGGAGATTATACTGTTGCCTCTCTCAGATCATTCATTCCAGGCTCGGTCGACCGAAATGCGATCCTCAGCCTCACGGAGAAGTTCCCGCGTCTCATCTCGCTCTCGATCGGGGATTTCCAAGGAATGATCCCCCTCGGTTCGCCGTCTCGTATTTTTTCTACGCGTTCTCGAAGCGGTGGTTGGCAGCGTAGGCCGACTCTCCTCGAAGCATGGATCAAGGTTGGATCGAAACGCCCATCTCGCTCCCACTTGCGACGATGTAGGATGACCTGTTCATTGACGTTCGGCGGGTGTGTTATCATCGAGGATTTCGAAGCAAAAGCAAAAGTGGACCCTATGGGCCTTTGCCATCACCCCAACGGCCCATCCTAAATACCAACTGAAAACGATTTCAATGCATTCGATTCGAATGTTAAATGGAAGATATCCTCACTTGGGCTCGTCTGTGCCCCCAAGCTCCTATCCCGACGCGACTCAGGTAACGTGAGCTTGGTGACGAACCGAACGGCGTATAAACGTCAACGCCTCTTCCGATTGTTCCCGGTTTTCCCCAGGGAGACTTTTTTCTTGATTATGAATTGGAACGGAATTTTGCGGTCCAATCAGCACCGTAAATTAGCGGTTAATTCATTCAGCCTTTCAAATGTACTCGCTACGCGCCCGTCGGAATCGTCTCGCCGTCGGACGGCATCTTGAGATATTCATTCATACGTTCAATTATTGGCTGTTTCGGGCATTGTGATGTTTGGGTTGGATGGGCTTGGACAGGCCTGGACCGCCTTTGGCATGCGAACTACTCACTCGCCAACGCCAAGAATTGGGTCGTTCAGAGTAGACTTTTTCCCTCCATCTTCTGTTCCCCTTTTTCTCCCCGTTTTTTGTACTCCCTCCTTTTTTTTTCTCCGGGTTTGTTTCCGTTTTCAATTTCAACGTTTAAAAGGCATAAATCGAAAAAGGCTTGTGGATGAAATCAGAAAGAAAAAAGGAAGCAAAGAAGGGTTGAAAAAGTCTACTGCCGGTTTTCAGCTTCGAGAATGAATAAACCGCTGAGCCGACCCTAGATTGTGGTCGCCGCACTATTCCAGCTCCTTACATTCCAACCGACGGCCGTTTCGAATATTCTCGGCGTCGAACAAGTGTCGAAGATATTTTGTTAACGGACTTCGTTGTGTGAGAATTGTGGAGTCGGCGCGTGCCGCCCGAAAACGAGCCTTTTAAAAAAGAATTTAAAGAAATCGTGGCAGAGCACAGCGAGATCTATAGCGCGTGGCACATTCCGAAACAACATACCCGCACTTAGCATTTATCCCGAAAAAAAAATCGCGTAGTTTGTGTCCCACACTGTCTCCGAGCGTTGATTGTCGCAACCACATTTCTATTCTCCATCCGGCAATTCCGTCCTCAACTTTTCTTTGCAAACGCTCATCTTGCGAGCTCAATGCAGCATAATCTTACTCTTTTGAATAACAAGTATGCTCGGGCTGTGATGTCAAGTCAGAATGACTGAGATACCAGCAGGGTACCAATGCAAACTGCAGCGCTTCGCCGTGGTCCCCGACACCACCGCAACGGTAATCCTTATTGTAGACGCGCGCCCGCCGTTGCCTCGAAACCGCTCGAAACACGGATTACTTACGTTAGTACCACCAAATGCTGAGCTCGATTTTGATCACCGATACGCGGTCATTCGCGATGAGGTATCTCTCTTCAAAATTTTCGGCGGCATTTTCTTTCAAGCGTGGGCGGCCCGCATGTATTTGTCATGACATGGACAGGCTCACGCGATTTTTTCTCTTCCGCTTGTGAACTGGTTTGATCACTCGGGTCGGAACATGAGCGCGGGAGTTCGAACCGCAGCGGAATTTCTGGTATTCGGCGCTGCAGGATAATATGTAATGTGGAGCTTGGCAACTCCTGGCATGCTATATTATGGCCGCAGCAGGTAAGATGAATTATGGTTGGGGAATGGAAGCAACGTTGGTGGAATTCCTGCTCCTTGGCTGGTGAATCTTATTTCAATTCTGGAAGCGGAAAGCTCTGTCGCTGATAAATTAGTTCGGGCAATTTCATTCCCCTTCAAATTCTCTGCGCTGAGGGAAGGAAGAGAACCCGAACTTGACCCGAACCGAGTTAATTTGTAGTTGTTGATTGATTCTAACCTCTGTATGCCAGAAAATAACCCCACGGTGTCCTGGCTTTTGAACAAAATGTTCCTTAATGCAATGCACCAAGCTTTTTTGGACTGACTGTGTACCTTCCCGACAGGCCGAGCGTTTCCGACGCACGTTACAGCCTGTGCCGGCAGTCCACCACCTCTCCGCATGCCGGCACTTCTAAGGGCTGAGTCCGCACATATAGGGGGATGATCAGAGGAAGTCTCTGGACCCTCGTCCTATCTGTTGTGGCCCCCATCTTTTGAAGCATACATACGATGCCCGCTCTGAGTCGCCAAGACCCCCTCTTCGGATTGATCTACTATGTTTTGGGTGGATGGGTACGCACGTTCACTTATAGCCAGCCAATCATCCCCCCAATCCTTCACACAGTTAATTGGCTCGAGCGCTGTCTTCTTACTCGAGGGGATTCTCATATCCCAGGTGCGTTCTCCCGTCATCCATTGCTCAACACGACCTCACAGCCTGAATGGCAGGTCAACTATTACTACACATGGTGTTCGGAAGACCCATTGGCCCATAAAGTTATGGTCGCCGTCCTATTTCTTCTGACAGCACTGAAGACAATACAATCATTGCATGTGTCTCATGCGCATTCGCAACATCTTCGAACTAACGACCGGCTAAAGCGCGGTCACTTGGACCAATACCATTTTGTACATGCGTGACCCCGCCGGCACATTGGGTCTCGTCCGCGAGTTGTATCAAGCCGTCAATACTCCTTTGGTATGTCCTGTATTTTATCGGCACAAAATATTCTTATGGGTCTCCATTCGAGGGTGCTGTAATGGCAGCTTATGTCCAAAGCTATTATTGTTACCGACTGTACGTGCACATCATAGCAACAACACCGGCCCTTCTTTTACGCCATTCAGATGGAAATTGAGCGAGAAGTGGTGGTACGTTGTACCACTTGTGACGATCATGGTATTTGGCCTGGGGTCGGCGATCATCACTGTGTGTGTGTTAAAATGTTTCGAAAGGCCCTTCTAAATGATATACCACCAGGCATCCGTTATTGCGAAAACTGAGCACTCCAGCGATTGGTGTATGTCGCATCTATGTTGGGTTGACCGAATGCTGTACTGATCATGATATCCCCTCCCAGTCGCCATCCATGTCTCGTGTACATTTGGTTGGTCACCGGTTCCAGCGGCGTTAAACTGCATTGCTGACTTGAAAATCCACAGCCACGGACGTCCTTATCACTGGCGCATCGACATATTTCTTGGTTAAGGCCCGTGAGCAGGCCCTATCCCGCACAAGAAAACTCCTAGGCAATCTCATTAAAATAAGTTGTCAGACCGCGTTGCCTGCTACCACTGCGTGCGTTGTTTCCATTTCTTCCCGGTCAGACGCTGGGGCTATTTTATTCCCAGAACACTTATTGCATTAATCTGTTCACGAATTGGAGGCAAGTCCCTCAAGCCGCAGGCATCTCACTCGATAATTCTGGTCTTGTTTAATGCACTGCCCATTATTTACGCGTGCGTCCGCTTTTCATACACTCTAAATGATTATCTGAACGACGTGACCAGAAACTGCATGCTATATATTCTCAATGTCCGTCGCTCGCTTCGGGACGCTGAACTTGCTTCTACTGGCCTCAGTGACAGCAGCGCCATCCATTCCGGCGGCACTTGCAGCCGAGGACAGGGGCGTCCCACCGTACCCGTAGAGCTGTCTTCGCTCGGCGGTACGCAGATGCAGACGCAGTCAGAGATGGAGGGCAGCAAATTTGTAAGTCAGGGCAACAGCTGACCTTGGATTGCAGATTAAATTGGACTCGAAACAGACTGGGACACTGTGATGTGGGGGTTTTCGGTTCGACTTTACAATATCTACCGTGACATTTTAGGTCGCTTCACTCCCGGCCGTCATTCCACATTTTTCCTCGCTGTTGATTACACACGCGGATAGGAGAGAAAATTTATCTTAGTTACAGTACTAGCAGTGACCCGTGCTTCGCTACGGTGGGCACAGTAAAAATTGACGGAGCTGAAAAAATTCTGCACATGATAGTAGCTGTTGACCCGTGCTAAGCTATGGAAAGGATCATTTCAGCGGTCATATTTAACGTTTATCAGAATGTGAAAGACGCCACTCGTCGTCAACTTTCGGTTGACTCCTCGTAACCTCATGTTCAGCTAAAATTGAGAATGCTAAGCTGACTTGAGATTGGCGTGGTGTGCGACGTGTATTCAAACATAGGTTCGATAGTTTCAGCTGAGCCGTTGCGGTTGCAAACGTTTGGTGAATATCCAGTGCTTTCAATTGATCCATAGCTTTACTTGGAGATCCAAGCAGTGAGTCAAAAAATGAACAACCAATTAAAATTCAACTACTGTATCCAGCCCGCCTCTTTGAGTGTGTGAGTGCTAACAAATTTTTACGAAGGACAGGTCCTAAATTCTGCACATGGATGTTGTTGAAAGAGATGCTCTTGGCTACTTGCACCATTCATTCTTCATTTCTGATCGAGAGTTTAATACAGCCTATGTGCCGAACCGAATCAAACCTTCAGGGTTGTACAGTCCTGAGTTTGAACAAATTGATCAGAACGACGTTCAAGTCGGGTCACGTAAATTTGTTCGCAACCCACCATCTCGACAGGAATCCAACATAGTTAGTGGAACAGTGGAGCAACTTGGAGCAAGTGACATCATTTACAAACTGCTGAACAGCCAACCAGGTTTATCGAGAGTCAAAGGTGTTCAATTCTTACATACATATATTTCAACTCGACTCCAAAAAATACCAACTTATTCAACTTTGCAGGGACAAGAGGAACTCGGACATGGTGTATGGTATACCTCTCTTCATGTAAAAAGAAGCTCATTAAATATTGAAGAAGTTGACGAGGTTCGAATCCCCGTGTCCGACTCGATCGAGAAGTCGGTATTTTTATTTCCACCCAGCTCCAAAAAAATACCAGCTCATTCAACTTTGCAGGGACAAGGAGAACTCGGACATGGTGTACGGTACATCTCCTCTCTTCATAGATTGTTAAGATATGTTTCACGAGGCTGCTGTGGTTCGACTCCCCATGTCCGAATATTGTAGCCTGAGAATCTTTTCTCTCGATCCGCTCCAAAATCTCCTCAACGGATGCAAGTTCTGGAAACTAAGAAGAGTTCGGACATGGTGTATGGTACACCGCCTCTTTTCATATCTATAACAATACAGATCAAGTGTGGAGGCTGCTGGGGTTCGACTTCCCGTGTCCGAATGGACGGGTCTTCTTGCCCCTTTTTTTCAACCCGGCTCCAAAAATTACTAACTTATTAAAGTTGGCAGGGACAAGAAGAATTCGGACATGGTGTACGGTACACCGCCTCTCTTCATATAAGAATAGATATGTTGATGACGAGGCTTCTGGGGTTCGACTCCCCGTGTCCGAATAGCGTTGCGTGCGATTATCCTTTTTCGACCAGCTCCAAGAATGCCAATCTATTCAGCTCTGTAGGTAAAGGAGGGACTCGGACACCGTGTACGGTACACCGCCTCTCATAATACGAGGTTAAGATACATTTGACGAGGCTGCTGGGGTTCGACTCCCCATGTCCGAATATTGTAGCCTGAGAGTCTTTTCTTTCGATCCGCTCCAAAATCTCCTCAACGTATGCAAGTTCTGGAAACTAAGAAGAGCTCGGACATGGTGTATGGTACACCGCCTCTTTTCATATCTATAACAATACAGATCAAGTGTGGAGGCTGCTGGCGTTCGACTTCCCGTGTCCGAATGGACGGGTCTTCTTGCCCCTTTTTTTCAACCCGGCTCCAAAAATTACTAGTTTATTAAAGTTGGCAGGGACAAGAAGAACTCGGATATGGTGTACGGTACATCGCCTCTCTTCATATGTAGGGTACAGATGTGTTTGACGAGGCTACTGGGGTTCGACTTGCCGTGTCCGAATGGACAACTGGTCGTTTTTTTTTCAAACCCAGCTCCAAAAAAATCGTTGACGTATGCAAGTTCCGGAGATTAAGAAGAACTCGGACATGGTGTATGATACACCGCCTCTCTTCATAGGGTATCAAAATGTGCTGCAGGGGTTCGACTCCCCGTGTCCGACATTATTTGGAGAGTACTTGGAATTTTTGTTTTCCACCCGGCTCCAAAAAATACCAGCTTATTCAACTGTGCAGGGACAAGCAGAACTCGGACATGGTGTACGGTACACCGCCTCTCTCAATAAGAAGTTAAGGTACATTTGACGAGGCTGCTGGGGTTCGACTCCCCGTGTCCGACACTATTTGGAGAGTAATTGTATTTATTTTTTTCAACCCGGCTCCAAAAAAATACCAGCTCATTCAACTTCGCAGGGACACTGAGAAGAACTCGGACATGGTGTATGGTACACCGCCTCTCTTCATAGGGCTAAGTACGTGGATGTGTTTGACGGGGCTGCTGGGGTTCGACTCCCTGTGTCCGAATAGACGGGTCATCTTGCCCCTTTTTTTCAACCCAGGTCCAAAAGAATATCAGTTCATTCAACTCTGTATGGACAAGAGAGAACTTGGACATGGTGTATGGTACACCGCCTCTCTTCATAGCTATAACAATACAGGTCAAGTGTGGAGGCTGCTGGGGTTCGACTCCCCGTGTCCGAATGACGTCGCAGGGTCGAAATCTTTTCGCCTGTTCTTAGAAAAATGTTAACTCATTCAACTTTGCAGGGACAAGAAGAACTCGGACATGGTGTGCGGTACACCGCCTCTCCTCATACGAAGTTGAGATATATTTGACGAGGCTGCTGGGGTTCGACTCCCCGTGTTCGAATAGACAAAACTCTTGCCGCTTTTTTTTTCAACCCGGCTCCAAAAAAATACCAGCTCATTTAACTTTGCAAGGACACTGAGAAGAACTCGGACATGGTGTACGGTTCACCGCCTCTCTTCATATCGATATAGACGTGATTGACGGGGCTGCTGGGGTTCGACTCCCCGTGTCCGAATTCGTCTTCCGAATGGGTATTCTTTTTTTCTTTTCTTTAGAATCCCCGACTAGTACAACTCCGCAGAGTAAGTACTTCCGATCGGTCGCGGCCGAAGAATGGTAGTGATCAGATGCGACTCAAATTCTCGACTGTTGAATGTTGAATTCATCGGACGTGATTTAAAGAAATGATGTGGAGCTGAATTCAACCGAGACGAAATGGCAAGCAGGACGCACATCGACCTCCCAGTGTGCATGCGAAGGTGTGCATCTATCCAGACTGTTCACATGACACGAGCGGGGTAACGATCCGGTTCAATAATTCAAGCGGCGTCCGAATGCCAAGTGGTTTAGCCCGAGGCCGATTGTTCCCCGGTATTACCGGCGGGCTTTTATTCCGGTCTTATGGCTCCACAGGGACGTCCATTCCTGCTGCTGCGCTCGAGTCGCTACGCGCCCGTCGGAATCGACTTTCACACCTTCAGACAATATTTATCCAGGTGCTTTTGGTGGGCTGATCTCTTGGGATTAGTTTATTCTGCACATGGACTCGTGCATCACAAGCCGGTTCATCGCAGCCCAGGAACCCAGGAACTTGCCAGGAACGCAACTTTAATTGCGCATCAGGCCATCATGATTGACAGGTGGCTGTGCATCTTCTCGGTCTCACATACTTCCGTTCCATTCGAGTCGCCGGGCGAAGCGGGTACTTAAGACAACAATGGGTATATATAGGAGCCTCAGACCTTGCACTTCCCGACTTAGGCTCTCTTCCTCCCTCCTCTTCGCAGCCCTAGAGCCTGGACCTTGAATCATGTTCGCCTCGCATGCCACTTCCTCGTCGTCCGGTTCCTCTAGCCACTCTTCGGGCTCCAGCTGGACGAGTCCCAGCTCAAGTACCCGTAGTAGCCCGGTACATGCGGGCTCACTCGTCGACCCTGCCACCCACGCCCCAGCACTGCTAGAGCTCATCGACATCAAGCTCGACAGGCATGTCATCGGTCAGTCTTGTCTCCACATCCTATCTCCACTTTTGTCCACTTTACTGACTTTTGGGTGGCAACAGACTACGTCGTCGACTGTGTCTCCGAGACCGTCGATCACGCCATGAGGCGCACCGTACCGTCACGACCCTCGCGGACCTACCTCCCCAAATTCCACACCTTGGTCTCAACCGTCCTCTCCCGCGCCGAAGTAACTGCGCCCACCCTCCTCGTCTCTCTGGTGTACATCCAGCGCGCACGCCCACACCTCTGCATATCCCTCGAAGAATGGGCGCTCGAGCGCGTCTTCCTCGGCGCCTTGATCTGCGCGTCCAAGTACGCCAATGATTCGACACTGAAGAACGCACACTGGGCGCTGTGTACAGGCGTTTTCGGGAACAAAGACGTAGGACGTATCGAGCGCGAGTTCCTGGACGTGCTGGATTGGGAGCTGGGCGTGCGGGAGGCCGATTTGCTGGCGCATCATGAGGGGTTGATAGCTGCGTCTAGGAGGTCCGCCGCCTTGGCCTCGCGGACGAAGGTCAGCCTCAAGCGCGCGGCGCCCACCTACTTGGAACCCCAGCGCCCCCATCCCCATCCCCCGCACGGCCACGCCCGCCGTTCCTCCATGCCCGAACTCGATCCCTCTAGTCCGCAATCGAGCCTCGCGAGCATGTCGCCGCGCACGCCCTCGAACTTCCCGCACTCGCCTGCCGATCTTCCTCACCCCTACCATGATATGTCGCTTTCCCTTTCGCAGCGCTACCACCCCGCGCCTCACGCCGCAAGTAAGGGTGGGAAGTGGAGGGATATGATGCGCTCGTTCCCACTGCCGAGGCATCATGCGCAGACCCGGAGGCATGCGCATGCGCAAGGGGGTTATGCGATACGTGTCGCTGCCTAGCGGGGACGAGTCGGAGTCGCATTTGCTTGACTCTACTTAGACTCGCTCCGTGACGGCGCCCAGCGCTCGGTCGACATCTCGACTGCAGCACCGCCCGACGAAGTGCTCTCGGGCTCGCGCTGCATTTCTTGCACGGGCATGGACTCGCACGACGCCTGTTCCTCTCCCACTCCTTCGTTCTTCTACCTACCTGCCTACGTATACGAGCAGTATTTGTCTCACTTATCTAACGCACTCACCTATATCATAGTCGCATTTTACTTCAGCCATATATTCAGCATACAATACAAGTACTCAGTCAATTACATTATGGACTTCAATCGCATAACAATAGGAATAGGAATGGAATCAAAGGCATTTTGCATTTTTTTGGAGCAGCCAATTCTCGTGTGTCTAGCTTGTGAACTTGGGCAAAGTGAGGTAGGTATTATCTAGAATCCACGAATCCGCAAATCCCACTACACTATAGGCTATATGCATGGGAGGTAATCTGTCTCCTTACCAGACCGTCCGAGATAAATTGCCCTTAACTTAACTTCAAGTTGGGCTACATAGGTCCCGTCCAGCCTGAAGGGCGCCGGCGCCATAAATTGGCTGGGCCATACTTATATGCGTATAGCGTATGTATATGTTTAGTGCTATATACGTGCGAAAGGAGGGAGGGTTAGATTAATGTATCCGCACATATGCTCCGCATATTGAAGTCTGGGTCTGGGTCTGGGTTTGACGCGGTCTCAGTCTGGGCGTGGGGCTGCCAGTGGCGAAGGGGTGGGGTCAAAGTGGGGTAATAAAGCCGCAAGGATGATTGATTGATTGCATTTGCCCTGCAAGTCGAAGATGGAGAGAGACGGGGACGGAGACGGAGACGGAGACAAAGTTGAAAGACGGGGACGGAGACGGAGACAGGAAGACAGGAAGAATGAAGGGATCCGCGAACGCAGAAGAGGGAGCCACTTGAGTCCGCGGTGCGCGGCGGGCGGCGGTATTCTTTTCTTTTCTTCCCTTTTCATTCGGATTTCGGAGACCTTCAAGTTCGCCGCTGAGTCAAGTTAGTCTGAACCTGAATCAGTAGCAGGCCTGGGAGATAGATCGCTTGCACTGATTTTTTTTGTGTAAGGAAGGAAGGAAGGAGTTGGTACTGTATCATTTCGACCAAGTGTTCAGGTGAGGCGTGACGCGGCCCACTGAACTGAACACTTGGGGTACTAGTGACGGTGACACTCGAAGGATGAACACCTAATAATTTGAAGCCTCAAATATGCCGAAAAAGCTGCAAATTTTCGCGAACAAAACCACGGAATTATCCTACTAGTGCTCCTCCCAGAGCGCCCCCTGGTAGCGCGTAGTCCCATTTTTTTTTTTCGTTGGCCACGCGCGAGAGTTCCGTGGGGTGCACACTGAATTCCCGTATTTCCGTGATAGGAAGCATCAATGATGACAGAACCTCAAAGTGGAATTCCTGAGGGATAGCGAACACATCTTTGGCCATTCTGTGAACTCTCGGCGGCACAGAGGCCATCAAATGTTCTTGTACAATCCAGTCAGATCTTTTGGAAGCGGTTTCTTCGCTCATTGTTCGTGGACTGCAGTACGAGGATAGACATATTTCTTTTTCACATTATTCATGCAAATATTCTGCGTGAAACCGGAACAAGTAAACGACTCCAGATAGTCTTGAGGTGTATTGGGTCATTTACCACCAAAACTCAACACTGAGTCCCATCAGCGACAATATCTTACGCAGAAGATCTCCGCAGTGTTCCGGGCGCGTTAGGCAAAATCTTAGTAAGTAGTCTCCATCAACTTCTTGAGCTCCTTGTAGGTGTTCCGACGACCGCTGGAGAAAATGAACACTTGAGCAGTGAGTGACGGTTGCAGCCTCTGGTTGGAACACTTGAGAAAATGAACACCATAGGTGATGCGTGACACCCCATGAACACTTGGTCGAAATGATACAGTAGCCTGGGATATCGATCCAAGGAGCGACGGAGCGTCACAGTATCCCGATCTTTAGGTTTACAAGGAAGTACTGCACCAGTTTGTAAGTAGCCGGCGAATCTAAGCGCGTCACGGGCCCGGGGATGGTATACTCTTGCGGGGCTCGGGCGGCACGCGTATATCGTAGTAGTAATCGTATACGCTCAAGGGGATCTGGCACGGGCAGGGCGGGCCACCGCGGGCGTCTGAATTTTTCCTCATTTTGCACACAAGTATGTCCTATAAGCAACGGAGGGATGTGCGATCGGGTTGTAAGGTGTGGTGGGCAAGGAAGGGTACAAGTAGGGCGGGCGACGTTCTTGTGAATATTTCGGGCAGCATGATGGCGGCGCATCAAGCTCGCGCGGAAGACGTCGGACTCGGAGCCTCTAGTGCAGTCGACGTCCCAGCGGAGGCGCGCAGAAGGCTTCAAGGTTCAATGACCATGGCCCAGGATCGCGCCGGCGGCGTAAGGCAGGTGAAAATTTAATTCAGAGAGGATTTGAAGAGGATGACCGAAGATAGGCATCTGGAATATAGAAAGTAATAGTAGCATTAGGGCGGGCGACGTCCTTGAGAATATTCCGCGCAGCATGCTAGTCACGTGGCGCAGCAAGATCGCACGGAAGACATCGGACTCGGAGCCTCTAGTGCAGTCGACGTCCCAGCGGAGGCGCGCAGAAGGCTTCAAGTTTCAATGACCATGGCCCAGGATCACGCCGGCGGCGTAAGGCAGGCGAAAATTTAATTCAGAGAGGATTTGAAGAGGATGACCGAAGATCCTAACTTGAATGAAGATCCCTGAAAGAAATTGTGAGGGAAGACTCGGAAGAGAGGATTTCGCGAGCTACGCAAGAGACCAGAAACTTCCGGAAGGGTACTATAGGGAGGGATCGGGGCGTGCTCGGAAGTCCAACTCGGTGCTTCTTTTCTTTTTCGAGTTGGCCCCTGCCAAAAAGATCGGTGTCCGCGCCAAGTCTGCGCGTCAAGTTTCAAGCTCGATCAACTAGAGAGGTTTTCACGAGAATCCGTGCACCCAAGTCGCGTCGTGCACAAAGCTTTCAACTTCCTAAGGTCCGATGTTAATGGCGATTTTGTCGTCAAATTTAGGCTGGACTTTGAGGGGCTCGCCGTCGACTCGTTGGCTCACCGAATGCCATTCGTCGGACCTAAGGCTCCAACCATTTAATTTTCGTTTGCGGACCTGGACAAATCAAACGGAAACGGTATTTCAACAGTTTTAAACCGTTTTAAACAGTTTATAAATGGTATTTTGGCGGGCAGGTTTTTTGGACGCATCTGGAGGATCAAATTGAGTTATCTGGCCATTATAAAGTTGCCGATAAGACCCTACCCCCGTTTCCAGCTCAAAAGAGGTGCAACAAGATGCTTATGAAGCGGGTTGGGGGCGGGAAGCAGGCGCGATATGTCTGCCGAGATAGCTGACCGACATCAAATACAAAGATCCCGCCCGTAAGTGAGCAGTTCCTTACTCTGGGACGATGGCGTGGCCTTGAAGAATCCCACCAGTTCTTCTGGATAGACTGTATGGGTGAGAATCCACCCAGCAAGCTGCAGTAAGTGATTAATTTGTTGTAACCATTTGAACCATTTACAAACAGTTTCCAAACTGTTTGTGCCCACCCACAAACCAAATGGAAATAAAAACTGTTTAAACCGTTTGAAAACATTTTCAAACGGAAATGGTTGGAGCCTTAGTCGGACCTGTTTTCGCTCATCGCAAATGCAGGCCATCGCAGCTCGAAGGTTAACGTTTCCAAGGAAATCACTGGTACACGATTTCCAGGTAGTAAAGGGGCGGAAGTCGGCCCGGGTCCGCGAGGGAAGGAATACCGTGACGCGATTTCTTTCGATGCCGCGCACGCCACAACGTGGTCAAACGTCTGCCCGAAATTCGGGTGGACAAATCTTAGCAGGTGACAGACGAGGGTAGAGGGCTATTGGGCTGTAGTGAACGCGCATACGTCGACCTTCTTTGCTGTCCCGTTCCGTTCTGCTAACGGCCGCTCTAATATCACTGACAGTTCTAACTCACCCTCATTCTGGCTCTCTTACACAACTCTTACTTACACAACGCAAGAGTTGTGTAAGAGTTGTGTAAGAGTACTGTAGTATTTCATTCAAATCGACACTGGGTGTGACGCGTGACCCAAAAAACCAATTCGACATTTCGATAACAGCCAAAATTTGGCGTGACATCAGCGAAATTTTCCACATCGAAACGAAAGTTTTGGCTTTTTTTGGGTCTTACATGGTCTTACAGGCAATTTTGAGCCCTGTGTGACACTCGGGAGGTTCGACAGACGGCCGCGTGATGCGTGACCCTTGCCAAATTTCGATATCGATAGGGGGGTGCGTGACGCGTGACTGTTGAGTATGCAATTGGGTCCAACTGACTTGAAACAGCCAAGCAGTAGCAGACGATGACCAGCCGGCTCGGAGGCCACCTCGAATGTCAACATTGTCAAGTTGTCAACCCATGCTGCCCTGTGTCTTGTTCCCGAGTCCGTTCGTACATACCAGCCGGAGGAGGGCCTTGAGGCTACCACTTTGTTGTTTTGCACGTGCTGGTTGCCGTTAGAGTCTAGACTAAGACAGCTGGGCATAGATGGACTGACTCTGAGTAGCTCTGAGTACCCTTATACACACCGATGGCAGATCAATGACATCAGCCTTTTGACATTTTTGATTGGGGCATTTTCACGTGTTTTTGCATTCTCCCCAATGATCTCCGTGTACCTCCAACTCATGGTTCGAAAAGATCGAACTAAACGGTATTCCCCCCTCCACGATTTCTTTGTTCCAATCCAATATCTCCAGTGCTAGAGGGATGGCGCCAGAGAAATTTGCCTTGAAACAAGAACAGAAATAATTTCGCAGGTGGCAGGTTCTGAGGAACTAGTCCTCGGTCTTCAGTTTGAGAATCTTGACGAGAGGTATTCCCTGTGCCAGAGAACAACGGAGATTGATTATAATAGGAGATGGACAGCGGTGCTGCCTAGACGCGTGACAGTCAGGTCTTTAAAAATCGCTACAATTCAAATGAATTCTTTTCGACGATTTCGGCGAGTGAAAAATTCAAAATCAGTGAACACATGGTCGGAATTATACAATAGCGTGGCGGGTGTCAGGCTTCGGAGGTAAGATTACAAACGTGATCGGAATGGGAGAGCAACGAGGCAGAGGCAAGGCAAACAGAAAAAGATTAAGCTTTACCTTAGACTCGTCGCCAGTCTGCCACGGCAATTCTTCAGTGCAAGCACTATGCCCGGCATAGTGCTTGCACTAAGTATTGCCGTAGCAGGCAGACTGGTTACGAGTCTAGCTTTGCCTATGACAGGGGAATATCAAATATCCCAAAGAACGCGCGAAACCGGTACAAAAGAGAAACCTCGTAAGCCACATCCCCATCTCTGATTCCGACAACCTCAAACTTAGCGTCAAATGTGCTCCTCCCAGCCGACTGATATCTCCCCATTTTATGGTGCCGTCGAAACCACCTTGCACGCCCTCCGCATCATCCAGGCAGCGCGTCAGAACGTCATTCCTCGAATTACCCGTCGTTTAAACGACGCCGAGCGCAGGACCATGATCAAGAGTGGTGCCATATTCGTCTTCAGTTTGGAAGAAAGCGGTATCAAGCGTTGGACAGGTTGGGTCTTGCGCGCCGTTGGAGACTGAATGCTGACGCGACGCCATTTCTTAGATGGATTGCTCTGGTCCCCCTCTCGCATCGTCGACAATTTTTTGGTCAGCGCGACACGTTAAAATACTGTATTGAGGGCCTATCTTGCTGACTGTTGTGCAGGTTTACCGGGAACGCAATGAGCGGACGAATAGTCGCGGTAGCCATAAGAAGCTTTACTCTATCGACCAACCATCTCGAACCTTGTCTGTGCGTCCTGGCTCGCCGACGCGGCTCCACTATGCACTCACAGCCGTCGCCGGTATCCAGACTAGCGAACAAGAAACATTTAAACCCAACGGACTAATAAAAAAAGTACGCTCAGCAGTTCAACCCTTTGAGACGGCCCACTCACCATTTAATGTAAACAATTACTGTCACCGTCGAGGGATCCGACCTCCATCTAATTTCATACTATACTTTGGCCGACCAACACTCTGGAAAACTCAAGGTTCGTCCACTGGCGTCACTTGCTCGACTTGATCCTGAATCACTGTTCAGAGACCAGCCACTTGTCCTAACATCATGAACCTTTCGATGGATCCCCGCCTCTTTCGCGGCACGAAGTTTCGAGTGCCTCTCAAGGTTGAGACGGCGCCGGACGGAACTTCTTGGCTTGTGTAAGTTCGCATAGTTTTCCCCTTCTCCTAGCGCTGAGGTATTTTAAAAAAAACAGCGAAACCGAGGAAGTAGTATCAGATGTCGTGGAATGCAGAGTCGAAGACAAACCTCATGGCATTTCCGTTTCCCCGACTTCCTGGGGTCCAGGAAATAGTCAAGGGTCTCCTGTTGAAAATTCGTTTGCTGGGACAGTCTCTGCGCACACCGAGTCCGTGTATCCAAGGGTCATTCATGTCGACCAGTGGTCCGTCCCAGTCCCTGCCCTCTTCCCGGACACGTTGTCCTCTCATTCCTCTCATTCTTCACATCATTCCATGTCGAGCCGCCGGGATGCAGGGCATTCAGATTCCGGGAACTTGGGCCAAGGCGGGACGCACCCATCCTCATCACCCACCTCACACTCGCAACCTTCTTCCGGGGCCCCGTTTAACGCGCGAACGGCGCAAGCCCCCATCTACAATGCTCAAGGGTATCATCCGCCAACTTCATCGCACTCGTCGTACAATTCCGGATGGTCGCACCATTCTTCCGGGGCCCCGTTTACCACGCCAACGGCGCAAGCCCCCATCTACAGTCCTCAAGGGTATCATCCGCCAATGCCGTCGCACTCGTCGTACAATTCCGGACGGTCGTCGACCACCTCCAGCTCTCTTGCGAGCTCTGGATGTATGTTCAGCCCCCAGTACTCGAATGCGGACGAACATGGGGATTCTCAGAACAACAGCGCGTATAATTCTTGATCGGGCGACACACCTCGGACAGACAATGATTTCTTCGTTCTATAAAATAGCACGGTCGCTCCTTTGTAATCTAATTCACCCGATTATTAGCATACCTATATGCTGATATTGATACTCTCATTTATTTCGAAAATAAATCTGTGGTCCGTATTTCCTGAAGAGGGACAGTGAGAAATACTGGTTGGCGTCCGAGTAAGAAAACA
The DNA here is from genome assembly GCA_029378395.1 of Mycena leptocephala. Taxonomy (NCBI): domain Eukaryota; kingdom Fungi; phylum Basidiomycota; class Agaricomycetes; order Agaricales; family Mycenaceae; genus Mycena; species Mycena leptocephala. Next base: position 41,302 of record JARJLF010001037.1, read on the forward strand.
CCGCATGTCGAGGACAGTGCGCTCCGAGGGCTCAACGCTCTTGAAGACGAGTCTTCATGGGGATTGATTACACGATGACAAGGGATCAACCGCACGCGTAGGTCGGCGCCCTGGTGTTTTGGGTGCATTCATTAGCCAATTCATGAACTGCAGACCGTTCACCTCCAAATAATGTCATTCCCTGCCTGCGAAGTCGAAGTAAAGCGTCGGAGAATAGGCATTACACCGGACTCACTGCGGTTTTAACGAGCCTACGTTGGGTTCAATTTTATGGGTATCGCGGTCTGAGCAAGTGTTGGAGGGTTGCATATTTGCGTCTCAGGTTGAGTCCCTCGGGCCTCGAGACCAGGCGCCTCCTCTGTGTCAACATATTGGCCAATCTACTATGCCTTTCCGCCCGTTCGCCTCTCGATGAAACTCTTGATGCTGGTGTGTCCGTCGAGGCTGCCTAAAAGCAACATTTCGCGGCGTTTTCCCATTAACACTAATTTGAGCGTTTTGGTATAATTTAGGACTAGCTCGTAATCGGCCATCAACGTGAACAGAAAACATAGGTAACCTAAATGCTCACCATTGATAACAAAAACCCGTATAAAAGGAGATTCCAACCTTTTTGAGACTTTAGTCGATTCTTCTCAATCTCCCATAATCGGATCTGATCTTGGACTGTGACGGGCAGCAGGGGATTCTGGGACGAGTGCAACTTTACCACGACGCGGCGAGTACGAGGAATAGCACGTACATTTATTCTTATTTGTGAATGCGCATGAGCTATTAGATAACTAATGATCTGAATTTTAGCGATTAGAAATTAACCTGCCTCTGTAAAGTATATCGGGAGACGACATAAACATGTTCTGCCGAGATTCCGTTACTCAGCGCCAACAAATAGGTTAGGAAGCCGGTATTTTAAAGCTACGGAAAGATTGAGGACAACTGTTTGGAGCGGATTATCTGGAGTGAATTTGGTTAGTGTCGCTACAGAGCGAACGAGCAGCACAGAGGGTACCTGTATACGTATATTTGGTAGTTAGTTTCCCTCTTTTGGACCGGAGCTTGGACCAGTCGGCATGGAAGCAGAGGTGAGGGAGATGTGAGTGTAGTGGCTAAACGCGTGCGATAGAAACGTCGCAAGGAAGGCTGGAATAAAAGGAGCGAGAGAAGCAGGCGCTGCGCCGCTGTACATGCACGTACCTTGCGCTGCCATAGGAGGCCATAGTGAAGACGAAACCAAGGTGTCAAGCCGGTATCGTAATGTCTGAGGGCCTAAATTTAATAAAAATGACAAGCAAGGCGTAAGTTTCGATACTTTTTCCCATTACGGACAACCCAGGCAGCCATGGTCGACGATGGAACGGCCGATTCGAGCCAGAGAAGAGAAAGTGGTCTTGAATACCGACAATTTAGAATTGTCTGTGATTGTGAATGCAGAAACGGCATAAGGGAGTGGCTGTTTGCCCGCTCCACTGGGGCGCTCGAGTATAGTGAAGGCATCCCAGGTGCAAAGGAAATGGGCCAGAATGAGGTACGAGTTAGAACTATATCAGGGCGTCTGTTAGAAGCTAGATCAGTGCATGGTGAAAACAGAATGGGACAGCAAAGAAGGTCGACGTATGCGCGTTCGTGATTGCAGCCCAGTGAATAGCCCCTCGCCCTGGTCTGCCGTACCCTGCTAAGATTTGTCCACCAATTGTCCACCCAAATTTCGGGCCGGGGCAGAAGTTTGACCACGTTGTCACGGTGGCGTGCGGCATATCGCGTGGAGTCAAGACCCTCGCAGACCCGGGCCGAGTTCCGTCCTTTTACCTCCGTCCTCGGGAACAGTGTGCCTTGGAGACTTCGAACCGCTCCTTGACTTGAGCGCAGTGGCTGCGATGGCCTGCGTTTGCGATGAGCCGATAAACAATCGACGGCGAGCCAACGAGTAAGCCCTTCAAAGTCCAGCCCAAGTCCAGCCTAAACTTGAACCTGACGACTCACCGTTAACGAACCTAGGAGGTTGAAAGCTTTGTGCACGACGCGACTTGGGTAGGCCCCTGGTCACTACCTTGTAGGTCGATCTGATTTTGGCGCCCAAAAACGGTTGATTTACTCTATGAATTTCCAGTTTCACCGCCTGATTTACTCTATTTCCAACCGACATTTGAAGGCCAAATTCTCATTTCCCACTGTGGGTGCCAAAATTTTCGCCTCTGGACCCCTTTCCCAAGCGTTTGCGCCCTCTACTTGCTATTTCCAGCGACTCTTGTGTCTTACAGTTCGATTCTAGGTGTACAGAATCAATCTCACCTTGGCCTTACGACGACGCTTTGCTAAAAAAAAACTATTCCAGTCGAACTCTGCTCGTTTCCACCTTGTTTTACCCTATAAATTGGCGGGTATTTTGGGGCGCTGATTTACTCTATCGCAGGCCGCCCTACAAGGTAGTGACCGGGGCCTACTTGGGTGCACGGACCTGAAAATCTCTCGAGTTGATCGAGCTTGAAACTTGACGTGCAGACTTCGCACGCAGATATTTTTGTAGGCAGGCCAACTCGAAAAGAACAAAATTATGTAGCTCGTGAAAATCTCCCTTGAGTCCCTTCACGAGTCTTCCTCCAAAAATTTCTTACGGATCTTCGGTCGTCGTCCTTCTGTCATCTCCAAGTCCTCTCTCTCAATTAAATTTTCACCGGCCTTACGCGGCCGGCGCGATCCTGGGCCATGGTCATTGAAGCCGTCTGCGCGCCTGCGCCGGTTCGTCGATAGACCAGTGACTGGTTTGTCTATGAGGCAAGCCTGTCGATAGACAGACCAGTCGCCCGCCGAATATTCTCAAGGACCTCGCCCGCCCGCCCTACTTATAACTACAACGTGATCGCGCATTTCTCTGTCGCATATAGGACATACCCATGTGCAAAACGAGGAAAATATTAGGACGCCCGGCCTGCCCGTGCCCTTCGATCATATACGATTACTACTACGAGATACCAAGAGTATACCATCTGCGGGCCCGTGACGCGCGCAGATTCACCGGCTCCTTACAAACTAGTCTGATCGATTCCTTACAAGTGTTGCAAAGGTCGCGGGATAACGTTGGGAGACTGACCCTTGGGTACTTACCACTCGGACTCTCTGGAAATAATATTGGGTTCCTCGGTCAACCTACTACCTCTGAAAAAAAAATACCGCCGCTCATCCCGGACTCAGGCTTCCCGCTTCTGCGTTCGCGGATCCCATCATGCTTCCTGTCTTCCTGTTTTTGTCTCCGTCCTTGTCTCCGTCCCCGTCCCCGTCCCCGTCTCCCTCCATCTTCGACTTGCAGGGCAAATGCAATCAATCAATCACCTTTTCAGCTTTATTACCCCACCTTGACCCCACCCCTTCGCCACTGGCAGCCCCACGCCCAGACTGAGACCGCGTCAGACCCAGACCAGACCCAGACTTCAATATGCGGAGTATATGTGGGGATACATTAATTTAACCCTCCCTCCTTTCGCATGTATATAGCATATAAGTCCGATTTATGGCGCCCTTCAGCCCGGACGGGATCTATGTAGCCCAAGTTAAGCTTAATCTACGGTCTGGTAAGGAGGTAAATTACTTTCATCTGCATATAGCCTACAGTGTAGTGGTAGGCTGAAGTGTAGTGGGATTCGTGGATTGTCTTATTACCCAAGCTCACTTTACTCCACCTCAAGAAGATCTAGAGTATATCACACGAGAATTGGCTACTCCAAAAAAATGCAAAATGCCTTTGATTCCATTCCTATTCCTATTGTTATGCTATTGAAGTCCATAATGTAATTGACTGAGTACTTGTATTGTATGCTGAATATATGGCTGAGATAAAATGCGACTATGATATAGGTGAGTGCGTTAGATAAGTGAGACGAATACTGCTCGTATACGTAGGCAGGTAGAAGAACGAAGGAGTGGGAGAGGAACAGGCGTCGTGCGAGTCCATGCCCGTGCAAGGGATGCAGGGCGGGCCCGAGAGCGTATCGTTGGGCGGGGCCGAGCCCCTGCTGCAGTCGTCGAGCGCCGTCGCGGATCGAGTCCAAGGAGATGGGTGTGAGTCAAGATCCGAATCGTCCCCGTTAGGCAGCCATACGTATTGCATACGCTCCCTGTCCATGCCTCCGGATCTGCGCATGATGCCTCGGCAGTGGGAACGAGCGCAGCATATCTTTCCACTTCCCGCCCTTACTTGCCGAGTGAGGCGCGGGGTGGTAGCGCTGCGAAAGGGAAAGCGCCCGATCATGGGAGGGGTGGTGCGGAAGCTCAGCAGGCGAATGCGGGAAGCTCGAGGGCGTGCGCGGGGACATGCTCGCGAGGCTCGATTGCGGACTGGAGGGATCGAGTTCGGGCATGGAGGGTCGGCGAACGTGGCCGTGTGTGTGATTAGGATGTGGGCGCGAGGGCGCCAGGCAAGTGGGCGCCGCGCGCTTGAGGCTGACCTTCGTCCGCGAGGCCAAGGCGGCGGACCTCCTAGACGCAGCTATCAACCCCTCATGATGCGCTAACAGATCGGCCTCCCGCACGCCCAGCCCCCAGTCTAGCACGTCCACAACCTCGCGCTCGATCCGTCCTGCGTCCTTGTTCCCGAAAACGGCTGTACACAGCGCCCAGTGCGCGTTCTTGGATACAGAGGTGCGGGCGTGCGCGCAGGATGTACACCAAAGAGACGAGGATGTGAGGAGACTTCAGCGCGGGAGAGGACGATTGTGATCAAGGTGTGAAATTTGGGGAGAGATGCCCGCGAGCACTGCCCCGTTCCGATGCGCCCCATGGCGTAGTCGACGGTCTCGGAGCCGAAGTCGACGACATATGTAGTCTGTTGGCACAGATACGTCAGTCCAAAAACAAAGAAAAGTGGAGATAGATTAGGATTGGTGGAAACAAGACGCACCGAAGACATGTCTGTCAAGCTTGATGTCGACGAGCTGGAGTCGGGCTGGTGCGTGCGTGGCGGGGCCAACGAGGGATCCGGGATACACCGCGTTGCTGTGGGTACTTCAGCTGGGACTTGTCCAGCTGGAGCCCAAGGCGCTCGAGGAGCAGGAGCTAGAAGAGGAGGACGAGGGCTTGACGAGGGCAGATCTTTCACGGTCCAGACTCTAGAGCTACAAAGGAGTAGTTGTCGCCGGAAGAGTAGTCCTCAAGCGGGCGAGTATAGAGTTGTGAAATTGGAGTGCGGGGAATCTCGTCTGAGGCTCATACAGTACTGTATGGATGGAAACAGCCACCTGTCAAAGAGTTGATGAACAATAACGTCCATGATCAATGCACGAGTCTTGCACGAGTCCCCCGTCCGCCAAGAGAGGTTGAAGAGAGGCCAGGATCTTCGGGTACTAGTTCCAAGGACGTCGGTTGCGACGAGCGGGAGGTGTACCTATATTACGGTCACGTGTAGCCTTGGCTGCAATGGAAATTGGAATGTCCGCCCGACTTGAGTCAGCGCTTGGTCAGCGCCACATGTACACGTCGATTCAAAAACTACGAGTGAACGTTTTTCAAATCACGATTTCAAACACACTCCGCGACACCTTCCATGCCGGCGCCCCGGCCTTTGCGTCGTCACTGGGAACCTTATGATTCGTACAAAGTTAACCTCAAGCTCAAGCACTGCACGAAGCTTAAGCCTACGTCATGTGCCAAACTTGAATCGTGCAGAGAGGAATACCGTTTAGTTCAATCTTTTCGAACCTAGTTGAGAAGACACTATGAATACCGTCAGCGAAGAAGAACCATCGAACACACACCTTTCTGTGTTCCATTGGAAAATATTCGGTGTGAACCTATCCTAAAAAGGACCTCGGAGTCCGGTAGAAGGTGACGGAAAGGAGCAACGCAGTCGGGTATTTTGAGGCTGTGCGTGGCCAAGTTAGCCGCCTAATAATCGCTAGACGGCCGGCTACCCTTTGACTCGGTTGTTTGAGCTTGATGTTAATCTTGACGTAAGGGACCGTCGACGTAAAGGCACATGTCGTGTTTTGCTATTTTCGGAAGAGTAATAGTGCAGAAATGAACGGCCGCTGACAGTAGCATATAGATGACAAGACGAGGCAAACGGTCCTACAGTTTCAGCGCCTTTGCTGCTTGTTTTCGAACTTCAGGCCGCTGGATTATCTGTATTTCCTGCAAGAGCGTTCTGTTAGTGCGCCTGGGTCCAACTGATTTGGAACAACGAGACAGTAGCAGACGATGACCAGCTGGCTCGGAGGGCACTTCCAATGTCAACGCCCATGCCCATGCAGTTTGTCTTGTTCCCGAGAATCCGTTGGTACATACCGGAGGAGGGCGTTGAGCGGCTTCAGAGCTAACCCAGTTTACTGTATGGGAACAAAGAGAGAGTGTTTTGCACGTGCTGGTTGCATGTTAGCTCGGGGACGTGGTTGGATGGAGAAATCAAAATTTGCATGATGGCAGATCATTTGATTTCCAAGCCTGTCATGTTCAACTCAAGGTTCAACTTTATCACTGGCAATTGGTTCAACTTCAACGATCATCGTAAAAGTAGGGAAGATTTATTGTAGGCTTCTGCGTCAGAATCCCCCCCTCCTTCCTACACCGTCGTTCTGCATTATCTTCAATCGGACCGTGTTCCGTAAAGTTCTGAATCGCCTCGGCTACTGCACCGGCATGTTTCTGACCATGGCGCCAATTCATCGTATACCTCACTGTCATCGGCTATATCCAGCCTCTGCCGTCACTCACGGGCTCAGTGCGAAACTTGTATAAAAAGCAAAGAGCAACGTCGTAATCTCATCCCCATCTCTGATTTTCCGACAACCTCAAACTTAGCGTCAAAATGAGCTCCTTCCAGCCGACTGATATCCCCCCATTTTATGGTGCCGTCGGAACCACCATGGACGCTCTCCGCCTCATCCATGCAGCGCGTCAGGGCCTCATTCCTCGAGTTACCCGCCGTTTAAACGATGCCGAGCGCAGGACTGAGATCAAGAGTGGTGCCGTATTCGTCTTCGGTGTTGAAGAAAGCGGCATCCAGCGTTGGACAGGTCGGATCTTGCGCGCCGTTGGAGACTGAATGCTGACGCAACGCCATTTCTTAGATGGATTGCTCTGGTCCCGCTCTCGCATCGTCGGTAATTTTTTGGTGAGCGCGACACGTCCAAATACTTTATTGAAGGCCTATCTTGCTGACCGTTGTGCAGGTTTACCGGGAAATCAATGAGCGGACGAAGAGTCGCGGTAGCAATCAGAAGCTGTACTCCACCGACGAACCATCTCGAGTCTTGTCTGTGCGTCCTAGCTTACTGGCGCGGCTCCACAATGCACTCACAGCCATCGCCGGTCTCCAGACTAACCAACACGGGACCTTGAAATCCAACGGACTAATAAAAAAAGTACGCTCAGCAGTTCAACCTTTTGAGACGGCCCACTTACCATTTAATGCAGACCATTACTGTCGCCATCGAGGGATCCGACCTCCATCTAATTTCATACTATACTTCGGCCGACCAACACTCTGGAAGACTCAAGGTTCGTCGACTGGCGTCACTTGCTCGACTTGATCCTGAATCACTATCCAGAGGCCAACCAGTCGTCCTGACATCATGAACCTCCCGGTGGATGCCCGTCTCTTTCGCGGCACGAAGTTTCAAGTGCTTCCGAAGGTTGAGAAAGCGCCGGACGGAACTCCTTGGTTTGTGTAAGTTCGCGTAGTTTTCCGCATCTCCTAGCACTGAAGTATATTTTTTAACAGCGAAACCGAGGAAGGAGTATCAGATGTCGTGGAACGCGGAATCGAAGACAACCCACATAGCGTTTCCGTTTCCCCGACTTCCTGGGGTCCAGAAAACAATCAAGGGTCTCCCGTTGAATATCCGTTTGCTGGGACAGTCTCTCCGTACAGCTATCCAAGGCTCATTCACGGCAACCAGTGGTCCGTCCCAGGCCCTGCCCTCTGCCCGGACACGTTGTCCTCTCATTCCTCTTATTCTTCACATCATTACACGTCGAGCCGCCGGGATGCAGGGCATTCAGATTCCTGGAACTTGGGCCAAGGCGAGACGTGCCCATCCTCACCACGCACCTCCCAAGCCCCCATCTACAGTCCTCAAGAGTATCATCCATCGCACTCCTCGTACAATTCCGGATGGTCGTCGACTACCTCCAGCTCTCTTGCCATTACCTCGTCGCCGGCGGCTCCATTCTCGCAGCCATCCAATTGGCATATCTACGGCTCCTCGTACACCCCGATCTCTGGAAGGATGTTCAGCCCGGAGGAGTACTCGAATGCTGACGAATACGAGGATTCTCAGACCAACAGCACGTATAATTTTTGATTGGGTGACACACCTTGGACAGACAATTATTTCTTTCTTGTATAAAATAGCACGGTCGCTCCGAGTCCTTTATTTAATTCACCCGATTATTAGCATACCTATATGCCGATATTGATACACTCTCATTTATTCGAAAACAAATGTGTGGTCTATATTTCCTGAAGAGGGACAGTGAGAAATACTGGATGGCCTCCGAGTAAGAACACACCGCATGTCGAGGACAGCGCGCTCGGAGGGCTCAACGCTCTTGAGGTGAGTCTTCATGTGAATTGAGAGGTAACCTGCATGCATTGATAACAAAAACCCATGTAAAAGGAGACTCCCATCTTCTTGAGACTTTAATCGGATTTGTTTTTCTCATTTGTGGATGCGCATGAGCTATTCGATGACTGATGGCTAAACGCGTGGGATAGAAACGCCGCGAAGAAGGCTAGAATGAAAGAAGTAAGAGAAGCAGGCGCTGCGCCGCTGGACATGCACGTACCTTGCGCTGCCATAGGAGGCCGTAATTGCGGAGATCGTTCAGCATGGCCTTTTGCCAGGTCGGCACAGGTTGTTGCGTTCTTTTCATCCCCACGGCGACGAATATTCCATTTCCTGGGATCAAACGATCAGGAATTTTCACAAGAAAAAGTCAGCATTACAGGCGTTTGCATAAATGATTGCAGTCGTGAATTTCTCGCAGCGTTATGTGTGCATGTTAAAAAGTTGATCCGATGATCAATGAATGTTGGCCGCCGCAAAGGCATCCTCGTAATGCGAGCCTACGCTACGCCATTCATTTTTCTTCAAAGATATGCTCTTTGAAAGAATCCTGACCCAGCTCCAATTTTTCCACGCATGTCTGGGATACATTTTGGCTGGATGTACTTGACGATAGTGAGCACCTGACCCACGGCCATCACTCAATCAAGTTGTACAAACAAACCCGCAAGAATTCACGACTGCAATCATTTATGCAACCACCTGTAGAGCGTATTTGCAGACTTTTAGCCGAGATTTCTTTAGAACCTGATTGGCTGCTCCACAGCTCTCGGCCAATCAGATTCTTAGGAAATCTCGGCTAAAAATCTGCAAATACGCTCTACTTTCTCGCCTTACCCAAGCCTTACCCCTGCCTGGCGCAGACTCGTTTTGAATATAGCATTCAAGGCCAATTTGATTGGGGAAGTGGCTAAAATGTGAAGACGAACCCAGGTCGTAATGTCTGACTCGGAGGGCCTAGATTTTTTTGATAAAAATGAAAAGCAAGGCGGCAGTTTCGATAATTTTTCCCTTCACGGACAACCCAGGCAGCCACAGCCGACGATGGAATAACCGATTTGAGCCAGAGAGGATTTAAAAGGAATTCGACCTGAATATCGAAAGGTACGAGGATGGTCTTAAATACAAACGATTTAGAATTGTCTGTGATTGTGACTGCAGAAACGGCAGAAAGGAGTGGGGGCTGTTTGCCTGCTCCGCTGGGGCGCTCGCGTGTAGTGAAGGCATCCCAGGCGCAAAGGAAATGGGCCAGAATGAGGTATGAGTAAGAACTGTAAGTGATATTAGAGCGGCCGTTAGCAGAACGGAACGGGACAGCAAAAAAGGTCGACGTATGCGCGTCACTACAGCCGAGGCGATTCAGAACTTTACGGAACACGGTCCGATTGAAGATAATGCAGAACGACGGTGTAGGAAGGAGGGGGGGATTCTGACGCAGAAGCCTACAATAAATCTTCCCTACTTTTACGATGATCGTTGAAGTTGAACCAATTGCCAGTGATAAAGTTGAACCTTGAGTTGAACATGACAGGCTTGGAAATCAAATGATCTGCCATCATGCAAATTTTGATTTCTCCATCCAACCACGTCCCCGAGCTAACATGCAACCAGCACGTGCAAAACACTCTCTCTTTGTTCCCATACAGTAAACTGGGTTAGCTCTGAAGCCGCTCAACGCCCTCCTCCGGTATGTACCAACGGATTCTCGGGAACAAGACAAACTGCATGGGCATGGGCGTTGACATTGGAAGTGCCCTCCGAGCCAGCTGGTCATCGTCTGCTACTGTCTCGTTGTTCCAAATCAGTTGGACCCAGGCGCACTAACAGAACGCTCTTGCAGGAAATACAGATAATCCAGCGGCCTGAAGTTCGAAAACAAGCAGCAAAGGCGCTGAAACTGTAGGACCGTTTGCCTCGTCTTGTCATCTATATGCTACTGTCAGCGGCCGTTCATTTCTGCACTATTACTCTTCCGAAAATAGCAAAACACGACATGTGCCTTTACGTCGACGGTCCCTTACGTCAAGATTAACATCAAGCTCAAACAACCGAGTCAAAGGGTAGCCGGCCGTCTAGCGATTATTAGGCGGCTAACTTGGCCACGCACAGCCTCAAAATACCCGACTGCGTTGCTCCTTTCCGTCACCTTCTACCGGACTCCGAGGTCCTTTTTAGGATAGGTTCACACCGAATATTTTCCAATGGAACACAGAAAGGTGTGTGTTCGATGGTTCTTCTTCGCTGACGGTATTCATAGTGTCTTCTCAACTAGGTTCGAAAAGATTGAACTAAACGGTATTCCTCTCTGCACGATTCAAGTTTGGCACATGACGTAGGCTTAAGCTTCGTGCAGTGCTTGAGCTTGAGGTTAACTTTGTACGAATCATAAGGTTCCCAGTGACGACGCAAAGGCCGGGGCGCCGGCATGGAAGGTGTCGCGGAGTGTGTTTGAAATCGTGATTTGAAAAACGTTCACTCGTAGTTTTTGAATCGACGTGTACATGTGGCGCTGACCAAGCGCTGACTCAAGTCGGGCGGACATTCCAATTTCCATTGCAGCCAAGGCTACACGTGACCGTAATATAGGTACACCTCCCGCTCGTCGCAACCGACGTCCTTGGAACTAGTACCCGAAGATCCTGGCCTCTCTTCAACCTCTCTTGGCGGACGGGGGACTCGTGCAAGACTCGTGCATTGATCATGGACGTTATTGTTCATCAACTCTTTGACAGGTGGCTGTTTCCATCCATACAGTACTGTATGAGCCTCAGACGAGATTCCCCGCACTCCAATTTCACAACTCTATACTCGCCCGCTTGAGGACTACTCTTCCGGCGACAACTACTCCTTTGTAGCTCTAGAGTCTGGACCGTGAAAGATCTGCCCTCGTCAAGCCCTCGTCCTCCTCTTCTAGCTCCTGCTCCTCGAGCGCCTTGGGCTCCAGCTGGACAAGTCCCAGCTGAAGTACCCACAGCAACGCGGTGTATCCCGGATCCCTCGTTGGCCCCGCCACGCACGCACCAGCCCGACTCCAGCTCGTCGACATCAAGCTTGACAGACATGTCTTCGGTGCGTCTTGTTTCCACCAATCCTAATCTATCTCCACTTTTCTTTGTTTTTGGACTGACGTATCTGTGCCAACAGACTACATATGTCGTCGACTTCGGCTCCGAGACCGTCGACTACGCCATGGGGCGCATCGGAACGGGGCAGTGCTCGCGGGCATCTCTCCCCAAATTTCACACCTTGATCACAATCGTCCTCTCCCGCGCTGAAGTCTCCTCACATCCTCGTCTCTTTGGTGTACATCCTGCGCGCACGCCCGCACCTCTGTATCCAAGAACGCGCACTGGGCGCTGTGTACAGCCGTTTTCGGGAACAAGGACGCAGGACGGATCGAGCGCGAGGTTGTGGACGTGCTAGACTGGGGGCTGGGCGTGCGGGAGGCCGATCTGTTAGCGCATCATGAGGGGTTGATAGCTGCGTCTAGGAGGTCCGCCGCCTTGGCCTCGCGGACGAAGGTCAGCCTCAAGCGCGCGGCGCCCACTTGCCTGGCGCCCTCGCGCCCACATCCTAATCACACACACGGCCACGTTCGCCGACCCTCCATGCCCGAACTCGATCCCTCCAGTCCGCAATCGAGCCTCGCGAGCATGTCCCCGCGCACGCCCTCGAGCTTCCCGCATTCGCCTGCTGAGCTTCCGCACCACCCCTCCCATGATCGGGCGCTTTCCCTTTCGCAGCGCTACCACCCCGCGCCTCACTCGGCAAGTAAGGGCGGGAAGTGGAAAGATATGCTGCGCTCGTTCCCACTGCCGAGGCATCATGCGCAGATCCGGAGGCATGGACAGGGAGCGTATGCAATACGTATGGCTGCCTAACGGGGACGATTCGGATCTTGACTCACACCCATCTCCTTGGACTCGATCCGCGACGGCGCTCGACGACTGCAGCAGGGGCTCGGCCCCGCCCAACGATACGCTCTCGGGCCCGCCCTGCATCCCTTGCACGGGCATGGACTCGCACGACGCCTGTTCCTCTCCCACTCCTTCGTTCTTCTACCTGCCTACGTATACGAGCAGTATTCGTCTCACTTATCTAACGCACTCACCTATATCATAGTCGCATTTTATCTCAGCCATATATTCAGCATACAATACAAGTACTCAGTCAATTACATTATGGACTTCAATAGCATAACAATAGGAATAGGAATGGAATCAAAGGCATTTTGCATTTTTTTGGAGTAGCCAATTCTCGTGTGATATACTCTAGATCTTCTTGAGGTGGAGTAAAGTGAGCTTGGGTAATAAGACAATCCACGAATCCCACTACACTTCAGCCTACCACTACACTGTAGGCTATATGCAGATGAAAGTAATTTACCTCCTTACCAGACCGTAGATTAAGCTTAACTTGGGCTACATAGATCCCGTCCGGGCTGAAGGGCGCCATAAATCGGACTTATATGCTATATACATGCGAAAGGAGGGAGGGTTAAATTAACAAATTAATACCCGAGGGTCTGCGGTCCGGCATGGGGTCAAGGTGGGGTAATAAAGCTGAAGGGTGATTGATTGATTGCATTTGCCCTGCAGTCGAAGTAAGGCTCCAACCTTTTGTTTTCCGTGTATGGATCTGGGCACAACAAACGGAAACGGTTAGAAAACGTTTTAAAACCGTTTGAAACGGTTTATACACGGTAATTTTCAGGGTATCAGAAGTACTGACCTGGAGCTGGCAGTGCTTGGCCTCAGGGCTGCTAGATGACCAGGGATTGCTTCGCCTGCGACCTTCTTTGTACTTCAATTTGACATATATATGAAATTCAGTTCAAGATGGTGCATACCATGGTCCTCTAGTCACTAAGACACTCGCGAATCAAATGGCACTGTGAACTTGAATTCGAAAATGACAGCCCTCGATGAAATTGTCTAGCAACACCGGGAGTCGATGATTCTGGGAACCAATGCTGTTAAGTTGAAGTCAATGTGCTCAAGAAGGTAAGTAAGCACTGCTCGACGCACAACCACCGGAGGAACTGCCATATTCGGATCGTATCCGCAGTTGATTTTTTTTTGGGAGGCCAGAGGATGGATCTATGCTGTTGAGAGAAAGTCTCAAGATCTCGTAGACAGTCCTAGCCCAAATTCAGCCAGGGTTTCAGCGGAATTTTGCTTGGTAAACGCGATTGAGTCCTCCAAATCTCCAAACCGTTTGAACCGTGTAGAAAAGGTTTACAAACCGTTTGAACCCAGCGGTACAACAAACGGAAAAGGAAACGGTTATAACCGTGTATAAACGTTTATACACGGAAAAGGTTGGAGCCTTAAGTCGAAGACTGGGAACGGAGACGGAGGCGGAGGCGGAGGCGGAGGCGGAGGCGGAGAAAGAAAGACAGGAAGACAGGAACGATGAAAGGATCCGCGAACACAGAAGAGGGAAGCCGCCTGAGTCCGGGGTGGGCGGGCGTAAGTATTCGTTTCGTTTCGTTTCTGTCGGATTTCGGTCGCCGTAGAGTCAAGTTAGTCTGAATCCGAATCACTGGCAGGCCGGGAGATAGATCGCTCGCAGTCATTTTTTTGTGTAAGGACGGAAGGAAGAGGGAGTTGGTAGCCTGGGATATCGATCCAGGGGGCGACGGAGCGTTACAGTAAGTATCCCGATCTTCATGTTTGTTCGTAACGGAGCACTGCACCAGACTGGTTTGTAGGGAACCGGTGAATCTGCGCACGCCACGGGCCCGGAGATGGTTTACTCTTGCGAGGCTCGGGCGGCACGCGTATATCGTAGTAGCAATCGTATACGATTAAGGGGACGGCAGTGGGGCTGAGCGTCCGATTTTTCCCTCATTCTGTGCACGGGTATTGCATGCGGCGGAGGAAGGTGCGATCGCGTTGTGGGCAAGAGAGGGTACAAGTAGGGCGGGCGACGTCGTTGAAAATAATCGGCGGGCGGGCGCGGTGCGCATTTCGTTTGCGGCCGAGGAGATTCCTCAGCAAGGTAAACGAGCCGACGGGTAGATGATCGCTCCATCTCGTCGGAACCTCTAGCGTGGCAGTCGACGTTCCAGCGGAGGCGCGCAGATGGCTTCAAGCTTCAAGCTTCAATGACCGTGGCCCATGATCACGCCGGGCGCCGCGTAAGGCAGGTGAAAGTTTAATTCAGAGAGAGGACATGGAGATGACGACCGATTCGAAGTTCCTAAGGAAGATCCCCCGAAAGAAAATTTGAGGGAAGACTCGGAAGAGAATATTTTCACAAGCTACAAAGAACTTCCGAAAGGGAGCGCGCTCGGTGGACTCCAATGCATCAGGAAAACCAAAATGCCTATACAGTACTATGCAGTACTGTGCAGTACTATGCAGCAACCTGTGGCTGTGATGTACCTATGAGGCACTATGAGGCCCTATGCAGCCCTATGCAGTGCTGCATAGGGCTCATAGTGCCTCATAGGTACATCTCGGCTACGGTTTTCCTGATGGCCCTCGGTGCTTCTTGTGCTTTTCTTTTTCTTTTTCTTTCTGAGTTGGCCTGCCTACAAACTAGCTGCGCCCGCGCCAAGTCTAGGCATCAAGTTTCGAGCTCGATCGACTCGAGAGGTTTTCACGCACTCAAGTCGCGTTGTGCACAAAGCTTTCAACCTCCCAAGTAAGGTCCGACGTTAATGGTGATTTTGTCGTCAAGTTTAGGCTGGACTTTAAGGGGCTCGCCGAATGCCATTCGTCGGACCTGTTTTCGCTCGAGTCATCGCAAACGCAGGCCCGCAACTCGAAGGTTGCCAAAGACATCACTGGCACACAATTTCTGAGGGCGAGCGAAGGTGAAAGGGACGGAAATCGGCCCGGGTCCGTGAGGCTATCGCCTCTACTATGCGATCATCTGATTCATTTCCTTCTATGCCGCACGCCACAACGTGTCTGCCCGAAATTCGGGTGGAAATCTTAGTAGGTGACAGACGAGGGTGTAGGGGCTATTCACTGGGCTGTAGTGAGCGCGCATAGGTCGACCTTTGCTGTCCCGTTCCGTTCTGCTAACGGCCGCTCTAATATCACTTACAGTTTTAACTCACACCTCATTCTGGCTCATTTCCTTTGCGCCTGGGATGCCTCGAGCGCCCCAGCGGAGCAGGCAAACAGCCCCCACTCCTTTCTGCCGTTTCTGCAGTAACAATTCTAAATCGTTTGTATTTAAGACCATCCTCGTGCCTTTCGATATTCAGGTCGAATTCCTTTTAAATCTTCTCTGGCTCAAATCGGCTATTCCATCGTCGGCTGTGGCTGCCTGGGTTGTCCGTGAAGGGAAAAATTATCGAAACTACCGCCTTGCTTTTCATTTTTATTTAAAAAATCTAGGCCCTCAGACATTACGATACCACCTTGGGCTCGTCTTCACATTTTAGCCACTTCCCCAATCAAATTGGGCTTGAATGCTACATTCAAAACGAGTCTGCGTCAGGCACTAACAGGGGGGTGAGGCGAGAAAGTATAACCCATAGATTCCGACACCACCATCTATAGTGGCACCACTGGCAGCTTCGGTCTTCCGGCGCCCAAGGACGACAAGCACCCACCCATGGGCATCGACGGACTTGATGGTTATGCCCTCGAACGACGGAAGGTGGGATATTTTGACTCTGGACGATTCCGCACTACGGAACTGGTCAAAGTTCTATGCGACCATCTACAGTAAAGGTGTTCTATTCCTTCTGCGACGAAGCGATCTCATGGCTAATTCTCAGTAGGTGCTGTTCATGTCCTGTTTAATTTATCGCACCATTTTTTGCAGGGGTTCCCTTCAAATCACATCTGCCGGCTTTCAGTTTCTTCCCCACTCTCCGCATGCTCAGCTGTGGGATCTATTGCTGCAATATTTGCATCTTGCCGAGGTGAACCTACTTACGATATCCATCCTTCGACTAAACATTACCAGGAGCGCAATATGGATCTAGTAGAAGTCTTGAGTTTTCTATTCATGCTATCGACAGTGGAGCTCGGTAGAGTAAGAATGTTGACTTCGCCTTGTGAAAATCCCTGAGCGTGTGATCGCAGGAATATTCGACCGTGGGGATGAACAGCACGCAACAACCTGCGCCGACTCAAAAGGCCATCTCCGCGATTACGGCCTCCTATGGCAGCACAAGGTACGTGCATGTACAGCGGCGCGGCGCTTGCTTCTCTCACTCCTTTCATTCCAGCCTTCTTCGCGGCGTTTCTATCCCACGCGTTTAGCCATCAGTAATCGAATAGCTCATGCGCATCCACAAATGAGAAAAAATGTACGTGCTATTCCTCCGTACTCGCCGCATCGTGATAAAGTCGCACTCGTCCCAGAATCCCCTGCTGCCCGTCACAGTCCAAGATCAGATCCGATTAAAGTCTCAAGAAGATGGGAGTCTCCTTTTACACGGGTTTTTGTTATCAATGGTGGGCATGCAGGTTACCTGTCAATCCACATGAAGACTCGCCTCAAGAGCGTTGAGTCTTCCGAGCGCGCTGTCCTCGACATGCGGTGTGTTCTTACTCGGACACCAACCAGTATTTCTCACTGTCCCTCTTCAGGAAATATGGACCATAGATTTATTTTCGAAATACATGAGAGTGTATCAATATCGGCATAGAGGTATGCAATAATCAGGTGATCAGGAGGACCGTGCTATTTTATAGAAGCAAGAAATCATTGTCTGTCCGAGGTGTGTGGCTCAATCGAGAATTATACGCTGTTGTTCTGAGAATCCCCGTATTCATCCGCATTCGAGTACTGGGGGCTGAACATACATCCAGATCTCGCAAGAGAGCTGGAGGTAGTCGATGACCATCCGGAGTTGTACGACGAGTGCAATGACGTTGGCGGATGATACCCTTGAGGACTGTAGATGTGAGCTTGCGCCGTTGGCGCGGTAAACGGGGCCCCGGAAGAATGGTGCGACCATCCGGAATTATACGACGAGTGCGATGAAGTTGGCGGATGATACCCTTGAGCACTGTAGATGGGGGTTTGCGCCGATGGCGCGTTGAACGGGGCCCCGGAAGAATGGTGCGAGTGTGAGGTGGGTGATGAGGATGGGTGCGTCTCGCCTTTGCCCAAGTTCCAGGAATCTGAATTCCCTGCATCCCGGCGGCTCGACGTGTAATGATGTGAAGAATGAGAAGAATGAGAGGACAACGCGTCCGGGCCAGGGACTGGGACAAACGACTGGTCGCCGTAAATGACCCTTGGATAAAAGGACGCGTTGTGCGGAGAGACTGGGTAACGTGTCCCAGCAAACGGATTTTCCACAGGAGACCCTTGACTGTTATCTGAACCCCAGGAAGTCGGGGAAACGGAAACTTTATGAGGTCTGTCTTCGATTCCGCATCCGACGACATCTACTGCTACTTCCTCGTTTTCGCTGTTGAAAAAAGATACCTGAGCGCTAGGATAAACGGAAAACTACGCGAACTTACACAAGCCAAGAAGTTCCGACCGGCGCTTTCTCAACCTTGAGAGGTATCCGGAAATTGCTGTCGCAAAAGAGACGGGGATCCATCGGGAGGTTCATGATGTCAGGACGACTGGTTGGCCTCTGGATAGTGATTCAACAACAAGTCGCAAGTGACGCCGGTCGACAGACCTTGAATTTTCCAGTGTCTTGGTCGGCCAGAGTACAGTATGAAATTAGATGGAGCTCGGATCCCTCGATCCTGACAGTAATGGTCTGCATTAAATGGTGAGTGGGCCGTCTCAAAGGGTTGAACTGCTGAGCGTACTTTTTTTATTAGTCCGTTGGGTTTCAAGGTTTCTTTTTCACTAGTCTGGATACCAGCGACGGCTGTGAGTGCATAGTGGAGCCGCGGCAGCGAGCTAGGACACACAGACAAGGCTCGAGATGGTTCGTTGGTGGAGTACAGCTTCTTATGGCTACCGCGACTCTTCGTCCGCTCATTGATTTCCCGGTAAACCTACACCACGGTCAGCAAGATATGCCCTCGATAAAGTATTTGAAGGTGTCGCGCTGACAAAAAAATTGCTCTCAATGCTAGAGGTGGACCAGACTAATCCATCTAAAAAAGGGCGTCACGTCAGCATTCAGTCTCCAACGGCATGGAAAATCCGACCTGTCCAACGCTTGATGCCGCTTTCTTCAACAATGAAGACGAATACGGCACCGCTCTTGATCATGGTCCTGCGCTCGGCATCGTTTAAACGACGGGTAATTCGAAGGATGACGCCCCGACGCGCTGCCTCGATGAGGCGGAGGGCGTCCATGGGGGTTTTGACGACAAAATAAAGGGGGGGATATCTGTCGGCCGGGAGGAGCTCATTTAGACGGTAAGTTTAATGTTCGGAAAATCAGAGATGGGGATGAGCTTACGTGGTTGCTCTTTTCTTTTATACCCAGTTTCGCGCGTTCTTTGGGATGTTTGACTTCCGTACCGTAAGTTAAAGCTTAATCTTTTTCTGTTTGTGCCTTGCCTCTGCCTCGTTGCTCTCGCATTGCGCTCAACGTTGTATCTTACCTCCGCAGCCTGTCTACTTGAAACAGGCCACCCTATTGGATAGTTCTGACCAAGTGTTCACTGATTCCTGAATTTTTCGCTCGCCGAAACTTGAATGAGCGACAAAAATCTTACCAATTTTTAAAGACCTGGCTGTCACGCGTCACTTGAACACGCATCCCCGTGGAGAGTCGCTATCGGGACGAAAAAGATGTGTTCGGTGAGTCTCTTGGGACCTTCCCTTCTCTGCTGATGAATTGCCAAGATATGCGAAAACCCCTCAGTCGGGATCCTGGTCGACGATCAGTGAGAGCTAATGGACGGGATATGATTGTGGACCACACTACAGTCTGATGCCTTCGCTGTATCTTCTGCAATAAAACACCCAACTCATCGGAACTCACTGTGATTTTCTTTTTCAAAAGCCATCTCAGCTGGCAGGAAGAACGCTTTGCCTAATATAACCCCGGTTAGATGCCAAACTCTACCAGATACTCGAGAGTTCTCTTCTGGGAATCAGATAAGTATGGCTTTGTATCTTATGATTCCCATTTTCTTCAATCCAGCATTGGGATATTCCGAGTCATCGATCTTTTAATCATGCTCTATTTATACGGAGCTATCATGCGACGGCCACGGAGCGCTTTGGAGACTTATGTGAACCCTCGTGGTTTGCCCGTGGTTTTCCACACTCACGCTCAACAATCCCTATCTCGTCCCGTTTTCATCTACTCTGTGATGGAAACCAATGCTCAATCCGTATGCAAAGTGTTTGCGCTCATAATCGAGGCAGGCGATCTAAACGCGGTGGTACCGACTCGATCTCACGACTTTTTTAGTACAAAGCGCTCACTGGCCTGAAGGGTGCATCAATGACGCCAAAGACTTCCAGGATTTTCTGGAAAAGTCCCTTCATGTCTCAGAATCGCATATCAAACTCATAACCACCGGAGATGCCGCGCGCGCCAACATCCTGAACGCATTCAAAATTCATTTGATCAATAATACCGACACCCGCGCCGGTCACTCTATCGTCTTTTTTTTAACGCCGGCCATGGCAATCGTGTTGCAGCGCCGAATAATCGGATGGAAAGGTAGAAGTTATTTGCCCCATGACGAAGGCATACGTGAAATGGAGGGAGCTAGACCGGCATACATCCAAATCGCACCTGGTACAACAACAGGGGCAACAACGTGGTTCACTGACATGTGTGTCTGTGCCCGATGAGCAACCACGGACCGACCTTTAACTCCTCCAGACCATCTTCGACTCGTGCAACTCGGGCAACATCGGTCGAAAGAAACAGATGAATAGCCGATTATTCGAGTCAACTCAGCCGATCTCGACAGCCAGCATGTATGGTGGGCCGATTTACAGAGAGCCTCGTTCACGCTCTTCAACTCTCTTCCCTACCTCTTCTACTTCGACCCTCCAAGTACGTGGTCTACATATCCTTCGACTCAGAGCCAGCGTGCTAATTGCCACGTCTATCTCCAGGATCCCGAACGCGGATCCAAGTTCTGCTCTTCTGATGGGATACGCGCGACGCGACTTACCATCGGATACGGCCCTGGTGCGTACGCGACCAAATTCGACATTCCTCAAGAAAGACAGTGGATACCGGCTTCCTCCAGGTCTCCGTATCGACCAAGCCCCTGGACACTGGCATGGGCTGGATCATGCAACCTTCAGACCAGATTTCATGTCCTCTAGTATGGCAACACGCACTGGACAGCTTCGTATTTCCGCACCGGAACTTTGGCAGGCGTGATTGGCGATGGGAAATGACCCATTAGGGTTGTAGGACCCCAGATACATGTCAGAAATGTCGGCGGGGGTATCCTGCAGCTACCTTCAGCAGGTGCTGTATATATTCTTCTGCGCCGTTATTTATTCGGCTTAACCCCAGCTTATTCTGCGCAAGTTCGCCCACAATCAACTCAAAATTCAACAAGCGCGTATGACGATCAGAACCACTTCCATATTATGGTTGCATTTCTGTCTGGCTCCGCGTCTCATTTTCCAGACCCGTTGAGTGTATAAAAATGCTACTGACCGCATGTGATCATAAATTGCCTTCCATTCAACCTCAAATTCACTTCGATTTAGACTAGGCTCAAACTGGCGGAGCATTTGGGATGATGCCATATTCTGCACGCGAATTTACGACGATTTTCAGACCATCCAGATTCCCTCTCCCAAGTCCTTAATGGGTGTAATAGCCAGCAGACATTTGCATCCAGGGTCACATCTTCAATATAGACTGAGTTTTGAAAAACATTCTACTTCCTGGGCCCAGACCTCTTCTTGTGGCGTCATATTATCGTGATAAATCATATGTGTGCCTCGAGGTGGGTTCAATGAGCCTTGACGCAGTCCCTTGTTGAATAGAACAAATATTTAGGTTCAGTCTCCATGCGAAAGGTCATTTCTTCATATCGTACCCGGTGAAGCTCGGATTGAGGCCAATCTTAAATCTAGCTGCGACCGATATCGTTGAGAGTATCTGGATGAAGGCGGATTGATAGATGTTACTTTTTTCAAATCGGTTTCACTACTCTTCTTAGGAACGAAATTCTCGTCTCCCTCCCCGAGCCTCATAAAGTCGAAACAATTTTTTATGAGTGTTCTTATTCGAACTTCTTATTACCGTGAACCTAAGCAGATAGTTTCACAGATAAATTTGACCTCGCTCCTCACCGCTCGTATTCAATGAAAGATTATGGTTGTGCATACCTAGGTACACTTCAACTATGGTATTAAATGTTTGCTTTCGAGTGCACAAAGTGAATGTAAGTGTTGCGCAAATACAATACTCGGATCAGTCTTCCGCTGTCTGTTGCTGCATCCAATGTGTTGACATCGAGTTCAACCTGCAAGGAAATTGTGGACTCATGTGTGATGTTCAGATTTCTGTGGTGACATTGGACTTGGAGCTTTGAGCTCTCATCTTCAGAGGAAATAGAGTCTCCGAGGAACTCACAACAAGACTTCAATGTGTCGAGCCCAAGTGGATCTTTAGTTTGATTGGCACTGATGCGTCAAAGAACATGATGCGGTCAGGTGGGAGCTGAGCTGCATAATTTTCCGTGCCTGCTCAGCAGGGTGGGAAGTAGCCCAAGAACCATATTAACAGGAGACAAGAGGAGCCAGAAACCTTTGGAGATCTTTTGATAAGAAGGGTTTACAGTGCAACCTTGGATCAGACTCCAACGGACTCCAACCGATGCAACGACCTGCCATAACCGTGAGTACACCTTTTCAAGAACAGCCCCTGTGGAAAAGCATCAATTGAATAATTCGGAGATGAAGGAATCCGCTACTGGACCATTTCGACCAAATGTTCAGTCAATTCGAATTTTTTGCTCGCCGAGATGGCCGAATCAATTTCCTGTCAATTTTTGGAGACCTTGGAAATTACGGGGTCCCTCGTCACCTGAGAATTTGAGCGAGGGTGCAGTGTTGCGTGAACGAAAGTCGGTTTGGAAGAAAAGACTGCACATGATGGGCGCCTATTTGATCCGATGGCGTTCATTGCTTCCGACTGCGGCCGATCAACCGCAGGTCCAAGTCTGCCTCATTCTGCGAAAGGTTCAAGAGATCGTTATTCTTTCTGGATATCCCACATCGCCCACAGATCTACTGCGCATTCGGCATCCTACAAGCAAGAACCTCAAGAACCATCCTGCGACAGAATGGCCGCGCTTCAATATATCTTCCCTTCAACTACGGAAATCAATTGGGAAACAGTAGGGGCAGTCAGAGTAGAGGATTCAGCGACGATTATGCTCGACGATTCAGGCAGGATTATCTACCGATTCTGGGTCGATTAAATTGAGGGAGAATCGCCGTAAATCGTGAATCGTCCAGAATCGTCGAATCACCTCTGGAGGTGATTCAGAAACGATTCTGAGCGATTCTGGACAATTTACGATTTTTTAATCCCATAATCGTCTCAGAATCGTTGATCAGAATCGCCCCAGAATCGGGCCTAAATCTTCTACTCTGACTGCCCCCAGTGATTGAATGGGTTCTTCGGCCTCCATTTGTTTACCTCTCGGCCGACCACGCATGTACCAGTGTTGGACACAGCATCGAAGATATTCCGAACTCCTGGATATCTTGATGTTTGCCCAACAAGTGGAACACTCTTTCGTCCTTGGGCGTGCCTTGTCATGAAACACTCAAAAATGTTGAAGACCTCTGGCAGAGCAGATCCCGGGGAGCTCCGGTCAGAGCCTGATGAGTCTGAACTCGATTATGAGCTACACTCGTCGCAAGACGGGACTGGACTACTGTTGGTTCCGGATTTGGGAGCGAGCTTTCTTTGATGTCATATCTTCCCTTAATTTCTGGATTTATTTTGCTTAGGTTGCGGGATTTCTTCAAAGCTGGAGGTAAGTCATCGCTCAAGCTCCTGTCAAACGAAGGTGGCTGAAGATTTATTTCTCACCATGGCCTTGCGTACTTAAAACCTTGGGTCTCATGGAACGCGATGCTTGAGTGTGGTCTCACATTCTGAAGTTTATTCCGCCTTCCCTGTTTCACACTGATGCCGAAGGTCTGGATTCCTTTTCCTTCGGCTTGCTGCCTACGTTTCTCCCAGGTAATCCTGGATTCATTTTTACTATTTATCGAACAGTCTGATCCAGCTTCTCAGCCACTGCATGGTTGCTTGACACTTGTGAACCGTGAGCCTGTCCTGGTACAATGTCCCGCTAGCAGATTATATTATGCGCAAATAATTCCTTCCTTTACCTTGAGCCATTGACATAACAGTGAGCCCTGGGCCGCTTGACGTTCAGGCTCAAACACAACTTTGGGTATTCGGAACGTTCACCCGCATCGTGCGTGTCACTGAGATTAGAATGAGGTCCGCCATTCTCAGCTAAACTTCTGCCTCATGTGAGCACACCCTCTGACAGCTCTGCAGTCATCCTTCTATTCAACTTCGACAGAATCATCAGTGAAGATTACTGGACTGTGGAAAGAGAGTTCAAGGGATTAGAATCGTCTATTGTCACTGGTGTAAATCTACTCGTGTGCGGCATTTTCCTCGTCTTCCCCATGCTTGCTCAAAATATTGGCTAGGCTCACATTTCTCGGAAGATGGGCCACAAGAATGGGAATCATAAGCCCAGAGACACATGCCACTGCTTCGGGGAATCATTGCAGCAGAAAAAAGCTCGCATGGGCACAAAACCACGTGCCTTTGATTTGCGTGTGCTGAATTGCATTAACATGTAAAACTGAATTCAAGTTGAAGGCGGCTATAAACATATCTGGATTTTCCGAGTGTTCCTCGCATCCGACAGATGACTGGCTGAAAAGAAGAGCCAGGAGTGACAAGATTTGTGCTACACCCAAGAAATGTTCCTGCGTACTGTTAGGGCTGGCAGTAACACAGCGCCAAATGAAAATGCAACCACATTCCCGAAAAGGAAGTGACTGAGATCATCATACGCGCTTGTTGATTTTTGAGTTGATTGTGGGCGACCTTGCACAGAATAAGCTGGGGTTGGCCGAATAAATAACAGCGCAGAAGAACCTAGCTGCAGGATATCCCCACCAACATTTCTGACATGAATCTGGGGTCCTACAACCCTAATGGGTCATTTCCCACCGCCAATCATGCCTGCCGAAGTTCCGGCGCGGAAATACGAAGCTGTGCGTGTTGCCATACTCTAGTCGTTTGGGTGTCTCGCGCGAAACTGACGAGAAAGGCCAGACTTGGGGGATGCGTTCCATGCCGTTATTACGATGGAAATTATTTAGTGAGTCTTGGCTAATCTTGCATGCATACGAATATAATTAACGTGCTCTAATAAAGAGACAAGAAAGAAAGACAGGGACGGTATATATAAACAACGATATCAAAATCTAGTTCTGCTTGAATTTAGCGCGTTTCTGTGTGCTCTGCGCTTCATCTGCCTCCCAGGGAGGCTGAGCATCCGGGAGCGGGGGAGGTGCTCCAGAGTCGTCGATATTGCCTCTTCCTTCAGAGATACAAGCCGGAAGAGCGGATAAAATTTGCGGTGGCCGTCCTTATTGACCCGAGATCTAAAATTTCCAGAAGCGACGCTCCGAACCCACGTCGCATTCGCGGTGGCCGATGCAGTGCCTGATACCGGCGGCTCGATGCTCAATCCCAGAGCAATAGTGCCGCCGCTTTGAGCGGTAAGTATGCGGGCGTAGGAGGAACAGGAGTGGACTTGGGATACGACGACGAAGCCGCGCATGGTAGGGTCCTTCAGAAGGCGCCTTAGAGCGCCTTGAGGCTCTATACAGGATATCATGTCGTTCTCCATCACGAGGACTGCGCCACGACCCGACGAGAATTCGAAAGCTCCTTGCAGCCTGCACTGCGCAACGGCGGGACTAACTCTGAAAAATTAGATCGTCGTCAGAACACGCTAGGCTTGTGGATGACTCAACTTACCCGACGGCAGAAAATATGTCGATCTGCTTTGCGTTCTGAGAGACGATCCATGTTTCGCCCTCTGAGGAACCACCGCCATATTCAATAGGCTCTGGGATCCTGTATCTTTTCGCTTTTCCATCCACAAAGATATTGCCCTCCTTCAAGAATGTGCCTTTCTTGCGCCAGAATGTGAGGCCCCGTTTCCCTCGTGTTACTCTGCCCCAGTCTCCGACCTTGATCTCTATCTTGATGATGCATATCAGCTAAATCATTCTTCCAAGTCAATGGAACAACTACCTCTGGATCCCAACACGCGTATTTCCCGGATGCACTGAAAATAAGGTCAATGTATGCCCGTTCACTGTTGAGCATTATCGATAGATGCGTGAGGATCGATAGAAATCGTGGAATTAGAGTCTGTGAAGTGTTGTTCTACCAACTAGTATTACTGGATAAAATAGCCCGTTCAATGTTGTTGCGCAATGGCACTCAACGCAGAAGGCTTCAAGGATGGCGGGTGTTGGGAGAGGAACAACGAAGTCGCGGGTTTTTAGCCACAATGCGTAGCAAATAAATGTAGCCTCCTAATAATCGCTAGAAGACCGGCTAAGCTTCGAGGATCGAGCTGAGCCTAACCTTGAGACACGCAAGGTTTCTTGAGAGACACGCAGACTTAAGCTTCGAGCAGTGCTGGAGCTTGAGGTTAACTTTGTACGAATCAAAAGGTTCCCAGTGACGACACAAAGGCCGGGGTGCCGGCATGGAAGATGTCGCGGAGTGTGTTTGAAATCGCGGTTTGGAAGCTCGCTCAAATGTTCACTGAACTTGGTGTTCATTCTTCGGCAATCACGGGAAAATTCCCATATACGGTAGTCCGGCGAATGCCGGACCGAAAATTTTGACGTTTTTTCGCCTATTTTGGCCCAAAAATTGCAAAGTCACCGTCACCTGGGTCAAAATTGTTCAGTTCACGACCGCCTGTCACCCGTCACCTGAACCTTTGGTCGTAATACTACAGTACCCGGATGTCATCCCGATCCCTTTTCTTTGGTGCAGCCGTGTCGCGCTTTTTTCTTCTTCGCGGCGGTCCTGCCGATCCCTTGAACTGTCCATTACTCGCTAGTACGCAATCGAAAGCGCCTAGACTCTACAGCTTTGTGTCCCATAAGCATGAATTGGAGTCTCCTTTTACACGGGTTTTTGTTATCAATGGTGAGCATCCGAGTCCAGGTTACCTATATCCTGTGTTCACGTTGCCGGCCGATTACGAGTTGGTCCTGAATTTACCAAAACGCTCAAAGCAGGTCGGCCAATGTGTTGACGAAGGAATATATATATTGCGGCGCCTGGTCCCGAGTGGCTCAACCTGAGACACAAATATGCAACTCTCCAGTACTTGCTCAGACCGCAATCCCCACAAAATTCAACCGTTAAAGACCACAGTGAGTCCGGTGTAATGCCTATTCTCCGACGCTTTACCTCGACTTCGTGGGCAGGGGACGACATTATGCTTTGAACGTGAACAGTCTGGAGTTTCATGAATTGACCAATGAATGCACTCAGACCACCACGACGCCGACCCACACGTACGGTTGATCCCTTGTCATCCTGTAATCAATCCCCTGAGGACTCGCTCCAAAAGCGTTGAATCCTCCGAGCGCGCCGTCCTCGACATGGGGTGTGTTCTTACTCGGAGGCCATCCAGTATTTCTCACCGTCCCTCTTCAGGAAATAAAGACCACGCATATATTATCGAAATACATGAGAGTGTATCAATATCGGCATATAGGTATGCTAATGATCGGCTGAATTAAATAAAGGAGCGACCGTGCTATATCATAGAAGAAAGAAATCATTGTCTGTCCGAGGTGTGTCGCCCAATCAATAATTATACGCGCCGTTGATCTAATAATCCTCGTATTCGTCGGCATTCGAGTACTCCTTGGGACTGAGCATCCATCCAGAGCTCGGGGTGTACGAGGAGCTGTAGGTGGATGGCTGCGAGAATGGAGCCGCCGACGACGAGGTAATGGCAAGAGAGCTGGAGGTAGCCGACGACCATCCGGAGTTGTACGACGAGTGCGATGACGTTGGCGGATGATACCCTTGTGCACTGTAGATGGGGGCTTGCGCTGGCGCGGTAAACGGGGCCCCGGAAGAAACGCCAGAGGTGGGTGGTGAGGATGGGTATGTCTCGCCTTGCCAAAGTGCGGAGGACAAGTCCCAGGAATCCGAATGCCCTGCATCCCGGCGGCTCGACGTGTAACGAGGTGAAGAATGAGAGGACAGCACGTCCTGGCGGGGGGTAGGGACTGGGACAGGCCACTGGTCGCCGTGAATGAGCCTCGGATAGCTGTACGGAGAGACTGTCCCAAACGGATTTTCAACAGGAGACCCTTGACTGTTTTGCGGACGCCAGGAAGTCGGGGAAACGGAAACGCTATGAGGTTTGTCTTCGTTTCCGTGTTTCACGACATCTGATACTCCTTCCTCGGTTTCGCTGTTAAAAAATATACCTCAGTGCTAAGAGACGCGGAAAACTACGCGAACTTACACAAACCAAGGAGTTCCGTCCGGCGCTTTCTCAACCATCGGAAGCACTTGAAACTTCGTGCCGCGAAAGAGACGGGCATCCACCGGGAGGTTCATGATGTCAGGACGACTGGTTGGCCTCTGGATAGTGATTCAGGATCAAGTCAAGCAAGTGACGCCAGTCGACGAACCTTGAGTCTTCCAGAGTGTTGGTCGGCCGAAGTATAGTATGAAATTAGATGGAGGTCGGATCCCTCGATGGCGACAGTAATGGTCTGCATTAAATGGTAAGTGGGCCGTCTCAAAAGGTTGAACAACTGCTGAGCGTACTTTTTTTATTAGTCCGTTAGGTTTCAAGGTCCCGTGTTGGCTAGTCTGGAGACCGGCGATGGCTGTGAGTGCATTGTAGAGCCGCGCCACTAAGCTAGGACGCACAGACAAGACTCGAGATGGTTCGTAGGTGGAGTACAGCTTCTGATTGCTACTGCGACTCTTCGTCCGCTCATTAATTTCCCGGTAAACCTGCACAACGGTCAGCAAGATAGGCCTTCAATAAAGTATTCGAACGTGTCGCGCTGACCAAATAATTGCCGACGATGCGAGAGCGGGACCAGAGCAATCCATCTAAGAAATGGCGTCGCGTCAGCATTCAATCTTCAATGGCGCGAAAAATCCGACCTGTCCAACGCTTGATGCCGCTTTCTTCAACACTGAAGACGAATACGGCACCGCTCTTGATCATGGTCCTGCGCTCGGCATCGTTTAAACGACGGATAATTCGAAGGATGACGCCCTGACGCGCTGCCTCGATGATGCGGAGGGCGTCCATGGTGGTTTCGACGATAAAATAAAGGGTGGGGATATCAGTCGGCTGGAAGGAGCTCATTTTGACGGTAAGTTTGAGGCTGTCGGAAAATCAGAGATGCTCTTGTCTTTTTATACCAGTTTCGCACTGAGCCCATGAGGGACCAACAACATTGTTTGCGAACAATGCCAAAGAGGTGAGGCAGAGGCTGGTATATCCGATGGCAGCGAGGATATACATGCGGCAAGCACGGAGTTACGATTCTCGTAGAACCAGATTTCTCCGTGCATGTCCAGGCGTCTAACATGCAACCAGCACGTGCAAAACACTCTCTTTGCTCCCATACAGTAAACTGGGTTAGCTCTGAAGCCGCCCAATGCCGTCCTCCAGTATGTACCAACGGATTCTCGGGAACAAGACAAACTGCATGAGCATGGGCATTGACATTGGAAGTGACCTCCGAGCCAGCTGGTCATCGTCTGCTTATTTCAAATCAGGCGCACTAACAGAACGCTCTTGCAGGAAATACAGATAATCCAGCGGCCTGAAGTTAGAAAACTCAGGAAACAAGCTGCAAAGGCACTGAAACTGTAGGACCGTTTGCCTCGTCTTGTCATCTATATGCTACTGTCAGCGGCCGTTCATTTCTGCACTATTACTCTTCCGAAAATAGCAACGCGACATGTGCCTTTACGTCGACCGTTCTCTGGCCCTTACCTCAAGATTAACATCAAGCTCAAACAACTAATCCTCCGAGTCGAAGGGTAACCGGTCGTCTAGCGATTATTAAGCAGCTAGCTTTGCCACGCACAGTGTGTCTCAAAAACCCGCGACTGCGTTTCTCCTTCCCAACACCCGCCACCTTCTGCTACCGAACTCTGACGTGCTTATTTAGATAGGTTCACGCCGAATATTTCCCAATGGAACCAACAGAAAGGTGTGTGTTCGATGGTTCTTCTTCGCTGACGATATTCATTGTGTCTTCTCAACTAGGCTCGAAAAGATTGAACTGAACGGCATTCTTCTTTGCACGATTCAAGTTTGGCGCATGACGCAGGCTTAAGCTTCGTGCAGTGCTTGAGCTTGAGGTTAACTTTGTACGAATCATAAGGTTCCCAGTGATGACGCAAGGGCCGGGGTGCCTGCATGGAAGATGTCGCGGAGTGTGTTTGAAATCGCGGTTTGAAAAACGTTCGCTCCTAGTTTTTGAATCGACGTGTACATATGGCGCTGACCAAGCGCTGACTCAAGCAAGCCAAGGCTACACGTGACCGTAATATAGGTACCCCGCTCGTCGCAACCGACATCCTTGGAACTAGTACCCGAAGATCCTGGCCTCTCTTCAACCTCTCTTGGCGGACGGGGGACTATGGCATTGATCATGGACGTTATTAGCGTGTTTGTGCAACTGCCATTGGAGCCACCTCGTGGCTGATTTGCAGTGCGCAAAAATATCAGGCGAATACCAAGTCGCCGGCCTCTCACGTCATATTTTGGCGGAAGAGCCATCGATTTGCACCATGTGGCTCCAATGGCTGATGCACAAACGCTCTATTGTTCGAGCATCAACTCTTTGACAGGTGGCTGTGCACAGCTCAGCGTCTTCTCTTCCATTGCCATAAGTACTGTATGAGCCTCAGACGAGATGCCCCGCACTCCAATTTCAAACTCTATACTCGCCCGCTTGAGGACTACTCTTCCGTCGAAACTACTCCTTTGTAGCTCTAGAGTCTGACCGTGAAAAATCTGCCCTCATCAAGCCCCCGTCCTGCTCTTCCAGCTCCTGCTCCTCGACCGCCTTGGGCTCCAGCTGGACAAGTCCCAGCTGAAGTACCCACAGCAACCCGGTGTAGCCCGGATCCCTCGTTGACCCCGCCACGCAGGCACCAGCCCGACTCCAGTTCATCGACATCAAGCTTGACAGACATGTCTTCGGTGCGTCTTGTTTCCACCCAATCCTAATCTATCTCCACTTTTTCTTTGTTTTTGGACTGACGTATCTGTGCCAACAGACTACATATGTCATCGACTTGGGCTCCAAGACCGTCGAGGGCGCACCGGAACGGGACAGTGCTCGCGGGCATCTCCCCCAAATTCCACACCTTGATCACAACCGTCCTCTCCCGCGCTGAAATCTCCGCACCCACCCTCCTCGTCTCTTTGGTGTACATCCAGCGCGCACGCCCGCACCTCTGCATATCCCTCGAAGAATGGGCGCTTGAGCACGTCTTCTTCGGCGCCCTGATCTGCGCGTCCAAGTACACCAATGATTCGACACTCAAGAAAGCACACTGGGCGCTGGGTACAGGCGTTTTCGGGAACAAGGACGTAGGACGCATCGAGCGCGAGTTTCTGGACGTGCTCGATTGGGAGCTGGGCGTACAGGAGGCCGATTTGCTGGCGCATCATGAGGGGTTGATAGCTGCGTCTAGGAGGTCCGCCGCCTTGGCCTCGCGGACGAAGGTCAGCCTCAAGCGCGTGGCGCCCACCTACTTGGAACCCCAGCGCCTCCATCCCAATCACACGCACGGCCACGGCCACCATCTCTCCATGCCCGAACTCGATCCCTCCAGTCCGCAATCGAGCTTGGCGAGCATGTCCCCGCGCACGCCCTCGACCTTCCCGCATTAGCCTGCTGATCTTCCGCACCCCTCCCATGATATATCGCTTTCCCTTTCGCAGCGCTACCACCCCGCGCCTCACTCGGCAAGTAAGGGCGGGAAGTGGAAGGATATGCTGCGCTCGTTCCCAGTGCCGAGACATCATGAGCAGACTCGGAGGCATAGGCATAGACCGGGAGCGTATGCGATACGTGTCGCTGCCTGACGGGGATGAGTCACATTTTCTCGACCCATACATTCGCATTCACCTCGACGCAGGGCAGTGCACCGCTCCCATCTTCGGGGAGCACGATTCGCTCGCTCGACATCCCGCACACGCAACCTGACGAAGCGCTCTCGGGCTCGCGCTGCGTCTCTTGCGCGGGACAGTGGGGCATGACGCCTGCTCCTCTCCCTCCCCTCCTTCATTCTTCCGGCTCGATATCTCAATATCTACATGCCTACATCTACGAGTAGCATTCGTCTCACCTATCTACCGCACTCACCTATCATACCTAGTATACTCGCAGCGATATATTCAGTATTTAACGGAGTCGCCTAGATCTTCAGCATACAATACAAGTACTCAGCCAATTACATTATGGACTTCAATAGCATAGCAATAGCATACGAGGAGGAATGGAATCAAAGGCATTTTGCACTTTTTTGGAGAAGCCAATTCTCGTGTGTCCTCGAGCTTGTGACCTTGATCATGAGTAAAGCGAGATAGGTAGGTAATGATAAGGCGATCTACCCAGCATCTGCAAATCCACGAATCCCACTACACCAGGCTATAGGTGGAAGTAATCTACCTCCTTACCATACCGTAGTCGGGATAAATTAGCCGTAACTTGGGCTACATAGGTCCCGTCCCAGGCTAAAGGGCGCCATAAATTAGCTGAGCCATCGTATAGCGCATAGCGTATGCGAGGGGTTGAAGGGGGGAGGAGAGGGTTAGATTAATAAATTATTAATACTTGAGGGAATAATGCATCCCCATATTACTCTGCATATTGAAGTCTGGGTTTGGGTCTGGCGCGGTCTCAGTCTGGACGTGAGGCTGCCAGTGGCGAAGGGTGGGGTCAAGGTGGGGTAATAAAGCTGAAAGGGTGATTTATTGATTGGATTTGCCTTGCAAGTCGAAATTTGAGGGAGACGGAGGCGGAGGCGGAGGCGGAGGCAGAGGCGGAGGCGGAGGGCGGGGAAAAAGACAGGAAGACAGGAAGAATGAAGGGATCCGCGAACGCAGAAGAGGGAAACCTGAATCCGGGGTGCGCGGCGGGCGGCGGTATTTTTTTTCTTTTCGTTTCTTTCGGAGTCCTGAGACCGGAGACCTTTAAGCTCGCCGTTGATTCAAGTTGGTCTGAATCCGAATCGCTCGCAGGCCCGGGGCATAGATCGCTCGCACTTTTTTTTTTTTTGTAAGGGTTTCGGAAGGAAGGAGTTGGTAGCCTGGGATATCTATCCAAAGAGCGACGGAGCATTACAGCAAATATCCCGACCTTCATGTTTGTTTGTAAGGAAGCACTGCACCAGACTTGTAAGGAGCCGGTGAATCTGCACGTGTCACGGGTCCGGGGATGGTATACTCTTGCTGGGCTCGGGCAGCACGCGTATATCGTAGTAGTAATCGTATACGATCAAGGGGATCTGGCACGGGCAGGGCGGGCCACCGCGGGCGTCTGAATTTTTCCTCATTTTGCACACGAATATGTCCTATAAGCAACGGAGGGATGTGCGATCGCGTTGTAAGGTGTGGTTGGCAAGGAAAGGGCACAAGTAGGGCGGGCGACGTCTAAGGCTCCAACCATTTCCGTTTGAAAATGTTTTCAAACGGTTTAAACAGTTTTTATTTCCATTTGGTTTGTGGGTGGGCACAAACAGTTTGGAAACTGTTTGTAAATGGTTCAAATGGTTACAACAAATTAATCACTTACTGCAGCTTGCTGGGTGGATTCTCACCCATACAGTCTATCCAGAAGAACTGGTGGGATTCTTCAAGGCCACGCCATCGTCCCAGAGTAAGGAACTGCTCACTTACGGGCGGGATCTTTGTATTTGATGTCGGTCAGCTATCTCGGCAGACACATCGCGCCTGCTTCCCGCCCCCAACCCGCTTCATAAGCATCTTGTTGCACCTCTTTTGAGCTGGAAATGGGGGTAGGGTCTTATCGGCAACTTTATAATGGCCAGATAACTCAATTTGATCCTCCAGATGCGTCCAAAAAACCTGCCCGCCAAAATACCATTTATAAACTGTTTAAAACGGTTTAAAACTGTTGAAATACCGTTTCCGTTTGATTTGTCCGGGTCCGCAAACGAAAATTAAATGGTTGGAGCCTTAGCGACGTCCTTGAGAATATTTCGGGCAGCATGATGGTGGCGCATCAAGCTCGCGCGGAAGACGTCGGACTCGGAGCCTCAAGTGCAGTCGACGTCCCGGCGGAGGCACGCAGACGCCTTCAAGCTTCAACGAACGGGGCCCATGATCGCGCCGGGCGCCACGTAAGGCAGGTGAAAGTTTAATTCAGAGAGAGGACTTGGAGATGACGACCGACTCGAAGTTCCCAAGGAAGATCCCCCGAAAGAAATTTTGACGGAAGAGAGGATTTTCACAAGCTACAAAGAACTCCCGGAAAGGTCGGGGCGCGCTCGGTGGACTCCAACTCGGGGCTTCTTGTGTTGCTTTTTTTTTCTTATTTTGTTTTTCGAGCTGGCCTGCCACTGCGACCGCGTCAAGTCTGCGCGTCAAGTTTCGAGCTCGACTCGAGAGGTTTACACGAGTTCCGTGCACCCTAATCGCGTCGTGCACAAGTTTTCAACCTCTCTAAGGGCCTGGTTCGGTCGTTAAGAGTGATTTTGTCGTCAAGTTTGGGCTCGACTTTGAGGGACTCCTCGGACCTGTTCCGCTCATCGCAGACTTGTCGCAAACGCAGGCCATCGCAGCTCGAAACACTGAGCTCAGTTTGGAGGTTTCTAAGGCAATTATAGAGGCACGAAGGACAAGAAATTCAGAATCAAGGTTGGAGTGAACTTGAAGTACTGTACTATTTCGACCAAATGTTCAGGTGACGGGTGACAGAGGGTCGTGAACTGAACATTTTTGGCCTAGGTGACGGTGACATTCGGATTTTTGAGGCCCAAATAGGCCCAAAAATGTCAAAAATTTCGGTCCGGCAGTCGCCGGACTACCATATATGGCAAGTTTCCCATGATTGCCGAGAAATGAACACCTAAGAAAGTGAACACCTTAGGTGACAGGTGACACCCCGTGAACATTTGGTCGAAATAGTACAGTACGGTGAGACTTTCGGGCTTTTCGGAGTCTCGGACATGGCATTTGGATGGCATCATCGCCTGACCACAACCGCACACCCTTGCGCACACCACTAATTTTCAGCCCAACCTTTGCTATCATGCGACACTCACGGACGCAGAGCTTTGCGTGGTTTTGTCGGTTGTGGTTTTTTGCTCACTCTCAACGTTCAACACCTTGTCTGGTCCCGTTTTCGTCTACTCTGCCATGGAAATCAATGCCCCATCCGCATGCAAAGTGTTTGCCCTCATAATCGGCTTCCACAAGGTAATCGATCTAAACGCGGTGGCCCCGGCTTTGATCTCACGATACATGACTTCTAAAGCGCTCACTGGCCTGAAGGGCCGCCTCGTCAATGACGCGAAAGATTTAAATCACATCAAGCTCACGACGCCAAAGATTTCAAGGAATTTCTGACCCTATGTCCCAGGATATCATATCAAGCTCATGACCAACAAAGAGGCCGCGCGCCAACATACTATCTACACAGAATGCATCTGATCGATAATACCGCCATCCGCTGGCTACGACAGGAGAGTCATCTTTTTACGCCGGGAATGGCAGTCATGCTGCAGCGCCGAATAATCGGTATAACACGGATGGAAAGGTAGAGACTATCTGCGCCAAAAAGACATCATCGAAGAGCCAGGAGCTATACCCGGCATACCAGACTACCTTGCACACAGCCTGCTCCAACAAGTCGCGTTTGAAAGGGAAATAACGTGGCTCGCGTGTGTCTATTCCCTAGTATGTATGAGCGTCCAATGACCGACCATCAATTGCAGACTGCCATCTTCGACTCGTGCAACTCGGGCGGTATCGGTCGAAAGAAACAGAATGGCCGATTTTTCGAGTCAACTTGGCCGATTTCGACTATGGCGGGCCGCTTTACAGAGAGCCTCGTTCACGCTCTTTATTCGTCTTCCCTACCTCTTCTACTTCGACCCTTGCGGAGTACGTTCTCCAAGTACGTGGTCTACATATCCTTCGACTCGGAGGCCACGTTCCTCCAGAACCCCGAAGGTGGATGCATGTTCGACGCATCTGATGGGATATGCGCGACGCGACTTTCCATCGGATACAGCACTGGTGGGTACGCGTTCGAATTCGACCTTCCCTAAGAAACAGCGGATACCAGCTTCCTCCAGGTCTTCGTATCGACCAAGCCCTTGGACACGGGCTGGATCGTGCACCCTTCAAACCAAATTTCGTGTCCTCTGAGTCTGTCGAGAAATGCTAGGCCTGGGACACATTCCATGCCGTTATTACCTTTAGTGATTCTTGGCTAGTCTTTCCGGGATATGAATATAATTAACGTGTTATAATCATGAGGCGCTCCACAACTGCAGAAGAGACAAGAACAAAAGAAAGAAAGAGGGACGGTACATGTAAACCACGATATCAAGTTCTAGTTCAGCTTGAATTTAGCGCGTTTCTGTCTGCTCTGCGCTTCATCTGCCTCCCCGGGAGGCTGAGCATCCGGAAGCGGAGGAACTGCACCAGAGTCGTCCCACCCTCCCTGAAGGCCCGTCGATATCGCCTCTTCTTTCAGAGATACAAGCCGGAAGAGTGGATAATATATGCGGTAGCCTTCCCTATTGACCCCAGATTTAAAATTCCCAGAAGCGATGCTCCGAACCCACGTCGCATTCGCGGTGGCCGATGCAACGCCTGATACCGGTGGCTCGATGCTCAATCCCAGAGCAATAGTGCCGCCGCTTTGAGCGGTAAGTATGCGGGCGTAGGAGGAACAGGAGTGGACTTGGGATACGACGACGAAGCCGCGCATGGTAGGGTCCTTCAAAAGGCGCCTTAGAGCGCCTTGAGGCTCTATACAGGATATCGTGTCGTTCTCCATCACGAGGACTGCGCCACGACCCGACGAGAATTCGAAAGCTCCTTGCAGTTTGCACTGCGCAACGGCGGGACTAAATCTGAAAAATTAGATCGTCGTCAGTTCACGTCAGGCTTGTGGATGGCTCAACTCACCCGACAGCGGAAGAGATGTCGATCTGCTTTGCGTTCTGAGAGACGACCCATGTTTCGCCCTCTGAGGAACCACCGCCATATTCAATAGGCTCTGGGATCCTGTATCTTTTCGCTTTTCCATCCACAAAGATATTGCCCTCCTTCAAGAATGTGCCTTTCTTGCGCCAGAATGTGACGCCCCGTTTCCCTCGTGTTATTATGCCCCAGTCTCCGACCTTGACCTCTATCTTGATCATGCATATCAGCTAAATCTCCTAAGTCAATGGAACAACTACCTCTGGATCCCAACTCGCGTATTTCCCGGATGCACGGAAAATAAGGTCGATGTATGCCCGTTCACTGCTGAACATTGTCGGTGGATCGATAGAAGTCGTGGAATTAAAGTCTGCGAAGTGTTGTTTCACTAACTGGCTCATATACTGCTGTTATGTAACACTCAGAGGAGCAACGGAGTCGCGGGTTTTTGAGATGCAATGCGTGGCAAATTTAGTCGCCTAATAATGGTTAGACGACCGCCTAAGCTTCGAGGATCGAGCTGAGCCTGATCTTGAGACACAAAGTTGCGCGTCAAGTGTTAATAGATCGAGCTCACCCTAATCTTGAGACACGCACTGGACTCCAACGCACACCGTATATTTTCCAATGGAACCAACAGAAAGGTGTGTTCGATGGTGTTTCTTCGCTGACATTGTGCCATCTTAACTAGGTTCGAAAAGATTGAGCTAAGCGGTATTCTCCTTGCACGATATTGGCACCGCCTTGCCAGATCTTGATCGCGATGACGCTTAGCGCTCAGCTTCGAGCAGTGCTTGAGCTTGAGGTTAACTTTGTACGCCTAAAAGGTTCCCAGTGATGACGCAAGGGCCGCGCCGGGGCATGGAAGATGTAGCGGAGCGTGTTCGAAATCATGGTTTGAAAAAGGTTCGCTCGTAGTTTTTCAATTTACGGCGCTCACTCGAGCTTGTTGTCCATTGCAGCCAAGCCGCTGCGCTCATTAGTAGCTGCTACACACCAGAATATAGGTAGCCTCTCACCGCTTGTCGCAAACCGACGTTGGAACTAGTACTCCCCACTTGAAGATATACCCCTCTTTGTGGCTTAGTTTCTCGGGGAATTCATTTGGGACTCGACAATTCTGGGTCGTGCCCGTTCGATAAGTCCTCGCTTTCGAGTCAGGGAAGGAGACCACGAATCTGACGAGTCTCGTGAATTCGTGGATGTGGGGAAGAGCGTGCGGCGGCTACTGGAGCTGAGAGTAAATGGAGTGACGGGGAGGACGTCTGGTGGCAGTCTGCAGAACCTCGGTCTCCCCTCACTACTTATGACACACACGTGGTCTATTTGAGTCCTAGGGTAGTCTGTAGTTTACCCGGTGACAGGTGTATGGAGGTCGCGGTTATTACATAAACATCGGAGTTTGAATTTACCCCAAGGCTTTGAAACACTTCCAGTAATCTCACCATGATAATTTTGGATGCAAAATATGTTAGATTTGTATTCCAAAGACATCTACCTCTTCAGAAGGGGTGATCTTGTCCATATTGGAGCTGGGACGAAAAGGCTACTCGGTAAGCAGCCGAGCCATCAAAGCTCGGCATCTTTGTTTCTGGCGTTTGTTGCTGAGAATTCGCAGAAGATGAGAGCCAAATTGGATCACTGAAGTTGAATCTTGCACCAAATTGTGGAAAGTCGCCTCCTGGAAGCTCTCTTGAGATCCGCATTTTTTGTGGTTATATAATAACCTTGACCTCCGATCGCGGATCACGGGTAATTGACAGACTACAACAAAGCGAGGTACGAGCTCAAAAATTGTTGTAGCGTCTGTTTATAAGAGACTAGTCCTAGGGCTGCCGCCCGTGCCCGTGGCCACGGTTTGACGGCACCCGTCGCACGGCTACCGTGCCCGTTCCGTTGGCCATTTTTTGTGACTTTCCACGGCACGGGTACGGCACGGCTGTTTACCACCACGGCCCGTTGAAACACGGCCGTGACGGCCGTCGAACGGGAAGTCAAATGCCTCTGGAGGGTCTGATCTTGATTATTGAGGCTCTCAAGTACTTTTAGGTGCTCACCAAATACATCCCCAACAGTAATTTGCTATGTCTTTGTGGTATAGCTGCAAGTTACAGCCGAGTTGCGTTGATGCCGGCATATGATAGCCATGTTTCAACTTGGTTTCCTCCACAATTTTGTTCTGTGTTTTACTCATTCCTCACATCTTGTTCAGACTTCTGATTGTACAGTTAATTTCCGAGTCCTCTGAACCTCACTTTGGGGCCATTGTGAAGATCAGGAGGTGCAGAATCGCAGTGAGTGAACAGATATTGTTTAGATATTGTTTGTGGCTTCGCCAACCGGGCTGCAAGCTGAATGGAGTTTATACAAACCTCATAGCGGTCATAGAATCATGCTTTGATGAAAAACAGACCTCTAGAAAAATATTACAGGGCCGTGGACCCGTCACGGCCGTGCCGTTGACCGTGCCGTCCTGTTAAGATTTTTCTGAACCACTCCACGGGCCGTTTTGAGACGGCCCGTGTCGTCGAAAGCCCGTCGTTTCCACGGGTGACAGCCCTATCTATTTCCCAGCAGGTGCATATTGACGCGCCTGCAGAGTCAGTCACTGTCCTTGTAAGACAAAGTTTCATTATCCCAAAGCTCCAAAAATAAAAAATAAAAAAGAAGGGATCAGGATGACATCCATGTCTGACTCCGAAACCTGCGGACTCGGGCCGAGTTCCGACTCGCCTTTGCGCTGATGGATGAAAAAGGAATGACTGTGCACAGGCATTGAATTTGAATAGTTAATATCTAAATAAAGTGAGGGCGCAGAAAAAATTACTCTTACAAGGACAGTGACAGACTCTGCAGGCGCGTCAATATGCACCTCCTGGGAAATAGATCACGTGTGTGTCATAAGTAGTGAGGGGAGGCCGAGGTTCTGCAGACTGCCACCAGGCGTCCTCCCTGTCGCTCCGTTTACTCCCAGCTCCAGTAGCCGCCGCACGCTCTTCCCCACATCCACGAATTCAGGAGACTCGTCAGATTCGTGGTCTCCTTCCCTGACTCGAAAGCGAGGACTTATCGAATGGGCACGACCCAGAATTATCGAGTCCCAAAAGCTGCACTCATCCCAGAATCCCCTGCTGCCCGTCACAGTTCAAGATTAAAGTCTCAAGAAGGTGGGAGTCTCCTTTTACACGGGTTTTTGTTATCAAGCGTGGGCATCCAGGTTACTTATCAATCCCCATGAAGACTCGCCTTAAGAGCGTTGAGCCCTCGTAGCGCGCTGTCCTCAATACGCGGTGTGTTCTTACTCGGAGGCCATCCAGTACTTCTCACTTCCCTCTTCACGAAATATAGACCACATTTATTTTCGAAATAAATGAGAGTGTATCAACATCGGCATATAGGTATGCTAATAATCGGGTGAATTAAATAAAGGAGCGACCGTGCTAGTTTATAGAAGAAAGAAATCATTGTCTGTCCAAGGTGTGTCGGCCAATCACGGATTATACGCGCTGTTGTTCTGAGAATCCCCGTATTCGTCGGCATTTGAGTACTCCTCGGGGTTGAACATCCATCCAGAGCTTGGGGTGTACGAGGAGCCGTAGGTGAATGGCTGCGAGAATGGAGCTGCCGGCGATGAGGTAATGGCAAGAGAGCTGGAGGTAGTCGACGACCATCCGGAACTGTACGACGAGTGCCATGGATGATACCCTTGAGGACTGTAGATGGGGGCTCGCGCCGTTGGTGCGGTAAACGGGACCCCGGAAGAATGGTGCAAGTCGGTTTCACCTGCAAGCAGCCACGGCCACCGATCGAGGTAACCGCTGGAGGTGGGTGGTGAGGATGGGTACGTCTCGCCTTGCCAAAGTGCGGAGGACAAGTTCCAGGAATCCGAATGCCCTGCATCCCGGCGGCTCGACGTGTAATGAGGTGAAGAATGAGAGGACAACACGTCCTGGCGGGGGGTAGGGACTGGTACAGGCAACTGGTCGCCGTGAATGAGCTTTGGATAGTTGTACGGTGAGACTACCCCAGCAAACAGATTTTCAACGGGAGACCCTTGATTGTTTTCTGGACCCCAGGCAGTCGGGGAAACGGGAACGCTATGAGGTTTGTCTTCGATTCCAGATTCCACGACATCTGATACCACTACTTCCTCGTTTTCGCTGCTTAAAAAAAACCTGAGCGCTGGGATAAACGGAAACTACGCGAACTTACACAAGCCAAGGCGCTTTCTCAACCTTGAGAGGCATACGGAAATTCCTATCGCAAAAGAGACGGGGATCCATCGGGAGGTTCATGATGTCAAGACGACTGGTTGGCCTCTGGATAGTGATTCAGGATCAAGTTGAGCAAGTACTCGCCACGTCGTGATAAAGCCGCATTCGTCCCAGAATCTCCTGCTGCCCGTCATAGTCCAAGATTAGATCCGATTAAAGTCTCAAGAAGATGGGAGTCTCCTTTTACACGGGTTTTTGTTATCAATGGTGGGCATGCAGGTTACCTATCAATCCACATGAAGACTCACCTCAAGAGCGTTGAGTCCTCCGAGCGCGCTGTCCTCGACATGCGGTGTGTTCTTACTCGGACGCCGACCAGTATTTCTCACTGTCCCTTTTCAGGAAATATGGACCACAGATTTATTTTCGAAATACATGAGAGTGTATCAATATCGGCATATAATAATCGGGTGATCAGGAGGACCGTGCTATTTTATAAAAGAAAGAAATCATTGTCTGTCCGAGGTGTGTGGCTCAATCGAGGATTATACGCTGTTGTTCTGAGAATCCCCGTATTCATCCGCATTCGAGTACTCCTGGGGACTGAACATATATCCAGAGCTCGCAAGAGAGCTGGAGGTACATCCGGAATTGTACGCCGAGTGCGATGACGTTGGCAGATGATACCCTTGACTGTAGATGTGAGCTTGCGCCGTTGGCGCGGTAAACGGGGCCCCGGAAGAATGGTGCGACCATCCGGAATTGTACAACGAGTGCGATGAAGTTGGCGGATGATACCCTCGAGCACTGTAGCTGGGGGCTTGCGCCGATGGCGCGTTAAACGGGGCCCC
The DNA here is from genome assembly GCA_029378395.1 of Mycena leptocephala. NCBI lineage: Eukaryota > Fungi > Basidiomycota > Agaricomycetes > Agaricales > Mycenaceae > Mycena > Mycena leptocephala. The sequence goes on from JARJLF010001037.1 coordinate 83,079, forward strand.
GGAAGAATGGTGCGAGTGTGAGGTGGGTGATGAGGATGGGTGCGTCTCGCCTTCGCTCAAGTTCCAGGAATCTGAATTCCCTGCATCCCGGCGGCTCGACGTGTAATGATGTGAAGAATGAGAGGAATAAGAGGACAACGCGTCTGGGCCAGGGACTGGGACATACGACCGGTCGCCGTAAATGACCCCTGGATACACGGACGCGGTGTGCGGAGAGACTGGGTAAAGTGTCCCAGCAAACGGATTTTGAACAGGAGACCCTTGACTGTTTTGCGGACGCCAGGAAGTCGGGGAAACGGAAACGCTATGAGGTTTGTCTTCGTTTCCGCGTTCCACGACATCTAATATTCCTTCCTCGGTTTCGCTGTTAAAAAATATACCTCAGTGCTAGGAGATGCGGAAAACTACGCGAACTTACATAAACCAAGGAGTTCCGTCCGGCGCTTTCTCAACCATCGGAAGCACTTGAAACTTCGTTCCGCGAAAGAGACGGGCATCCACCGGGAGGTTCATGATGTCAGGACGACTGGTTGGCCTCTGGATAGTGATTCAGGATCAAGTCGAGCAAGTGACGCCAGTCGACGAACCTTGAGTCTTCCAGAGTGTTGGTCGGCCGAAGTATAATATGAAATTAGATGGAGGTCGGATCCCTCGATGGTGACAGTAATGGTCTGCATTAAATGGTAAGTGGGCCGTCTCAAAAGGTTGAACTGCTGAGCGTACTTTTTTTATTAGTCCGTTAGGTTTCAAGGTCCCGTGTTGGCTAGTCTGGAGACCGGCGATGGCTGTGAGTGCATTGTGGAGCCGCGCCAGTAAGCTAGGACGCACAGACAAGGCTCGAGATGGTTCGTCGGTGGAGTACAGCTTCTGATTGCTACCGCGACTCTTCGTCCGCTCATTGATTTCCCGGTAAACCTGCACAATGGTCAGCAAGACAGGCCTTCAATAAAGTATTTGAACATGTCGCGCTCACCAAAAAATTGCCGACGATGCGAGAGCGGGACCAGAGCAATCCATCTAAGAAATGGCGTTGCGTCAGCATTCAGTCTCCAACGGCGCGAAAAATCCGACCTGTCCAACGCTTGATGCCGCTTTCTTCAACACTGAAGACGAATACGGCACCGCTCTTGATCATGGTCCTGCGCTCGGCATCGTTTAAACGACGGGTAATTCGAAGGATGACGCCCTGACGCGCTGCCTCGATGATGCGGAGGGCGTCCATGGTGGTTTCGACGATAAAATAAAGGGGGGGATATCGGCCGGCTGAAAGGAGCTCATTTTGACGCCAAGTTTGAGGTTGTCGGAAAATCAGAGATGGGGATGAGCTTACGAGGTTGCTCTTTGCTTTTTATACAAGTTTCGCACTGAGCCCGTGAGTGACCCACAACACTGTTTGAGGACAACGCCCAAGAGGCGCGGCAGAGGCTGCATATGACCGGTGGCAGCGAAGCTACATATGAATTGACGCCGTGGTCAGATCCGGTGCAGCGTAGTAGCCGAGGAGATTCAGAAGACGTACTGGCTCGGAACACGGTCCGATTGAGGGGAAGATAATGCAGAACAATGTTGCAGGAAGGAGGGAGGGGGTCATTAGGATTCTGACGCAGAAGCCTGCAATAAATCTTCCCTACTTTTGGAATCCAGATTTACGACGATCGTTGAAGTTGAACCAATTGCCAGTGATAAAGTTAGCCTTGGAAATCAAATGATCTGCCATCATGTAAATTTTGATTTCTCCATCCAACCACGTCCCCAGGCGTCTATGTAACATGCAACCAGCACGTGCAAAACACTCTCTTTGCTCCCATACAGTAAACTGGGTTAGCTCTGAAGCCGCCCAATGCCGTCCTCCAGTATTTACCAACGGATTCTCGGGAACAAGACAAACTGCATGAGCATGGGCGTTGACATTGGAAGTGATCTCCGAGCCAGCTGGTCATCGTCTGCTTATTTCAAATCAGGCGCACTAACAGAACGCTCTTGCAGGAAATACAGATAATCCAGCGGCCTGAAGTTAGAAAACTCAGAAAACAAGCTGCAAAGGCACTGAAACTGTAGGACCGTTTGCCTCGTCTTGTCATCTATATGCTACTGTCAGCGGCCGTTCATTTCTGCACTATTACTCTTCCGAAAATAGCAACGCGACATGTGCCTTTACGTCGACCGTTCTCTGGCCCTTACCTCAAGATTAACATCAAGCTCAAACAACTAATCCTCCGAGTCGAAGGGTAACCGGTCGTCTAGCGATTATTAAGCAGCTAGCTTTGCCACGCACAGTGTGTCTCAAAAACCCGCGACTGCGTTTCTCCTTCCCAACACCCACCACCTTCTGCTACCGAACTCTGACGTGCTTATTTAGATAGGTTCACGCCGAATATTTCCCAATGGAACCAACAGAAAGGTGTGTGTTCGATGGTTCTTCTTCGCTGACGGTATTCATTGTGTCTTCTCAACTAGGCTCGAAAAAGATTGAACTGAACGGTATTCTTAAATTCTTTGCACGATTCAAGTTTGGCGCATGACACAGGTTTAAGCTTCGTGCAGTGCTTGAGCTTGAGGTTAACTTTGTACGAATCATAAGGTTCCCAGTGATGACGCAAAGGCCGGGGTGCCGGCATGGAAGATGTCGCCGAGTGTGTTTGAAATCGCGGTTTGAAAAAGGTTCGCTCGTAGTTCGTAGTTTTTCAATCAACGTGTACATGTGGTAAATCTGGGCGCGTCACGGGCCCGGGGATGGTTACTCTTGCTGGCAGGCCCGGACGGCACGCGTATATCGTAGTAGTAATCGTGTACGATCAAGGGGATGAAAGTGATCGCTGGTACGGGCAGGGCGTCCGAATTTTTCCTCATTTGTATGCGACGGAGAAATGTACGATTGCGTTGCAAAGCGTGGTAGGCATGTGAAATAGAGTGTATCCCCACATATACTCCGCATATTGAAGTCTGGGTCTGGAGCTGGCGCGGTCTCAGTCTGGACGTGGGGCTGCCAGTGGCGAAGGGTGGGGCCAAGGTGGGGCAATAAAGCTGAAAGGGTGATTGATTGATTGCATTTGCCTTGCAAGTCGAAGATGGAGGGAGACGGAGAAAGAAAGACAGGAATACGGGACGAATGAAGGGATCCCATAAGCAGAGGGGCCTTTCGTTCCACTGCTCAAAACAAGCATGAGCAGAACTGACGATGAAGGAGTACACATCGAAATCATACGCTACGCCCCAGAAAATAATATCACGCGTGTATCAATCGCTGTAACCTGAACCGACGGGACTCGGATAATCCCATTGATCCCTGTTGTCTCGTTCTCGACGCTATAAGATACGAGGGACCATCAAAGTTCAATCGTGCTCAAGTTAAGAAAGTACGTACCCAGGCTAAGTTAGCATAGTCCACCGTAAGGTTGAAAACCGTGCCTTTCCGTTCTTGGAACGCACAGAACTGTGAGGTAATGCAGGACCGCACGGCATCGCATGATAATCCAAGTACATTAAGCCCGGCGAAGAAGTCCAAAAATTTGACGTTGGAAAATGAATCCTGCGCCAATACCTCGTCCACTGCCTGCCAGTTGTGCCACTGCAGCGCCGGAAACTCGTCGACGACGCGCCAAATAATCTCAACATCCTCGTTGATGGTTACCGTTTGGAGCTGCTGCGGCGCTGGTAGACGCAACAGGTGACTCTTCACGAACTCCGCTCCATCGAAGTGTCTGCTGTAAACACCGATAGAAGGATTCCGACGGTCGAACCCAGATATGACTATATGCTCGATATGAGCGTTGGGCAAGGCAGGTATGGCATCTATGATCCCGGGAACTAATGTACGATCAACATAGTTGCGACGTCATAGAGGAGACAGACTCACAACGACGATACTCCTTGAAATTACATCGCGAAGGAAGCCAGACGCCCAAGACTTTCAGCGAGCTCCCAATCGCGTTCAACAGTGGCAAAAAGTCATGCATATTTCCTACATCTTTCAACCTTATGGAGAGCTCCTTGAGCGCTGCTACGTTGACTGGGCAGCTTCGATGGAGAAGCCATTGCGGCAGTAGAATATCGTGAGAATGCAAACCAAGCGACGAGACCGCTAGAGGGTGTTGCGTAGTGGGAACCAATCTCTCATGATCGAGATCTGCATCGCTCTTCCAGTCTGATTTCGGAGAAAGGAAGATGTTGTCGAGGATCAGGGTGACGAGGGATGGTATCCAGATAAATTGGCGGATTTGCTCATTCGCGGTGAATGGGATACCCCGGAGAGTTATCCTTGCCAAATTGGGGGTTTGGAGCATCGGGAGAATAGCTTGCTGGAGTGCCTGAACCTTTTCCGAGTGGAAATCAGAGTCCCAGAACCAGGACCACTCAGAGTCGGCGAGATTGGCGCAAATATTGGTGTGGACCGTTAGGTCCTTCATCTCGGTGAATTTCGGTCCAAGCTCGGCGACAAGTTCTAGAGGAATGGGGTCCAAAGCCGTCGGCCCACGTACAATGACATTCGTCATGTACCGAGTGAGCGTCGGATTGAGATTGAGCAGCACTAGAAGCCGATCGGCCCCCGAGGACGATAGATCTGCGACGCGAAAGATATGGGATCGCGCAGACGGAAGCCAGGCTCTGCACACCAGTGCGCATTGGCGAAGGGTGAAGTAAGGGTCCTGCATGTCTATGTCATCTTCCGGGTCATATTTCACTGTCACACATGCGAGGACTTTCTCGCAAAGCTCTTGCGGTATCCGCGGAGATGGAGCAAAGCCCATCCTCTGTTGCCTCGGTTGGATCTAGAACCACTTTGGTTTATATGCTATTACTCGTGAAGCTTGAACGTACTAGGGTGGGTGGGTGTCTGGAGATGTCCTGACGAACTTTCGACGACGTTCGATACGCACGGCCACGCGCGCCGCCGTAAGGTTCCGCAACTACGACACGGTCACGCGCCAAACTCAGTCGGACGCGCGGGAGCTCAGTGACTGCTCGTTACAAGCTCGTTACCTTGAGATTAGAGCGACGTCCTTGAGGATATCCCGCGCAACATGCCAGTGGCGCAGCAAGATCGCGTGCACGTGGAAGCCAAGGCGTCGGAACCTCTGGTGCAGTCAACGTCCTGGGGACACGGAAGGCTTCAAGCTTCGATTAACATGACCCACCGGACGCCGTGCAAGGCAGGTGAAAAATCAAAGCAGAAGACTTGAAGATGATGGCAGAACTTGGAGATCCTCGAAAGAAATTTTGAAGGAAGACCAAGAAAGGGCTCGGAAGAGAGGAATCCGAGGATTTTCACGAGCTAGATAAGAGACCAGACACCTCTGGGATGTCTAACCATGGATGATGGATCCAGAAGGTGGAGAGACCAGTTTAGTCAATAGGAATGACATCGCACATAGCCGGACGCGTGGCTTATAAGATAAGATTGGCCGCAGTCACGTCGAATCCCACGACCTGACGGTCTTTTCTGCCCTCTTCTGCCATCCTTTGGCGATCTGCATTACTCAATTCGTTTACTTCGACATTGGATTGACTCAGCGCCTACGTCCTTCATCGGCCGAGGTTGAATTTAAACTCGATTTGCATGGCGATTTCACCCATCTCGCAGCTACATCCATGTTCAGTGCTCTCCGAGTCGAGAGCAAGAAAGGTGGGTGATTCATAGGTGATTCAGAAAACTTACAAGGTCAACAACATCTGTTAGGTGCCATCCGTGTCCTTCACCGAGGCAAAGTCTCTGTAGCGACGGACTCGTTGGTTGGTGTTTGTTCAAATTCATTTGCATCAGCACGTCCGGCTGTCCACGTTCTTCCCCGGCCAGTGTCTTCGGATAGCTTCGCCAAGGCCTCCTTCCATTCCAGTCGCAATATTGATGCGGGGCTGCCGAGAGCGAGCGTAAGTGTTCAGACTCGTTCCGCCTCCGTCCACAACCGTATAAAAAGGCGACTCCGGTAACTAGGGGACTTCACACTCTTCCTGTTTTCTTCCGATGTCTCTCGAAGCCGTTCTAAAGGACACTCCCACCCAGACGCCCATTGTTGTTGGCGATGCAGGGCCGGGACAGCTGAATATTGCGATTATAGGAGCTGGTCTTGTGGGTCTCGCAACTGCCGCTATGATGCGCAAGGCAGGGCACCGGATCACTGTGAGTCCGCCTTGTTTCTTGGTTATCGCCCTGATCAATTGGTAACGACAAGATCTTCGAATCATCTTCATTCCACGCCGAAATCGGGGCGGGCATCGTCCTTCCCCCAAACGGCGGCCTGATCCTGAAGGCGCTGCTTCCCGAACTGAATTGGGAGAACCTGCAAACCGTTGACTTTCGCTCGGTGAGTTCGCGTCTTGCAAAACTCAGTATTTCATGGTACCAATACTATGTTTCACACAGATGAACGGCTTCAAGTCCGATGGAACGCCCGAAGATAGCATCGATCTCTCCGACGGCTGGAGAAAATATCCGCAGGTAACTTGAACCGATATTCTTCCAGAAATATTATTCATTTATCCCGTGCTTCTCGCAGGGCTGGCTTACGTTCCATCGCGTCGACCTGCACAAGGAGCTCATGCATCTCGCACTGGATGCCGACGCCCATGCCCTCCCGCCTGCCAGTATCCGCCTCGGATCGCCCATCACCGCAGTGAACTTCGACCCCGAAAATCCATCTGTGACGACGTCCAGTGGAGAAGAGTTCAAATTCGACCTCATCCTCGGCACCGATGGTATTAAGGTGCCAAAATCCCCCCTTTCCGTCCTCACGATCCGTATTCAACGCGTTGAAAGTCCACAATCCGCACCTGCATGGTCGGCGCCGAACACGACGCCCCTCCGAGTTTCTTCGGTTTCTACCGCTGGATGGTAGACCTCAAGAAACACCCTGAGCTCGCCTGGATTCACGAGAACCGCAAGACCACGGGGTCGACGAACGTGATAGGAAAGAGCATGTTTCTCTTCATGTACCCGCTCCGAAACGGCAACCTGATCAATATCTCTGGGGCGCACCACGACAAGAGGGATCAAAATGCCGTCGGTGTGTAACTTCTGTATTTTATTTTATTTTGGCGCGCTCTGAGGATATGATCGGCACATTGTAGGCTGGAACGAGGAGGTACCGATGGACACATTCCTCAAAGCGTTCGAAGACTATGGCGACAAGTTCGTGGGGTTCGTGAACGTCGCCGAAAACCCGCGTGTCTGGCAGGTGAGGTCCCTCAAGGCCATCCCAACCTGGACGAAAGGGAACGTCGCTCTTCTCGGCGACGCCGCTCACGCCATGTTTCCCAGTACGTCTGTCTTCTGTCTTTATCTCCATCTTCCCTGCGCATGCCACGCTGGAACACAAAACTGACCTCAGGACAGCGTACGGGCAGGGCTTCGCAATGGGGCTGGAAGACGCCGCCACGCTCGCGACGCTCCTCCCCCGCGGGACCAAAGTGTCGGACATCTCCTCCCGCATCAAGATATTCCAGGACATCCGAAAACCCCGCGCCGAGCGCGTGGGACAGTTGAGCGCGGACGGTATGCAGGGTGGGGCTGATGCTGCGTGTACGTTCCAACCTTTCCCCCCGGGGCGTTCCATGAATTGTATTAATTTTTCTTTTTTTGGGGGGGTTCAGTGATGTGGGTTTTGCCGGAGGTGTACGAATACGACGCCATTGCGATTGCGGAGGCGGCTTTGGCGAAGGTTTGAAAGACTGGTTTGTGTGAGCGCGCCGTGATTATACCTAGTACTTCGCGTACTTTGGATAAATCCCAACCTCAGCTTGTTGGTCTTCTCTTCGTCAGCAGACCTCCCCGGCTTGCGCCTCATGGCAATATGTTGGTGCGCAAGTTTGTCCAGGGCCGACTCCAGGCACGAATGTCAAGTTCGGAGAGGACTCGGGAATACGACGTCCCTGATCGACAAGGCGCTGCAATTGTATGGTGTACACTCAGCAAAAGGTGCTCCAACAGATATTCCATTGCTTTTTAGTTCTCCTACTCAACTCCAAACTGTGATATCTATTCAATGGACAGACTCCTTCTGGATATTAAAGTAGAGTTGGATGTCGTCAAAGGCGAGACGGAATACACCCAGAGCCCTGGTTAAGAAATTCACAGCAATTCCTGAACGTCTCCACCGGGCCTACGTTCGGATTGGCGTCCGAAATCATGGTGCACTCCTGCAAAAGACACACTTTGAGTCGGCGGCTCAAGCATGTAGGTAAAATCGACATACAATAGGGCTGGGGAGTCTGCCTACCGCCACGTTGCAGCAATTCAGCGTGGAAAAACTCTCTGCCACTCCGTTTGTTGTGCATGTGCAGGTCCAATCCTCGATCTGCGCGCTGACTTGTGTCGAAGCATATAACATGCCGAGGAGAGCGAATATGTTGACCTGCATGTTGCGTTGGAATAAATGCTAGTGTGCGGTTGCGAAAAATTAAGGGATGAGATCGCAGGACAGCTTCGCCTTCCTTTATACCTGCCCCAGCATAGGAATAAAGATGTAACTGACCATCGGAATTGTGCTCAACTGTAAATGTGTCGTATTGCTCCAGGTAATTCAATTCAGAGCGCCCGCTGTCGTACCGTATACGCCGCCCAAACCTTCACTGGGTTCTCGGCTTCTCCACTGTAACCAGAGACAAATATAAAAACCCTCAAAGAATAGTTCCTGGCGCCGAGTACGAGAGCGCGCCGGTTACCCTTCTCTGAGAGTCGAATACATGGGCAGCTATGACTTCAAATTGCCTAGACACCAGACGAAACCTAGGTAGATTTTTACGCCAGAGCGCCTACACCGGTGAACGAAGTGGTCAGCTGTGGCGTAGCATAAGAATCTGCATACCTGCTATCGCCGACATGAACACGCACATTTTGCGTGGTTGCCGGACGCACCGCGTAACATCGACGTTGAGAAAAACGGTGCCATAGGAAACCTACTCCGAGGCAAGGAATTGAACTATGTCTCGCTGCTTTCCAAGTTCCGACAATTTTTTTGGAACACCCGCGTCGCAGCGGTGGTCGTACACCACACTCAATTTTTCCCCCCTACGCCCAAGGCTCATCAGACCAGATTAAAATTTCGAGCTACATCGAATTGAATATACACACCAGCAAGGTTCAAGCTATTATGTACTTTTAAATTCGTGCTGGGCCTCCATCTTGGCTGCACAAAATTGAATGTTCGATTCTTAAGCATTAAATTCGCACTCACCTGTGTTGGACTCGAAGATCTAAACACCGCGAGAGCCAAAGTAAAAGAAAAGGCCGTGCCAACGCTTGCTCGGTTATTCGGGTGCAGGGAATGGAACCCCGTCTTACTGCTTCAAGTTCTCAAACTTTGAACCACAGCAGTGCAGGGAGAATTCGGAGTGACCGCGCCGACGGGTCGATGAGCTGTCCATCCCGTCGGAGCCTCTAGCGCAGTCGACGGTTCCGGCGGAGGCGCGCAGACGGCTTCAAGCTTCAAGGACCATGACCCATGAATCCACGATCGCGCCGGGCGCCGCGTAGAGCTGGTGAAAATTTAATTGAGAGATCTAGAGGAAGGCTTGGAGATGACAGAAAGACGATAGGCGAAAGAAAATTCGAGGCATAAAAGACAAGAAACTTCCGGAAGGGTCGGGAAGGATCGCGGCGCGCTCAGTGGACTCCACTTCGGTCCTTCTTTTGTTTCTTTTCTTTTTCGAGTTGGCCTGCTAAAAAATATCTACGTCTGCGCCAAGTCTGCGCGTCAAGTTTCGAGCTCCGACTCAATAGGGTCAGTACATGAGGTCCGTGCACCCAAGTTGCGTCGTGCAAAAAAGCTTCAACCTCCCAAGCTCGTTAATAGTGTGATTTTGTCGTCAATTTTTGGCCTAACTTTGAGGGGCTCAGCGTCGATTGCTGTTTCAAACGCAGGCCATCGCAGCTCGAAATACTGAGCTTAGTTCGGAGGTTTCCAAGGCAGTTACGCCGACACGAACAAGACACTAAGGACAAAAAATTCGATGGAGCCTTGATCGGCCTGAGTTGATGGAGCCCAAGTGAGTAAGTCGGAATTCGGCCCGGGTCCCTTCGGACTTTTCGGAGTCGGATATACCCGGGTGGCATCCTAATCAGCCATGTCGGCCAATTTTTTCTTTTTTACGACGGCCCTGCCGATCGCGACGCTACCTTGAAAGTGGTTCATCTCTCACTACCGATGTTGCGTCTAGACTCTACAGTTTTGTGGTCCACATGCCATATGAATATCGGGCGCCAAACAGGCCCGATGTCCTCCGACCTGAGGGACCTACGAATCTGTTACGTAGAGGGCCTCTTAGATAGGTTTTCTTGTATGGCAGTAACCTACCTAAGAGGGTTGCGGAAGCGGAGGTATCTGCTTCTATTAGTCAAGCGGAGCCTTACCCAAATTGGGTAGCTGGCGCGCCGCTTCCGCCTCTGTACTCTAGCAGCTGGTGCGCATTACTTGGAGTATGAACCAGCATGCTATTCATATCAATGCATCTACAGTACAGATTCCAGGGCAGTAAATGGAGCACCGAACCTTCTGGGAAGGTCCAAACCAACCTCCACAACCTCCGCCGTGAACAACCTGGATCGTTCAGCAAGTTATGGGCAAGGGGATTATGGTAATACTTACCTTGCACAATAGGTTGTGAGGGGGAAGATGCCCAGGTGTGGTCACAAACTGTACCGGAGGGTCTGAATGTACCTCCACGACCTCCTCTGTGGCCTCCTCCATGACCTCCTCAAAAAACAGCCCGGGTTGAGTTAGTCGCGAGTAAGGGGATGTTAATAGAGGAATAATAAGAAAATGCCCAGGTGTTGTCGGGAACTGTACTGGAGGGTCCAAATGTACCTCCGCAACCTCCTCCGTGACCTCCTCCAAAAACAGCCTGTTGTCAGTTAGTCTGGAGTAAGGGGATGATAATAGAAGAATGATAATTACCTTTCACAAGAGGTTTCGAACGAAATTAAATGCGCGGAAGTTGTCTGCGGAGGTTCTGCGGAGGTTGAAAAAAAAAAGTTTGGATCAGAAGGAATAAAATCAAGCTGTGCATAAGTTATTTACCAGAAGTAATATGAAATTTGTGCAATTAGAACTGGCAGTCTAGATATCAGTTGGAGGAGGTGCCAGAGCCCTCCGCAGACAGTTGGAGGTGGTGGAACCCCTGTAGATACTTTTTCAGCTAAATACTCACTAAGATGCCGGCAAGGGAAGAATTTACATACTCAAACCACAGAGACTGATAAGTAGCTGCCGTGTCGATGCAAGTGGCGGAAGTGGCGGAGGCAGAGCTAGTTTCATCGGTGGAGAACATGTTTCCACTGACTGTGATACAATATTGATGGAGGTTACTTAAAATACAGTCTAAAACACTGCAAGTGCTTGACAATTGATGTTCAGGTGATATCTGCTGAAGTGGTGGCCAGAGGTTGCGGAGGTTGCGGAGGTTACCTCGGCTACTTCGGTGACCTCCGCTCTCTGCGGCCGCTACCTCCGCTGGCATCTGCCAGAAGTGAAGAATTTCTTCACAGTACAACAAGAACAGATTGATGAATTGAAACACTGGATGGATTGAAGTATCGTCGACGACTGGAAAACGGGCGCGAGAGATGCGAGGTTGACTTTGGCTGTCATCGGCCAGACGCTCTGATCATCATTTGATCGACCAATCACAAATTGAATAACGGTCGACAATGCTCAAAACACATATAGAGCCAAAATCTTAAATCAGAAACAATTGTTTCATTCAGCCCATCATTAATTAACCAACGATTCCAGGTTTTATACAACTTACATGGCCATGCACGAATTGCAGTCAAGTTCAGCTAACTTCAGCCCCATCATTAATTAACCAACGATTCCAGGGTTTTATACAACTTACATGGCCATGCACGAATTGCAGTCAAGTTCAGCTAACTTAAACTACTCAACTTCGAGGACTTATAAGGAATTTTATTTTCAGGTCAAATTAGATTTTTTGCTTGGCCTACATTGATTGGTTTGAGCTTTAAATGACTCCTGGGACATGCTTGGGTGTTTATTGAAGCCTGGATAAGAGAGTGCAAGTATTAAAACATGCAATTTCCGCCTTCTCCGCAAAACATGGTTTTCTGTTTGATTCATTGATTGCAGGCTGCGAGAGATCATAAGATACATGACATACTCTCTGCGCAAATGGGATTTGAGTTGACAAAATCCCAGCAGGTTCCCAGTCAATTTCTTATGGGAACCAGAAATGGCGGAGGCCTACCCCGAAACAAAATCCTTTATTTGATTAGAGGTGTTCCAACACACAGTTTCGTTTTCTCGGTCCTTTCTCAACTATTTCCTGGGGACCCTTATACAAGTTGGCAACAAAATTCTCCACATCTGGAATTCCTTTGACCAACGACTCCACCTCCGCACCCTCCGCACCCTCCAGCCACCACTACAGCACACCAAAAACTCTGCTAGTACTTCGCTCTGCATTACAACCTTCCTAAATACTAAATGACAGGCAACATTTGTTACAATCTGGGAGTACTGCCTACCTCCGCCACTTCCAGCACAGCAGCTGGACCTTTCCAGGTCTCTCTAGCCCATCATTCAATATTCAACTTACTAGATTAGGTACCTATGAGTACATATTCCCTTAATACTAGCTCAAGTGTTAAATCATGGTTTCTGCCGAAGTAGCGGCACCTCCTCTCATTACCGATATCATCCCGAGGAGCTGTTGTGCAGTAGCGAAATAATTCCTTGCAATTGAATTCCCTAACCATTGTTTACTCAATAAGCTTAACTTTGTTCGTTACTGTTGAATGGCAGTCGGCGGAGGTCAGCGGCACCTCCTCCTACTGCTGATGTGGTCTAGAAACACGGAATGGGGCTTCCACAACCTGCATACTACTCTTGGTAAATGACTTGAGTCCCAAACAATTGTCAAATTTCATTTATGTATTATTATCCAAACATCTAGAGTTGCATGCACGCCGCGCGGAACCTCCAACGTGTTTCTCATGGTCTCTGTGCATCTTACTTGTCTCGAAGCTGGTCGTTTAAGGTATCCCTCTATCCAATTCCCAAACTTACAACTGCCTAAATTCCTGGCCCTGTCCAGGAGGGGGTTGCAGATTGGTTGCGGAGGTATGTGCCGACAGTCCGGAAGGAGTCGGCACTCCATTTACTACCCCACATTATTTACTATGGATGGACAATAAGTAGGCACAGCTGCCTATATGATCCGTACTGCCCACTGGCAGCTGTGCACCACTCGTGTACAGAGGCGGAGGCGACGCGCCACCTGCCCAATTTAGATAAGTTCCGGATTGAGTAATAGAAGCAAACAACCTCCGCTTCCGCACCCCTCTTAGGTAGGTTACTACCATACAAGAAAACCTACCTAAGAGGCCCTTTACGTAACAGATGCGTAGGTACCTGGGGTGCGTACCCCCGTCTTCCATCCAGTCTAGCTCTTTCTAGTTCGTGTCCCTACCCCCATATATATCCAATGCCACCTCTTCCGCGCGCTGCACTCCTCTCACCAGCACCCGTCTGCATTTCTCACCCGTCCTCGTTCCTTCCGCCCGGTTCCTTGCATTCCCCCGTCCCGCCCCATCGTCCGTGTGCACAATCCCCTCTTGCGTGTCTCGTTTTCGAATCGGCATACTGATTGCTTCGCAGGGAACATCAAAGACGCATATCCACCTGGAATATTCGTTGTTTAGTGCGGCGTCTAGGCAGCTCAGGCTCGAAGAGCGCTACATAAAGGTGTGTACCTCATAGTTCATTGTTCTTCCTGACCCTCTCTGCAGTTGCCTCAGTTCGACTTGCGCGTTAATAGGTAACGCCCTCGTTTCTCTAAATGCATCATACGACCTCAAAGTTCAAGCGGGCGTGCCGGCCGTCGCGCACAAGTTGCCAAATTTGTGGGAGGAGGAGAAAACGGCTTCGTTCGTGAGGAATCCAGCCGTTGAATATAGGTGAGTTTGTTTCACTGCCGGATTTTCCTTCCCGGCGTCCCACCCCGTTTCCATTCCCTCCATCCCTGCACCCATCGACTTTCACTCCCAAACACGCCGCGCACCTGTCAACCTCTACCCCCGCTTTCCCTCCTCCCGATCTTGGACGAGCCGCGAACGTTGAACAATACTCCGCATACAGGTCAGCACCACCATTTCCGCCACCGGGCAGCGTCCACAGCTCAATCCCGAGACGTTTGTGGGGACCACACACGATTCCATGTGTGGAATTTGCCCAGCCTCAATTTGTCGCCGGAGCGTGCGAGTTGTGCAGGACAACGTGAGGATCAAGGCGAAGAGCCTCCAGATGTGGCGCCGACAGTACGTGATTTCTTCCACTTCCATTCATTCCCATTCACCTTTGATATCTGCGTGCCCAGTTCGCAGACGAAGTCAATCCCACGGTATTCATGGTTTCCTTCCGCGCCGTATCGCGTATTTTCAGAGTCCATCGCTCTCGAGATCGGTACGTCTTTACTTTCAATCTTTCGCATGTTGTGTTTCTCATTCATTCGCTTCACAGATGTCGCGAGGAGAAGATAACATACAGTCTAGGTGCGCCTTCAATTCCCCGTCCTCGCACTTATGGTGTACTGCTCATTTTTTGGGGGGTATGCAGATAAACGCCGTTGTTTCAGGAGGGGAAGTAATAACAATAATAACGTGAGTGGGCAACGTGCCCACCGTGTCGATCCTCCCCGCCGTCGTCTCCGACCACGGACCCGCAGAGCGTGCTCGACCCGAGACGTGGCGCCCACGGCCGTGTGTAATAGTCATGCAGTACGCCGCGGCTGTTTCTCCGGCCGTTTGGGTGCAGTGAGAATCAAGGTCGAAGAGGAAAGAATTTTTTGTACCGCGAGTGCGTGATTTCCGCTCCCTTCCTTTTTCTTCCCCGTTGATATCCGCGTGTCGCGGCGGCAGACGTCTCCGACCCACCTCTATCTTCATTGCCACCGCCGGGCGTCCGCTTGTCGAGTGACCGGTCTAGATAGGCACGGGATGCCTCCACTTTTCAATTATCCAACCACCATGTTTCTCTTTCTTTGTCTGAAGTTTGAGCAGATGTCACCCCGTATCACTATTCGATGGATGAGCCTAGCTCTGGTGGGATGCCAAGTATCGGTACTCGGGACTGGCGTCTTTAACCGCCAGGGGGACTTTCACAATGGATGATGGAGCGACGTCTTGAGGGCCTACACTACCAGTGCGTGCCTCAGTTTCATTTTCTTTTATCTCTCTCCTCCGCGGTGACCGTGCACGGGCCCGGTGCGCGAAATATCTCCCGTTAGTTTTGTTCCCATATGGCCAATCCTAAGCCCACTGCCTCGAAAAACGGTGACATCATGTTCGTCTGCGCTTGAGCAAAGCTTGCTCTCGCACCGCCGTCCTCGTGAGTTATGAATGCCTGAGTCATTCCCTTTAATGCCTGTCAGGGAATTTCTCCACCAAGTGGGCGCCACCGATGCGTAGCACAATGGAGCGACGCTGAGGCCACCCTCAGCGCGCACGTAGACGCGATGGAGGGCATAGCCGACCCTGGCGCATACCATGTCTCGTCTATGCGTGCGCTCTGTGTTGGGAGCCGCGTCGTGCCCGTGCACCTGAGCCGCGATTCAGCAAGTACATGACGTTACATTTCTGTCTATTATATTAATCCCACCGTAAAATTAACGTCGTTATTGGTCTTCTGAGTCTCTCCCACCCTCCTTCCTCTGTTAATGCCACATCGCAAGCGCTGGCCACTGCGCATACTGCTTTGTTGCTTTGCGTACCAATTTCTTTTTCGCTAGCACCCAGAACAGGCTCCCCTCGTCCTTACGAGCTTTCCGTTGGGGTGTCATCGCCATTCGCTCAAATCCTATTATTGATTGGCATTACTTCAGATGGCCGGAGCCGCTGCTCGCGGTTGAGATGGTCACGAATCCCTCGTTTAACGACCACACGAAACCCTCGTCTCCGAAATGTAATCGGCCTCCCCATCAACTCCACATGGCCACTCCTTCTGACAGGCTCACGCGATATATTCCAGCTCTTTGGATAACCGCTTCCGCAGCAGCCGATGCGGCCATTGCGATTGGTTTGCAGGTCGTGTCCCGCCGAGGACCACTCCCGTTTCATGGGCCATCGTTTTATTTGTCATTAGCCTCCCGCCATTTTGCTGTGAGGTTACGGGTCGGTGTCATCGGTGCAGCTTTCTCAATCGCCGTTCGTTGTCTATGTCTAACTACTGATTCACACCCATTATACTCAGCTTCTTGCCAGACAAATCGTGAGTTTACTGAATACTTTTGCGAAGGATCCAGCTCATTTGTTGCGTAGTCTCATTCGCCATAATCATCTCGCTGGGGCGTATTTACACGCATACAACGGTTCGTTCCTTCATTTCTTCTGTCAAGTTCGCAAACTCATTCCATGCCGTAGCTCCGCAACCCTAATTTGCGCGATCCCAAGCCCGCTGAAGTGAGACAAAGCCTTCCTCACGCCACCAGCTCAAGCTACCCGTTCATGCCGGACACGTCGGGTAACAGGTGCGTCTCCATTCATTCCGCATTTGTTTTCATTTATTCCTCTCCCATAGCAAGCCAGGAAATGCAGAAGAAAGGGGGCCGGCCGTTTATTTCTGCTGTATGTCCTCCTTGTGACGGGCTACATCCTATGCTGACCCTTTGTTGGCACCATTCTCGCCGCTCGTATTCGAAAATCCGAGGCCTGACGATTTCTGGGACGGAGTATGCTTTTGCAGCCCCTACCCTTGGGACAACTTGGCTGCGTCGAGGCCCGTGGAGTACTGGTGGCTTCAACTCCTGCAGATTCACTTTTGTTCGTGGGTTCGTGAAGTTGATTCAAAATTTATTCTGTACATAGACGTCTAAGTTAGTCAAGTTGGCATTCTGGGGATGCTCATTCTGTCAACCGAGTGACACTGTTGAAATCAGTTTCTATGGTTGACGTTGAGGGCAGAAGTTGGAGCGGCCATTGCGCACCAACCGCCCTCAGAAGGTTTGACAGAGTGTTGAACTCGTACTCGATGCTCTATCTGAGCCCCTACCTCTTCGGGTTGATCAGCTACCAAGTTCACGTCAGCTGATGGACCTTCTGATCATGGCGTCTCTTCTGCATCTTGTTCTGCGCCCGCTACTTCGGCACCCTGCTCGACTCTTGAATTTGGCCATCAGAGCTTATGCCATCGATCGCTCGACAGAAACCTGGACAGACTGCCCTTGTTACGGGTATCTGTGGAATCGCAATTGGTTTGGAGCTGCCCAATTTGTCCAGGAGACGAAAGTCTTTACTAACGGCGAAGGAATTCAGCCAGGCTATCAGAGACCCACGGAAAGTATTCTCGGCGTGGTCTTAGGTGATATCTGCGGACCCGACCTGATTAACATGCCTCCCCGGAATCCGAACTTGATGATGAGTGCAACCTTGGTTAGTGAGATCGCGATGGCCTCGTTGCACCTGGGAATCCGCGCGCAACAAGCTTATTGATTTTGTTTCACAAAGCGCACCCATGACGGTTTTCAATCTGGGCAAACCATTCCTAGTCTCCCTAGTCAGACCAATAAACACGTGTTTTTTTCTTTGAGAGAGCGATGTGGGAAAAAAACTGTTTATGAAACCATTCCGAGTCTCCCGAGAATTCCCTGAGAAACTTGTTGTTATTCAGAACGAGCAAGCATTGGTCTAGATGGATAACGCACAAGAGAAGGACGACGACGTTAGACCACAGGAGCACAGAGCATTCATTCTTCATCAGCACCGAGTTGATCTAGTAATTGCGTTTTTCTCTCCCAGATTTCCCGGGGACATTTTTGATGTGGCTGACTCGTCACTCGTCCAAGACCCAACTCAATCACTAGCTACCTCATATATTGCGCATTCGTTTTTCAAGGAATTCCTTGGTCAATTGTGAGTGAACACAAACCTGGATGTTTGTCACAGCATTTTCTCCCGGGATTGCGCAGAGATATGTTCCTCAATCCGAGCTTGCGAGCATAATGTAACTGAGATAAATCAATACGAGTTTCTTCCATCCCCGGGTCTTACTGTATTTATTGGATTTGGCGCGCGTCGGATCTGCAGTCAAGGATTTATCTATCTGGGCAAGAGGGTAGATCGCTAGGGAAAACAAACTCAAGCTGTTTTAGGGTAGACGTGAATGTGCCGAACGCATGCGGGCATGACGCAGACCAGGTTTGGCGTAGACTAGGGAGCGGATTGCTACTCCAGGTAAAACACTGCATTTTGAAGGTTCCTCGAACCTAGCCTGGACCCCATCACGGTGCCCTCGGCAGACCTGGACACAGCCGCTTAGGTCTGCCGAGGCACCTCGCGCCGGCCTCGCCAAACCTCGGCTAAGGTGGTCCAGACCCTGTTAAAATGCAGTGAAACTATCCCGAGGAGTTGAAGAAGCAAAGAAAGGAATAACGACGGAAATCGGGGTGAGACACGCGGCTCTACTCGCAAAAAACTAGGCTTTGGAATTCTCAAACCGCGTTGGTCGAGGTGAGAAGAAGGGCAACCGCTTGGCAGTGATCGGCTGGCGGATCAATTGCCTCAGCAGCCTCTTGCTCTTGACCACCACGTCATTCTTGCGCCCGACCGCCCAATGCCAGTGCTGCAGCCCTACACATTATTTGTACGATACCCGGGACTCCATTCAGAGTTCTCGCCGCATCCTAACCTGCCATTGGAAATCTTCAGTACTCAAATGCGTTGCGGCGGCTGGCGTGTCAAATTTTCATCCAAGGTTTTTTCATCAGTGGAAAGGGAGGTCTGGAACTCGCCTCGATAAATTGGCTGCCCAACTAGCATGCCGCTCCCTTTGATTTCGTGGCTGCGTCCAGTGCGTCTTGCATGTACCCCGTTCTTCAACCAATATCTCACCTATGTTCTGCGACAGCCACTCGTCTGACATCAGCATTAGATCCGCGTTCGTCTGGGCTATAGCTAAGTCCGGACGCCGTCTCTCCTGTAAACCAGCGCCTTCCGCTCCCCTACCTGTGTTGCCGTTACCAGGGTCTCCTGATACCTTCTTGTGCACCGTTCCGGGACTCTGAGCACCTGGCAGAGCAGTGGCTCCCTGCTTCCCTGTACCGTGTCTTGTCCTTCAAAACACCGTGCGCATCTCGTGGAAATTCGACCTCCGGATTTGTGGTGCTTTCTCCTGTTTATATTTGATCAATACCCGCCTCCGAATTTACTGCGCGTCAGGATATCTCCTTACCTTGCTCGATTTGCGTTCCTCTACCCTCTTTCGGCCGCCGCCCTGGTGTGGTCACCGGTGGATCTGAGAATAGTCCGGTATCTTACTCAACATTTGCAACGGGACTGACATTCTCCATCTCCGTGAATTCTTTTGCGGTTCCTCGGGTTGTTTTCTTTCGTTGCATTCATGATTTAGCACTGACATATGGGGTACGTCTCATCTCAATCCTATATCACTCCGTGATATAAGTCCTTGAAGGTGCACCTGGTGGTATCTTCTGTTCTCTCCCGCGTGCGATGATTGTTGGAAACGGTCGATCCGCAATTTCTGATTCCCGCGCAGCTCATATGCAGGCACTATCCATAGTGTGGTATTTGTTGGAATATATTCAGCAAGCCGACACGTACACAGGCATGTACGCCACCATGCTGTGTATGGAGACGCTCATTTTGCTCAACATCACACCGAGTTTTCTTTACAATTTCGGTACCTAGAGTCGCAACCTTGCGCATATTCACCCTGCACACTTCACTTCCCGTGAATTCCATACTCGGGCCCATACCGCCCTGAGTTCGTGAGATGTTTGTGCAGAGGCCTTATTTCTTTGTGTTTTCGCAATATGTATATGTCTACTTTCCATACCCATTCCCCTCGTCTTTAAACTGATATCTGACCTTGTCCTGTGACGCGTGGTCTACTCCCGCTCCCCGTGCCGCAGGTATCGAGCGTCCCAGTGTTCTTTCCCATGTGGGACTTCTGCCTGACAAAGACTGACTGCTTTTGCGGCGTTAACCTCGAGGCTGGCCATTTGAGGACATTCTATTTTCAGAGCGCCCCTTTGCTGCTGTTTCAAAGGTAGCGGTGTAACCGCCGGGCTCGACCTGCAGGCCCAACCTTCCCTATACCGCACCGCATGCGTCTACTAATTCGTTGGTTAACAGGGTATTTCTGCCCGTCCATGGTGAGTCGTCCTGTTAAGTGATTATTCATCTGCCCTCGCGGACCTGCAGATACATCGAGGCGACGCTCTTTAAATGGATCATCGACCGCTTCCTCCCGCATCCTAATGGTGTACGTATTACATTCTCGTCTTATTACAAGCCGTAGCCTCTACGCCGCTTTCCCAGACACTACTGCTAAAACGTTGTTCTGGTTTGTTCTTGGTTCAAATATTATTACGTTCTTCTCGTGTATCTGAACAATTTTATCCTGAGCGCATGCTTTATTTTGCTTCTCTGGATTTGTCTTGGGAAATATGATTGTTTTACCTATTTCTCCGGGATGAAAGTCAACGTGGATGGGATGAATAACCTCGTTCAGACTCGGAAATTTTGAATGCTGATGAGTTGCTCCTCCCAATTGTGCATCTAAGAGACATCTCAGAGACAATCACATACGTACCCACTTAAATTCGAAGCTAGGGTGATGAGCGGGACACTTGGCACACCTTGGTTAACCTGTAGAGGTCGCTTGTATAATTTTACGTGCCGTCCCGTACCGTCGAGTCCCTGGAATTTGTGCCGACGGGACGGCATACGGCAGGCCAAATACGGCCGTCCCGTATACGATACGGTCCGCAGCCCTACAGAAGTCCAGCGCCTGCGCGAAAGATGCATTGCTGCGAGGATGGAATATTGTCTGATTGAACATGAATAGGATGCTTCGAAATATAGAACACTTCCCTTCTCTCACACGTACAAGTGGAAGTACATCTAAGTCAAAACAATTAAACCATCCCCAAGATTCACGCTCGCCCCTTCGCGGATGCCTTTACCAAATCCACGCACGTCTTACCTATATTGCCACGCCTGCTTTAATCGGGATTTCTGTCTTCATTATCTCCAAGACCGCGACCGTTATGTCTTCTGACGTGATGATATCCCCTGGTCGACGAAAAATCTTCCACACAGTACCGCACAGATGGGGGTGATGTGTGCGGAACCCTAGACTGCAGATATCAGTGTCAACCGCCCAGGCATGATAAAGGACAATAAAAAGCGTGCCTTCGAGCTCCCTCCCCAAGGAGCGCTTCTATCTATTGGAAATCAAGTTAGTCGCGAACGGCGGCATCCTGAACACGCACATTTCTTCCTGTTGTTGAACAGCTTGCTTTTGTTTCACCTCAAATATGACCACTTCCTCCGCGGTTGATGCGCTGAAGGCTAAAGGTGGTCTTTTTCAATCTGGTAATGTCAATATTGTCCAGGTCAATGACCTTGAAAACATACCGTCCGGCATCAAATTCTTTTTCGATCTGGTTCCAGCGCACAACGATGAACCAAACACCTGACCTGGAGATACTCTGATTCGGTGACGGGCTCAAAACGGACCTGTCAAAGTTCACGCGACCGGATCCAACGATATTCGACAGAAATTCGCACCTGATCGAATGGTTGGAGTAACTAGGGACGGCAGGGAGTAAAGTTCGGGCCATTCCATCATTACTGCCACGCAGGCAGGGATCGACCGTACATATAACCACCCGGGCTTACAATTGGATATATGGCAGCCACAACGCCTGCGATACTAACCGCTCCCTACCCGAAATCAATCACCCGGACTTGAGCAAAGAGCCTGCATCTAGGATCGATCTGCGTGATTTCAGTACTTAATCGAGACAGATTCGCGAAGCGGCCTCACAGGGATGAGAAATGGGCATGAGACAAAAGCCAACGCCAAAGACAAGCTGTGTACATGGAGCATGAGCCGGCGAAATGAGGCGGAAAGCTAACTCAGTCAGAGGCAACGAGCTTAGCCAACACTTCTTCTGCAGTGTCGAATCATTATTCCGTGCCAAATACTAATAGTCAACGTTGCTGGGAAGATAAACAGGTGGAGCTCATGTACCGCGTCAGAGCTTCACACGACCACTGATCATCCAACACAATCGGGAAAGTGTGGCGTCTACCGGGGAATATGTCATCCATGGACCCGGGGATGTACTTCTGTACATCCACAATCGCAGTAATGACTTCTGACTGCGAGATTATCTTAGAATTTGGAGCGTACCTGTATCCGGGTGTTCATCTTGAGGAAAAAGAAGTCCCGGTGTGATTATCAGCCAGGAATTCGACCGTTCCTAAACAGACTAACTGTTCCATTGGGAAGTTAACGAAAGAAATGTACCTGCCGAACTGTACTTCACAGACGCACTCAACCGAATTGCGGTTGCGCACATCCTCGCCCTCAATTCTGCATATCCGCAGAGTTAATGAAATGCAGGACACTTGAGAATGAATAGATTACCTGGACCCCCAGCTAAGAACGGACTAGCTGTCTCGATAATATTCTGGTGCCTGCTCGGGATGCTGCTACATTCTCGTTCGCCCATGCACACTATCTACCTTCCCACTCCCGAAAATCTGGGCAATACGTCACACCCCAAGTAGACTTCGGAGCGGCCCGAAACACGCACCCAAATTTCAATGTGCCTGGCAGAAGGAAATTAGCGCTCCAAAAATACGCCACCGTAATTGAACAGAATCTATTAATCATAACCACCGTTAGCAACCTCCTACCGCCAATTCAGTCCAACGTGCGCAAACGTACCTCAGCGCGCTTCGTAACCCCCGCAAACGCATCCCAAAGCGCACTCTCATCCTCACAAATACCATCCCCATTCCCCATTCCCCAGCCCGCCGCGCTCGCCTTCAGCATAGCCGGATACCCAATCCGCGACGCAACCTCCAGCGCCGCCGCGTCCGAGACGAGTCCCGTTGAACCTGGCACACAGATGACGTCCGACTCCATCGCGCCCGCGCGCGCGAGATGCTTCAGCCCCATGGTCTTCATAACGCTGGGGGTGGGGCCGAGCCAGGTGATGCCCACGTCGATGGCCGCCTGAAGAAGGCAGCGTTCTCGGACAAGAATCCATACCCTCCGTGGAGGAGGGTAGCCTGGTGCGCGCGGCAGAGAACGAGGATGCGCGCGGCGAAAGGTAGCAGTAGACTCGATTCCGTGGCGGATTGCGGTGCGAGGAAGGGCGCCTCGTCGGTGAAGGTGACGTGCGGGAGACGCGTCGGAGGAGGTGTAGATCGCGAACGGTCAGGATGCCTTCGACCTTGGCTGTGCGGACGAATTTCGCCGCGGTTGCCGACGAGGAGTTTGTGCATGGTGGATGCTGATTAAGAGAGGATATGTGGGTGACACCGTAGAAGGAAATCAAGAATTATGAATGGAACCTCAACTATCTGACTCGCGGCAAGATAAGAAGAATCGACGCTGACGCGACATAAATAAATAAAAATGGTTAACAGGGTTCGAGAGCAAAGTTCAAAATAAGAAAGCAGATACTAGAAGACTTGCTTTAGGCGGATCGTGCGCATGAGAATAGCATCGCTTTAATGGAAGTACGCATGCAATGCGGTCCAGTACAACTCAAGCATAGCCCGCGCGCCAGTTACTTTCGTTAACGACTTGACCAGCCGCGCGATTTCCATGGCTCCCTTTGTTTCTTATTAGCCTGAGAAAGAATCCGGGCTGCTATCAGGAACAACATACGGCGTATCGGAGTGGCAGCAGATCGAGACTTTCGTGAGCCTGAGGTTATCACCAGGCGGGAGGAACCCTCCAGCTCGGTGGTGGTGAGTTTGTGGTCTTCGAGGAGAGTGGCGATTTAAGTTACCACACGATCAATGAGTTGCTGCAGAGGAATGGGTCCACATACCGTTGCGCGGACCATATCCTTCGAGACCCGCTCATGCGCCCTGAACGAATAATTCCAGATATCAGAGTGAATTATAAAGTGAGAATGTCTGCGCGCGCACTTGGCCATGGACAGTCTCCCTCCGCATCGTAGTCCAAAT